>LR999966.1:66110362-66440339 GCA_905220375.1 Tachina fera
AATGGACTATATATATCGTCTATATTTCGTGCAAAGAATTTAATGAAATATACATCATCCATCTTTTCTGCAAAAAATTTTTTATGAAAAAAATTTAATGGACTATACATCGTCCATTTTTAAAATTTTTATGAAAAAATTTAATGAACTGTAAATCGTCCATTTCGTATGCAAAAAACTAAAAACACTATACATCGTCTATTTTTTATGCAAAAAAATTAAATGGGCTATAGATACAAAATATAATGGGCTATACATGGTTGATTTTTTAAATTTTTATGAAAAATATACATCGTCAATTTTTAAAATTTTTATGAAAAAATTTAATGAACTGTAAATCGTCCATTTCGTATGCAAAAAACTAAAAACACTATACATCGTCTATTTTTTATGCAAAAAAATTAAAGGGGCTATAGATACAAAATATAATGGGCTATACATGGTTGATTTTTTAAATTTTTATGAAAAACATTAATGGGCTATAAATTGTCCATTTCGTATACAAAATCTTAAATGGACTATATATATCGTCTATATTTCGTGCAAAGAATTTAATGAAATATACATCATCCATTTTTTATGAAAAAATTTAATGGACTATACATCGTCAATTTTTAAAATTTTTATAAAAAAATTTAATGAACTGTAAATCGTCCATTTCGTATGCAAACTACTAAAAACACTATACATCGTCTATTTTTTATGCAAAAAAATTAAATGGGCTATAGATACAAAATGTAATGGGCTATACATGGTTGTTTTTTTAAATTTTTATGAAAAACATTAATGGGCTATAAATTGTCCATTTCGTATACAAAACCTGAAATGGACTATATATATGGTCTATATTTCGTGCAAAGAATATAATGAAATATACATCATCCATTTTTTATGCAAAAAAAATTTTTATGAAAAAAATTTAATTCACTATACATCGTCCATTTTTAAAATTTTTATGAAAAATTTTAATGAACTGTAAATCGTCCATTTCGTATGCAAAAAACTAAAAACACTATACATCGTCTATTTTTTATGCAAAAAAATTAAATGGGCTATAGATACAAAATATAATGGGCTATACATGGTTGATTTTTTAAATTTTTATGAAAAATATACATCGTCAATTTTTAAAATGTTTATGAAAAAATTTAATGAACTGTAAATCGTCCATTTCGTATGCAAAAAACTAAAAACACTATACATCGTCTATTTTTTATGCAAAAAAATTAAATGGGCTACAGATACAAAATATAATGGGCTATACATGGTTGATTTTTTAAATTTTTATGAAAAACATTAATGGGCTATAAATTCTCCATTTCGTATACAAAACCTTAAATGGACTATATATATCGTCTATATTTCGTGCAAAGAATTTAATGAAATATACATCATCCATTTTTATGCAAAAAAACTTTTTATGAAAAAAATTTAATGGACTATATATACATCGTCAATTTTTAAAATTTTTATGAAAAAATTTAATGAACTGTAAATCGTCCATTTTGTATGCAAAAAACTAAAAACACTATACATCGTCTATTTCAAATGCAAAAAAATTAAATGGGCTATAGATACAAAATATAATGGGCTATACATGGTTGATTTTTTAAATTTTTATGAAAAATATTAATGGGCTATAAATTGTACATTTCGTATACAAAACCTTAAATGGACTATATATATCGTCTATATTTCGTGCAAAGAATTTAATGAAATATACATCATCCATTTTTTATGCAAAAAATTTTTTTATGAAAAAAATTTAATGGACTTATACATCGTCAATTTTTAAAATTTTTATGAAAAAATTTAATGAACTGTAAATCGTCCATTTCGTATGCAAACTACTAAAAACACTATACATCGTCTATTTTTTATGCAAAAAAATTAAATGGGCTATAGATACAAAATATAATGGGCTATACATGGTTGATTTTTTAAATTTTTATGAAAAACATTAATGGGCTATAAATTGTCCATTTCGTATACAAAACCTTAAATGGACTATATATATCGTCTATATTTCGTGCAAAGAATTTAATGAAATATACATCATCCATTTTTTATGCAAAAAAATTTTTTATGAAAAAAATTTAATGGACTATACATCGTCAATTTTTAAAATTTTTATGAAAAAATTTAATGAACTATAAATCGCCCATTTCGAAAGCAAAAAACTAAAAACACTATGCATCGTCTATTTCAAATGCAAAAAAATTAAATGGGCTACAGATACAAAATATAATGGGCTATACATTGTTGATTTTTTAAATTTTAATGAAAAACATTAATGGGCTATAAATTGTCCATTTCGTATACAAAAACTTAAATGGACTATATATATCGTCTATATTTCGCGCAAAGAATTTAATGAAATATACATCATCCATTTTTTATGCAAAAAAACTTTTTATGAAAAAAATTTAATGGACTATATATACATCGTCAATTTTTAAAATTTTTATGAAAAAATTTAATGAACTGTAAATCGTCCATTTCGTATGCAAAAAACTAAAAACACTATACATCGTCTATTTTTTATGCAAAAAAATTAAAGGGGCTATAGATACAAAATATAATGGGCTATACATGGTTGATTTTTTAAATTTTTATGAAAAACATTAATGGGCTATAAATTGTCCATTTCGTATACAAAATCTTAAATGGACTATATATATCGTCTATATTTCGTGCAAAGAATTTAATGAAATATACATCATCCATTTTTTATGAAAAAATTTAATGGACTATACATCGTCAATTTTTAAAATTTTTATGAAAAAATTTAATGAACTGTAAATCGTCCATTTCGTATGCAAACTACTAAAAACACTATACATCGTCTATTTTTTATGCAAAAAAATTAAATGGGCTATAGATACAAAATGTAATGGGCTATACATGGTTGTTTTTTTAAATTTTTATGAAAAACATTAGTGGGCTATAAATTGTCCATTTCGTATACAAAACCTTAAATGGACTATATATATCGTCTATATTTCGTGCAAAGAATTTAATGAAATATACATCATCCATTTTTTATGCAAAAAATTTTTTTATGAAAAAAATTTAATGGACTATACATCGTCCATTTTTAAAATTTTTATGAAAAAATTTAATGAACTGTAAATCGTCCATTTCGTATGCAAAAAACTAAAAACACTATACATCGTCTATTTTTTATGCAAAAAAATTAAATGGGCTATAGATACAAAATATAATGGGCTATACATGGTTGATTTTTTAAATTTTTATGAAAAACATTAATGGGCTATAAATTGTCCATTTCGTAGACTATAATACATCGTCAATTTTTAAAATTTTTATGAAAAAATTTAATGAACTATAAATCGTCCATTTCGAAAGCAAGAAACTAAAAACACTATGCATCGTCTATTTCAAATGCAAAAAATTAAATGGGCTACAGATACCAAATATAATGGGCTATACATGGTTGTTTTTTTAAATTTTTATGAAAAACATTAATGGGCTATAAATTGTCCATTTCGTATACAAAACCTTAAATGGACTATATATATCGTCTATATTTCGTGCAAAGAATTTAATGAAATATACATCATCCATTTTTTATGCAAAAAAACTTTTTATGAAAAAAATTTAATGGACTATACATCGTCAATTTTTAAAATTTTTATGAAAAAATTTAATGAACTGTAAATCGTCCATTTCGTATGCAAAAAACTAAAAACACTATACATCGTCTATTTTTTATGCAAAAAAATTAAAGGGGCTATAGATACAAAATATAATGGGCTATACATGGTTGATTTTTTAAATTTTTATGAAAAACATTAATGGGCTATAAATTCTCCATTTCGTATACAAAACCTTAAATGGACTATATATATCGTCTATATTTCGTGCAAAGAATTTAATGAAATATACATCATCCATTTTTTATGCAAAAAAACTTTTTATGAAAAAAATTTAATGGACTATACATCGTCAAATTTTAAAATTTTTATGAAAAAATTTAATGAACTGTAAATCGTCCATTTCGTATGCAAACTACTAAAAACACTATACATCGTCTATTTTTTATGCAAAAAAATTAAATGGGCTATAGATACAAAATATAATGGGCTATACATGGTTGATTTTTTAAATTTTTATGAAAAACATTAATGGGCTATAAATTGTCCATTTCGTATACAAAACCTTAAATGGACTATATATATCGTCTATATTTCGTGCAAAGAATTTAATGAAATATACATCATCCATTTTTTATGCAAAAAAAATTTTTATGAAAAAAATTTAATGGACTATACATCGTCAATTTTTAAAATTTTTATGAAAAAATTTAATGAACTATAAATCGTCCATTTCGAAAGCAAAAAACTAAAAACACTATGCATCGTCTATTTCAAATGCAAAAAAATTAAATGGGCTACAGATACAAAATATAATAAGCTATACATGGTTGATTTTTTAAATTTTAATGAAAAACATTAATGGGCTATAAATTGTCCATTTTGTATACAAAAACTTAAATGGACTATATATATCGTCTATATTTCGCGCAAAGAATTTAATGAAATATACATCATCCATTTTTTATGCAAAAAAACTTTTTATGAAAACAATTTATACATCGTCAATTTTTAAAATTTTTATGAAAAAATTTAATGAACTGTAAATCGTCCATTTCGTATGCAAAAAACTAAAAACACTATACATCGTCTATTTTTTATGCAAAAAAATTAAAGGGGCTATAGATACAAAATATAATGGGCTATACATGGTTGATTTTTTAAATTTTTATGAAAAACATTAATGGGCTATAAATTGTCCATTTCGTATACAAAATCTTAAATGGACTATATATATCGTCTATATTTCGTGCAAAGAATTTAATGAAATATACATCATCCATTTTTTATGCAAAAAAACTTTTTATGAAAAAAATTTAATGGACTATACATCGTCAATTTTTAAAAATTTTATGAAAAAATTTAATGAACTGTAAATCGTCCATTTCGTATGCAAACTACTAAAAACACTATACATCGCCTATTTTTTATGCAAAAAAATTAAATGGGCTATAGATACAAAATATAATGGGCTATACATGGTTGATTTTTTAAATTTTTATGAAAAACATTAATGGGCTATAAATTGTCCATTTCGTATACAAAACCTTAAATGGACTATATATATCGTCTAAATTTCGTGCAAAGAATTTAATGAAATATACATCATCCATTTTTTATGCAAAAAAACTTTTTATGAAAAAAATTTAATGGACTATACATCGTCAATTTTTAAAATTTTTATGAAAAAATTTAATGAACTGTAAATCGTCCATTTCGTATGCAAACTACTAAAAACACTATACATCGCCTATTTTTTATGCAAAAAAATTAAATGGGCTATAGATACAAAATATAATGGGCTATACATGGTTGATTTTTTAAATTTTTATGAAAAACATTAATGGGCTATAAATTGTCCATTTCGTATACAAAACCTTAAATGGACTATATATATCGTCTAAATTTCGTGCAAAGAATTTAATGAAATATACATCATCCATTTTTTATGCAAAAAAACTTTTTATGAAAAAAATTTAATGGACTATACATCGTCAATTTTTAAAATTTTTATGAAAAAATTTAATGAACTGTAAATCGTCCATTTTGTATGCAAAAAACTAAAAACACTATACATCGTCTATTTCAAATGCAAAAAAATTAAATGGGCTATACATACAAAATATAATGGGCTATACATGGTTGATTTTTTAAATTTTTATGAAAAATATTAATGGGCTATAAATTGTCCATTTCGTATACAAAACCTTAAATGGACTATATATATCGTCTATATTTCGTGCAAAGAATTTAATGAAATATACATCATCCATTTTTTATGCAAAAAATTTTTTTATGAAAAAAATTTAATGGACTATACATCGTCAATTTTTAAAATTTAATGAACTGTAAATCGTCCATTTCGTATGCAAAAAACTAAAAACACTATACATCGTTTTTTTTTATGCAAAAAAATTAAAGGGGCTATAGATACAAAATATAATGGGCTATACATGGTTGATTTTTTAAATTTTTATGAAAAATATTAATGGGGTATAAATTGTCCATTTCGTATACAAAACCTTAAATGGACTATATATATCGTCTATATTTCGTGCAAAGAATTAAATGAAATATACATCATCCATTTTTTATGCAAAAAATTTTTTTATGAAAAAAATTTAATGGACTATACATCGTCAATTTTTCAAATTTTTATGAAAAAATTTAATGAACTGTAAATCGTCCATTTCGTATGCAAAAAACTAAAAACACTATACATCGTCTATTTTTTATGCAAAAAAATTAAAGGGGCTATAGATACAAAATATAATGGGCTATACATGGCGGATTTTTTAAATTTTTATGAAAAACATTAATGGGCTATAAATTGTCCATTTCGTATACAAAACCTTAAATGGACTATATATATCGTCTATATTTCGTGCAAAGAATACATCATCCATTTTTTATGCAAAAAAATTTTTTATGAAAAAAATTTAATGGACTATTATACATCGTCAATTTTTAAAATTTTTATGAAAAAATTTAATGAACTGTAAATCGTCCATTTCGTATGCAAACTACTAAAAACACTATACATCGTCTATTTTTTATGCAAAAAAATTAAATGGGCTTTAGATACAAAATATAATGGGCTATACATGGTTGATTTTTTAAATTTTTATGAAAAACATTAATGGGCTATAAATTGTCCATTTCGTATACAAAACCTTAAATGGACTATATATATCGTCTATATTTCGTGCAAAGAATTTAATGAAATATACATCATCCATTTTTTATGCAAAAAAATTTTTTATGAAAAAAATTTAATGGACTATTATACATCGTCAATTTTTAAAATTTTTATGAAAAAATTTAATGAACTGTAAATCGTCCATTTCGTATGCAAAAAACTAAAAACACTATACATCGTCTATTTTTTATGCAAAAAAATTAAAGGGGCTATAGATACAAAATATAATGGGCTATACATGGTTGATTTTTTAAATTTTTATGAAAAACATTAATGGGCTATAAATTGTCCATTTCGTATACAAAACCTTAAATGGACTATATATATCGTCTATATTTCGTGCAAAGAATTTAATGAAATATACATCATCCATTTTTTATACAAAAAAATTTCTTATGAAAAAAATTTAATGGACTATTATACATCGTCAATTTTTAAAATTTTTATGAAAAAATTTAATGAACTGTAAATCGTCCATTTCGTATGCAAACTACTAAAAACACTATACATCGTCTATTTTTTATGCAAAAAAATTAAATGGGCTATAGATACAAAATATAATGGGCTATACATGGTTGATTTTTTAAATTTTTATGGAAAACAATAATGGGCTATAAATTGTCCATTTCGTATACAAAACCTTAAATGGACTATATATCGTCTATATTTCGTGCAAAGAATTTAATGAAATATACATCATCCATTTTTTATGCAAAAAAATTTTTTATGAAAAAAATTTAATGGACATCGTCAATTTTTAAAATTTTTATGAAAAAATTTAATGAACTGTAAATCGTCCATTTCGTATGCAAACTACTTAAAACACTATACATCGTCTATTTTTTATGCAAAAAAATTAAATGGGCTATAGATACAAAATGTAATGGGCTATACATGGTTGTTTTTTTAAATTTTTATGAAAAACATTAATGGGCTATAAATTGTCCATTTCGTATACAAAACCTTAAATGGACTATATATATCGTCTATATTTCGTGCAAAGAATTTAATGAAATATACATCATCCATTTTTTATGCAAAAAAATTTTTTATGAAAAAAATTTAATGGACTATAATACATCGTCAATTTTTAAAATTTTTATGAAAAAATTTAATGAACTGTAAATCGTCCATTTCGTATGCAAACTACTTAAAAACTATACATCGCCTATTTTTTATGCAAGAAAATTAAATGGGCTATAGATACAAAATGTAATGGGCTATACATGGTTGTTTTTTTAAATTTTTATGAAAAACATTAGTGGGCTATAAATTGTCCATTTCGTATACAAAACCTTAAATGGACTATATATATCGTCTATATTTCGTGCAAAGAATTTAATGAAATATACATCATCCATTTTTTATGCAAAAAATTTTTTTATGAAAAAAATTTAATGGACTATACATCGTCCATTTTTAAAATTTTTATGAAAAAATTTAATGAACTGTAAATCGTCCATTTCGTATGCAAAAAACTAAAAACACTATACATCGTCTATTTTTTATGCAAAAAAATTAAATGGGCTATAGATACAAAATATAATGGGCTATACATGGTTGATTTTTTAAATTTTTATGAAAAACATTAATGGGCTATAAATTGTCCATTTCGTAGACTATAATACATCGTCAATTTTTAAAATTTTTATGAAAAAATTTAATGAACTATAAATCGTCCATTTCGAAAGCAAGAAACTAAAAACACTATGCATCGTCTATTTCAAATGCAAAAAAATTAAATGGGCTACAGATACCAAATATAATGGGCTATACATGGTTGTTTTTTTAAATTTTTATGAAAAACATTAATGGGCTATAAATTGTCCATTTCGTATACAAAACCTTAAATGGACTATATATATCGTCTATATTTCGTGCAAAGAATTTAATGAAATATACATCATCCATTTTTTATGCAAAAAAATTTTTTATGAAAAAAATTTTATGGACTATCGTCAATTTTTAAAATTTTTATGAAAAAATTTAATAAACTGTAAATCGTCCATTTCGTATGCATACTACTTAAAACACTATACATCGTCTATTTTTTATGCAAAAAAATTAAATGGGCTATAGATACAAAATGTAATGGGCTTTGGTTTGGTTGTTTTTTTAAATTTTTATGAAAAACATTAATGGGCTATAAATTGTACATTTCGTATACAAAACCTTAAATGGACTATATATATCGTCTATATTTCGTGCAAAGAATTTAATGAAATAAACATCATCCATTTTTTATGCAAAAAAATTTTTTATGAAAAAAATTTTATGGACTATCGTCAATTTTTAAAATTTTTATGAAAAAATTTAATAAACTGTAAATCGTCCATTTCGTATGCATACTACTTAAAACACTATACATCGTCTATTTTTTATGCAAAAAAATTAAATGGGCTATAGATACAAAATGTAATGGGCTATACATGGTTGTTTTTTTAAATTTTTATGAAAAACATTAATGGGCTATAAATTGTACATTTCGTATACAAAACCTTAAATGGACTATATATATCGTCTATATTTCGTGCAAAGAATTTAATGAAATATACATCATCCATTTTTGATGCAAAAAAAATTTTTTATGAAAAAAATTTAATGGACTATACATCGTCAATTTTTAAAATTTTTATGAAAAAATTTAATGAACTGTAAATCGTCCATTTCGTATGCAAACTACTAAAAACACTATACATCGTCTATTTTTTATGCAAAAAAATTAAATGGGCTATAGATACAAAATATAATGGGCTTGCAAACTACTAAAAACACTATACATCGTCTATTTTTTATGCAAAAAAATTAAATGGGCTATAGATACAAAATATAATGGGCTATACATGGTTGATTTTTTAAATTTTTATGGAAAACAATAATGGGCTATAAATTGTCCATTTCGTATACAAAACCTTAAATGGACTATATATATCGTCTATATTTCGTGCAAAGAATTTAATGAAATATACATCATCCATTTTTTATGCAAAAAAATTTTTTATGAAAAAAATTTAATGGACATCGTCAATTTTTAAAATTTTTATAAAAAAAATTTAATGAACTATAAATCGTCCATTTTGTAAGCAAAAAACTAAAAACACTATGCGTCATCTATTTCAAATGCAAAAAAATTAAATGGGCTATAGATACAAAATATAATGGGCTATACATGGTTGATTTTTTAAATTTTTATGAAAAACATTAATGGGCTATAAATTGTCCATTTCGTATACAAAACCTTAAATGGACTATATATATCGTCTATATTTCGTGCAAAGAATTTAATGAAATAAACATCATCCATTTTTTATGCAAAAAATTTTTTATGAAAAAAATTTAATGGACTATACATCGTCAATTTTTAAAATTTTTATGAAAAAATTTAATGAACTCTAAATCGTCCATTTCGTATGCAAACTACTAAAAACACTATACATCGCCTATTTTTTATGCAAAAAAATTAAATGGGCTATAGATACAAAATATAATGGGCTATACATGGTTGTTTTTTTAAATTTTTATGAAAAACATTAATGGGCTATAAATTGTACATTTCGTATACAAAACCTTAAATGGACTATATATATCGTCTATATTTCGTGCAAAGAATTTAATGAAATATACATCATCCATTTTTTATGCAAAAAAATTTTTTATGAAAAAAATTTAATGGACATCGTCAATTTTTAAAATTTTTATGAAAAAATATAATGAACTGTAAATCGTCCATTTCGTATGCAAACTACTAAAAACACTATACATCGTCTATTTTTTATGCAAAAAAAATTAAATGGGCTATAGATACAAAATATAATGGGCTATACATGGTTGATTTTTTAAATTTTTATGAAAAACATTAATGGGCTATAAATTGTCCATTTCGTATACAAAACCTTAAATAGACTATATATATCGTCTATATTTCGTGCAAAGAATTTAATGAAATATACATCATCCATTTTTTATGCAAAAAAATTTTTTATGAAAAAAATTTAATGGACTATACATCGTCAATTTTTAAAATTTTTATGAAAAAATTTAATGAACTGTAAATCGTGCATTTCGTATGGAAACTACTAAAAACACTATACATCGTCTATTTTTTATGCAAAAAAATTAAATGGGCTATAGATACAAAATATAATGGGCTATACATGGTTGATTTTTTAAATTTTTATGAAAAACATTAATGGGCTATAAATTGTCCATTTCGTATACAAAACCTTAAATGGACTATATGTATCGTCTATATTTCGTGCAAAGAATTTAATGAAATATACATCATCCATTTTTTATACAAAAAAATTTTTTATGAAAAAAATTTAATGAACTGTAAATCGTCCATTTCGTATGCAAACTACTAAAAACACTATGCATCGTCTATTTTTTATGCAAAAAAATTAAATGGGCTATAGATACAAAATATAATGGGCTATACATGGTTGATTTTTTAAATTTTTATGAAAAACATTAATGGGCTATAAATTGTCAATTTCGTATACAAAACCTTAAATGGACTATATATATCGTCTATATTTCGTGCAAAGAATTTAATGAAATATACATCATCCATTTTTTATGCAAAAAAATTTTTTATGAAAAAAATTTAATGGACATCGTCAATTTTTAAAATTTTTATGAAAAAATTTAATGAACTGTAAATCGTCCATTTCGTATGCAAACTACTAAAAACACTATACATCGTCTATTTTTTATGCAAAAAAATTAAATGGGCTATAGATACAAAATGTAATGGGCTATACATGGTTGTTTTTTTAAATTTTTATGAAAAACATTAATGGGCTATAAATTGTCCATTTCGTATACAAAACCTTAAATGGACTATATATATCGTCTATATTTCGCGCAAAAAAATTAAATGGGCTATAGATACAAAATATAATGGGCTATACATGGTTGATTTTTTAAATTTTTATGAAAAACATTAATGGGCTATAAATTGTCCATTTCGTATACAAAACCTTAAATGGACTATATATATCGTCTATATTTCGTGCAAAGAATTTAATGAAATATACATCATCCATTTTTTATGCAAAAAAATTTTTTATGAAAAAAATTTAATGAACTGTAAATCGTCCATTTCGTATGCAAACTACTTAAAACACTATACATCGTCTATTTTTTATGCAAAAAAATTAAATGGGCTATAGATACAAAATGTAATGGGCTATACATGGTTGTTTTTTTAAATTTTTATGAAAAACATTAATGGGCTATAAATTGTCCATTTTGTATACAAAACCTTAAATGGACTATATATATCGTCTATATTTCGTGCAAAGAATTTAATGAAATATACATCATCCATTTTTTATGCAAAAAAATTTTTTATGAAAAAAATTTAATGGACTATTTATTATACATCGTCAATTTTTAAAATTTTTATGAAAAAATTTAATTAACTGTAAATCGTCCATTTCGTATGCAAACTACTAAAAAAAACTATACATCGTCTATTTTTTATGCAAAAAAATTAAATGGGCTATAGATACAAAATATAATGGGCTATACATGGTTGATTTTTTAAATTTTTATGAAAAACATTAATGGGCTATAAATTGTCCATTTCGTATACAAAACCTTAAATGGACTATATATATCGTCTATATTTCGTGCAAAGAATTTAATGAAATAAACATCATCCATTTTTTATGCAAAAAAATTTTTTATGAAAAAAATTTAATGGACTATATATACATCGTCAATTTTTAAAATTTTTATGAAAAAATTTAATGAACTGTAAATCGTCCATTTCGTATGCAAACTACTTAAAACACTATACATCGTCTATTTTTTATGCAAAAAAATTAAATGGGCTATAGATACAAAATGTAATGGGCTATACATGGTTGTTTTTTTAAATTTTTATGAAAAACATTAATGGGCTATAAATTGTACATTTCGTATACAAAACCTTAAATGGACTATATATATCGTCTATATTTCGTGCAAAGAATTTAATGAAATATACATCATCCATTTTTGATGCAAAAAAAATTTTTTATGAAAAAAATTTAATGGACTATACATCGGCAATTTTTAAAATTTTTATGAAAAAATTTAATGAACTGTAATTCGTCCATTTCGTATGCAAACTACTAAAAACACTATACATCGTCTATTTTTTATGCAAAAAAATTAAATGGGCTATAGATACAAAATATAATGGGCTATACATGGTTGATTTTTTAAATTTTTATGAAAAACATTAATGGGCTATAAATTGTCCATTTCGTATACAAAACTTTAAATGGACTATATATATCGTCTATATTTCGTGCAAAGAATTTAATGAAATAAACATCATCCATTTTTTATGCAAAAAATTTTTTATGAAAAAAATTTAATGAACTGTAAATCGTCCATTTCGTATGCAAACTACTTAAAACACTATACATCGTCTATTTTTTATGCAAAAAAATTAAATGGGCTATAGATACAAAATGTAATGGGCTATACATGGTTGTTTTTTTAAATTTTTATGAAAAACATTAATGGGCTATAAATTGTCCATTTCGTATACAAAACCTTGAATGGACTATATATATCGTCTATATTTCGTGCAAAGAATTTAATGAAATATACATCATCCATTTTTTATGCAAAAAAATTTTTTATGAAAAAAATTTAATGGACTATTTATACATCGTCAATTTTTAAAATTTTTATGAAAAAATTTAATGAACTGTAAATCGTCCATTTCGTATGCAAACTACTTAAAACACTATACATCGTCTATTTTTTATGCAAAAAAATTAAATGGGCTATAGATACAAAATGTAATGGGCTATACATGGTTGTTTTTTTAAATTTTTATGAAAAACATTAATGGGCTATAAATTGTCCATTTCGTATACAAAACCTTGAATGGACTATATATATCGTCTATATTTCGTGCAAAGAATTTAATGAAATATACATCATCCATTTTTTATGCAAAAAAATTTTTTATGAAAAAAATTTAATGGACTATTATACATCGTCAATTTTTAAAATTTTTATGAAAAAATTTAATGAACTGTAAATCGTCCATTTCGTATGCAAACTACTTAAAACACTATACATCGTCTATTTTCTATGCAAAAAAATTAAAGGGGCTATAGATACAAAATGTAATGGGCTATACATGGTTGTTTTTTTAAATTTTTATGAAAAACATTAATGGGCTATAAATTGTCCATTTCGTATACAAAACCTTAAATGGACTATATATATCGTCTATATTTCGTGCAAGGAATTTAATGAAATATACATCATCCATTTTTTATGCAAAAAAATTTTTTATGAAAAAAATTTAATGGACTGTATACATCGTCAATTTTTAAAATTTTTATGAAAAAATTTAATGAACTGTAAATCGTCCATTTCGTATGCAAACTACTAAAAACACTATACATCGTCTGTTTTTTATGCAAAAAAATTAAATGGGCTATAGATACAAAATATAATGGGCTATACATGGTTGATTTTTTAAATTTTTATGAAAAACATTAATGGGCTATAAATTGTCCATTTCGTATACAAAACCTTAAATGGACTATATATATCGTCTATATTTCGTGCAAAGAATTTAATGAAATATACATCATCCATTTTTTATGCAAAAAAATTTTTTATGAAAAAAATTTAATGGACTATACATCGTCAATTTTTAAAATTTTTATGAAAAAATTTAATGAACTGTAAATCGTCCATTTCGTATGCAAACTACTAAAAACACTATACATCGTCTATTTTTTATGCAAAAAAATTAAATGGGCTATAGATACAAAATGTAATGGGCTATACATGGTTGTTTTTTAAATTTTTATGGAAAACATTAATGGGCTATAAATTGTCCATTTCGTATACAAAACCTTAAATGGACTATATATATCGTCTATATTTCGTGCAAAGAATTTAATGAAATATACATCATCCATTTTTTATGCAAAAAAATTTTTTATGAAAAAAATTTAATGGACTATTTTTTTCAATTTTTAAAATTTTTATGAAAAAATTTAATGAACTGTAAATCGTCCATTTCGTATGCAAACTACTAAAAACACTTTACATCGTCTTTTTTTTATGCAAAAAAATTAAATGGGCTATAGATACAAAATATAATGGGCTATACATGGTTGATTTTTTAAATTTTTATGAAAAACATTAATGGGCTATAAATTGTCCATTTCGTATACAAAACCTTAAATGGACTATATATATCGTCTATATTTCGTGCAAAGAATTTAATGAAATATACATCATCCATTTTTTATGCAAAAAAATTTTTTATGAAAAAAATTTAATGGACTATACATCGTCAATTTTTAAAATTTTTATGAAAAAATTTAATGAACTGTAAATCGTCCATTTCGTATGCAAACTACTTAAAACACTATACATCGTCTATTTTTTATGCAAAAAAATTAAATGGGCTATAGATACAAAATGTAATGGGCTATACATGGTTGTTTTTTTAAATTTTTATGAAAAATATTAATGGGCTATAAATTGTCCATTTCGTATACAAAACCTTAAATGGACTATATATATCGTCTATATTTCGTGCAAAGAATTTAATGAAATATACATCATCCATTTTTTATGCCAAAAAATTTTTTATGAAAAAAATTTAATGGAATATATACATCGTCAATTTTTAAAATTTTTATGAAAAAATTTAATGAACTGTAAATCGTCCATTTCGTATGCAAACTACTTAAAACACTATACATCGTCTATTTTTTATGCAAAAAAATTAAATGGGCTATAGATACAAAATGTAATGGGCTATACATGGTTGTTTTTTTAAATTTTTATGAAAAACATTAATGGGCTATAAGTTGTCCATTTCGTATACAAAACCTTAAATGGACTATATATATCGTCTATATTTCGTGCAAAGAATTTAATGAAATATACATCATCCATTTTTTATGCAAAAAAAATTTATATGAAAAAAATTTAATGGACTATTATACATCGTCAATTTTTAAAATTTTTATGAAAAAATTTAATGAACTGTAAATCGTCCATTTCGTATGCAAACTACTAAAAACACTATACATCGTCTTTTTTTTATGCAAAAAAATTAAATGGGCTATAGATACAAAATGTAATGGGCTATACATGGTTGTTTTTTTAAATTTTTATGAAAAACATTAATGGGCTATAAATTGTCCATTTCGTATACAAAACCTTAAATGGACTATATATATCGTCTATATTTCGTGCAAAGAATTTAATGAAATATACATCATCCATTTTTTATGCAAAAAAAATTTTTATGAAAAAAATTTAATGGAATATATACATCGTCAATTTTTAAAATTTTTATGAAAAAATTTAATGAACTGTAAATCGTCCATTTCGTATGCAAACTACTTAAAACACTATACATCGTCTATTTTTTATGCAAAAAAATTAAATGGGCTATAGATACAAAATGTAATGGGCTATACATGGTTGTTTTTTTAAATTTTTATGAAAAACATTAATGGGCTATAAATTGTCCATTTCGTATACAAAACCTTAAATGGACTATATATATCGTCTATATTTCGTGCAAAGAATTTAATGAAATATACATCATCCATTTTTATGCAAAAAAATTTTTTATGAAAAAAATTTAAAATTTTTATGAAAAAATTTAATGAACTGTAAATCGTCCATTTCGTATGCAAACTACTAAAAACACTATACATCGTCTTTTTTTTATGCAAAAAAATTAAATGGGCTATAGATACAAAATATAATGGGCTATACATGGTTGATTTTTTAAATTTTTATGAAAAACATTAATGGGCTATAAATTGTCCATTTCGTATACAAAACCTTAAATGGACTATATATATCGTCTATATTTCGTGCAAAGAATTTAATGAAATATACATCATCCATTTTTTATGCAAAAAAATTTTTTATGAAAAAAATTTAATGGACTATTATACATCGTCAATTTTTAAAATTTTTATGAAAAAATTTAATGAACTGTAAATTGTCCATTTCGTATGTAAACTACTAAAAACACTATACATCGTCTATTTTTTATGCAAAAAAATTAAATGGGCTATAGATACAAAATGTAATGGGCTATACATGGTTGTTTTTTTAAATTTTTATGAAAAACATTAATGGGCTATAAATTGTCCATTTCGTATACAAAACCTTAAATGGACTATATATATCGTCTATATTTCGTGCAAAGAATTTAATGAAATATACATCATCCATTTTTTATGCAAAAAAATTTTTTATGAAAAAAATTTAATGGACTATACATCGTCAATTTTTAAAATTTTTATGAAAAAATTTAATGAACTGTAAATCGTCCATTTCGTATGCAAACTACTAAAAACACTATACATCGTCTATTTTTTATGCAAAAAAATTAAATGGGCTATAGATACAAAATATAATGGGCTATACATGGTTGATTTTTTAAATTTTTATGAAAAACATTAATGGGCTATAAATTGTCCATTTCGTATACAAAACCTTGAATGGACTATATATATCGTCTATATTTCGTGAAAAGAATTTAATGAAATATACATCATCCATTTTTTATGCAAAAAAATTTTTTATGAAAAAAATTTAATGGACTATATATACATCGTCAATTTTTAAAATTTTTATGAAAAAATTTAATGAACAGTAAATCGTCCATTTTGTATGCAAACTACTTAAAACACTATACATCGTCTATTTTTTATGCAAAAAAATTAAATGGGCTATAGATACAAAATGTAATGGGCTATACATGGTTGTTTTTTTAAATTTTTATGAAAAACATTAATGGGCTATAAATTGTCCATTTCGTATACAAAACCTTGAATGGACTATATATATCGTCTATATTTCGTGAAAAGAATTTAATGAAATATACATCATCCATTTTTTATGCAAAAAAATTTTTTATGAAAAAAATTTAATGAACTGTAAATCGTCCATTTCGTATGCAAACTACTAAAACACTATACATCGTCTATTTTTTATGCAAAAAAATTAAATGGGCTGTAGATACAAAATATAATGGGCTATACATGGTTGATTTTTTAAATTTTTATGAAAAACATTAATGGGCTATAAATTGTCCATTTCGTATACAAAACCTTAAATGGACTATATATGTCGTCTATATTTCGTGCAAAGAATTTAATGAAATATACATCATCCATTTTTTATGCAAAAAAATTTTTTATGAAAAAAATTTAATGGACTATTATACATCGTCAATTTTTAAAATTTTTATGAAAAAATTTAATGAACTGTAAATCGTCCATTTCGTATGCAAACTACTAAAAACACTATACATCGTCTATTTTTTATGCAAAAAAATTAAATGGGCTATAGATACAAAATATAATGGGCTATACATGGTTGATTTTTAAAATTTTTATGAAAAACATTAATGGGCTATAAATTGTCCATTTCGTATACCAAACCTTAAATGGACTATATATATCGTCTATATTTCGTGCAAAGAATTTAATGAAATATACATCATCCATTTTTTATGCAAAAAAATTTTTTATGAAAAAAATTTAATGGACTATATATACATCGTCAATTTTTAAAATTTTTATGAAAAAATTTAATGAACAGTAAATCGTCCATTTTGTATGCAAACTACTTAAAACACTATACATCGTCTATTTTTTATGCAAAATAATTAAATGGGCTATAGATACAAAATGTAATGGGCTATACATGGTTGTTTTTTTAAATTTTTATGAAAAACATTAATGGGCTATAAATTGTCCATTTCGTATACAAAACCTTGAATGGACTATATATATCGTCTATATTTCGTGAAAAGAATTTAATGAAATATACATCATCCATTTTTTATGCAAAAAAATTTTTTATGAAAAAAATTTAATGAACTGTAAATCGTCCATTTCGTATGCAAACTACTAAAACACTATACATCGTCTATTTTTTATGCAAAAAAATTAAATGGGCTGTAGATACAAAATATAATGGGCTATACATGGTTGATTTTTAAAATTTTTATGAAAAACATTAATGGGCTATAAATTGTCCATTTCGTATACCAAACCTTAAATGGACTATATATATCGTCTATATTTCGTGCAAAGAATTTAATGAAATATACATCATCCATTTTTTATGCAAAAAAATTTTTTATGAAAAAAATTTAATGAACTGTAAATCGTCCATTTCGTATGCAAACTACTTAAAACACTATACATCGTCTATTTTTTATGCAAAAAAATTAAATGGGCTATAGATACAAAATGTAATGGGCTATACATGGTTGTTTTTTTAAATTTTTATGAAAAACATTAATGGGCTATAAATTGTCCATTTCGTATACAAAACCTTAAATGGACTATATATATCGTCTATATTTCGTGCAAAGAATTTAATGAAATATACATCATCCATTTTTTATGCAAAAAAATTTTTTATGAAAAAAATTTAATGGACTATATATACATCGTCAATTTTTAAAATTTTTATGAAAAAATTTAATGAACAGTAAATCATCCATTTTGTATGCAAACTACTTAAAACACTATACATCGTCTATTTTTTATGCAAAAAAATTAAATGGGCAATAGATACAAAATATAATGGGCTATACATGGTTGTTTTTTTAAATTTTTATGAAAAACATTAATGGGCTATAAATTGTCCATTTCGTATACAAAACCTTGAATGGACTATATATATCGTCTATATTTCGTGCAAAGAATTTAATGAAATATACATCATCCATTTTTTATGCAAAAAAATTTTTTATGAAAAAAATTTAATGGACTATAATACATCGTCAATTTTTAAAATTTTTATGAAAAAATTTAATGAACTGTAAATCGTCCATTTCGTATGCAAACTACTAAAAACACTATACATCGTCTATTTTTTATGCAAAAAAATTAAATGGGCAATAGATACAAAATATAATGGGCTATACATGGTTGATTTTTTAAATTTTTATGAAAAACAATAATGGGCTATAAATTGTCCATTTCGTATACAAAACCTTAAATGGACTATATATGTCGTCTATATTTCGTGCAAAGAATTTAATGAAATATACATCATCCATTTTTTATGCAAAAAAATTTTTTATGAAAAAAATTTAATGAACTGTAAATCGTCCATTTCGTATGCAAACTACTTAAAACACTATACATCGTCTATTTTTTATGCAAAAAAATTAAATGGGCTATAGATACAAAATGTAATGGGCTATACATGGTTGTTTTTTTAAATTTTTATGAAAAACATTAATGGGCTATAAATTGTCCATTTTGTATACAAAACCTTAAATGGACTATATATATCGTCTATATTTCGTGCAAAGAATTTAATGAAATATACATCATCCATTTTTTATGCAAAAAAATTTTTTATGAAAAAAATTTAATGGACTATATATACATCGTCAATTTTTAAAATTTTTATGAAAAAATTTAATGAACAGTAAATCGTCCATTTTGTATGCAAACTACTTAAAACACTATACATCGTCTATTTTTTATGCAAAAAAATTAAATGGGCTATAGATACAAAATGTAATGGGCTATACATGGTTGTTTTTTTAAATTTTTATGAAAAACATTAATGGGCTATAAATTGTCCATTTCGTATACAAAACCTTGAATGGACTATATATATCGTCTATATTTCGTGAAAAGAATTTAATGAAATATACATCATCCATTTTTTATGCAAAAAAATTTTTTATGAAAAAAATTTAATGAACTGTAAATCGTCCATTTCGTATGCAAACTACTTAAAACACTATACATCGTCTATTTTTTATGCAAAAAAATTAAATGGGCTGTAGATACAAAATATAATGGGCTATACATGGTTGATTTTTTAAATTTTTATGAAAAACATTAATGGGCTATAAATTGTCCATTTCGTATACAAAACCTTAAATGGACTATATATATCGTCTATATTTCGTGCAAAGAATTTAATGAAATATACATCATCCATTTTTTATGCAAAAAAATTTTTTATGAAAAAAATTTAATGGACTATATATACATCGTCAATTTTTAAAATTTTTATGAAAAAATTTAATGAACTGTAAATCGTCCATTTCGTATGCAAACTACTAAAAACACTATACATCGTCTATTTTTTATGCAAAAAAATTAAATTGGCTATAGATACAAAATATAATGGGCTATACATGGTTGATTTTTTAAATTTTTATGAAAAACATTAATGGGCTATAAATTGTCCATTTCGTATACAAAACCTTAAATGGACTATATATGTCGTCTATATTTCGTGCAAAGAATTTAATGAAATATACATCATCCATTTTTTATGCAAAAAAATTTTTTATGAAAAAAATTTAATGAACTGTAAATCGTCCATTTCGTATGCAAACTACTTAAAACACTATACATCGTCTATTTTTTATGCAAAAAAATTAAATGGGCTATAGATACAAAATGTAATGGGCTATACATGGTTGTTTTTTTAAATTTTTATGAAAAACATGAATGGGCTATAAATTGTCCATTTTGTATACAAAACCTTAAATGGACTATATATATCGTCTATATTTCGTGCAAAGAATTTAATGAAATATACATCATCCATTTTTTATGCAAAAAAATTTTTTATGAAAAAAATTTAATGGACTATATATACATCGTCAATTTTTAAAATTTTTATGAAAAAATTTAATGAACAGTAAATCGTCCATTTTGTATGCAAACTACTTAAAACACTATACATCGTCTATTTTTTATGCAAAAAAATTAAATGGGCTATAGATACAAAATGTAATGGGCTATACATGGTTGTTTTTTTAAATTTTTATGAAAAACATTAATGGGCTATAAATTGTCCATTTCGTATACAAAACCTTGAATGGACTATATATATGGTCTATATTTCGTGAAAAGAATTTAATGAAATATACATCATCCATTTTTTATGCAAAAAAATTTTTTATGAAAAAAATTTAATGAACTGTAAATCGTCCATTTCGTATGCAAACTACTAAAACACTATACATCGTCTATTTTTTATGCAAAAAAATTAAATGGGCTGTAGATACAAAATATAATGGGCTATACATGGTTGATTTTTTAAATTTTTATGAAAAACATTAATGGGCTATAAATTGTCCATTTCGTATACAAAACCTTAAATGGACTATATATGTCGTCTATATTTCGTGCAAAGAATTTAATGAAATATACATCATCCATTTTTTATGCAAAAAAATTTTTTATGAAAAAAATTTAATGGACTATTATACATCGTCAATTTTTAAAATTTTTATGAAAAAATTTAATGAACTGTAAATCGTCCATTTCGTATGCAAACTACTAAAAACACTATACATCGTCTATTTTTTATGCAAAAAAATTAAATGGGCTATAGATACAAAATATAATGGGCTATACATGGTTGATTTTTAAAATTTTTATGAAAAACATTAATGGGCTATAAATTGTCCATTTCGTATACCAAACCTTAAATGGACTATATATATCGTCTATATTTCGTGCAAAGAATTTAATGAAATATACATCATCCATTTTTTATGCAAAAAAATTTTTTATGAAAAAAATTTAATGAACTGTAAATCGTCCATTTCGTATGCAAACTACTTAAAACACTATACATCGTCTATTTTTTATGCAAAAAAATTAAATGGGCTATAGATACAAAATGTAATGGGCTATACATGGTTGTTTTTTTAAATTTTTATGAAAAACATTAATGGGCTATAAATTGTCCATTTCGTATACAAAACCTTAAATGGACTATATATATCGTCTATATTTCGTGCAAAGAATTTAATGAAATATACATCATCCATTTTTTATGCAAAAAAATTTTTTATGAAAAAAATTTAATGGACTATATATACATCGTCAATTTTTAAAATTTTTATGAAAAAATTTAATGAACAGTAAATCATCCATTTTGTATGCAAACTACTTAAAACACTATACATCGTCTATTTTTTATGCAAAAAAATTAAATGGGCTATAGATACAAAATATAATGGGCTATACATGGTTGATTTTTAAAATTTTTATGAAAAACATTAATGGGCTATAAATTGTCCATTTCGTATACCAAACCTTAAATGGACTATATATATCGTCTATATTTCGTGCAAAGAATTTAATGAAATATACATCATCCATTTTTTATGCAAAAAAATTTTTTATGAAAAAAATTTAATGAACTGTAAATCGTCCATTTCGTATGCAAACTACTTAAAACACTATACATCGTCTATTTTTTATGCAAAAAAATTAAATGGGCTATAGATACAAAATGTAATGGGCTATACATGGTTGTTTTTTTAAATTTTTATGAAAAACATTAATGGGCTATAAATTGTCCATTTCGTATACAAAACCTTAAATGGACTATATATATCGTCTATATTTCGTGCAAGGAATTTAATGAAATATACATTATCCATTTTTTATGCAAAAAAATTTTTTATGAAAAAAATTTAATGGACTGTATACATCGTCAATTTTTAAAATTTTTATGAAAAAATTTAATGAACTGTAAATCGTCCATTTCGTATGCAAACTACTAAAAACACTATACATCGTCTGTTTTTTATGCAAAAAAATTAAATGGGCTATAGATACAAAATATAATGGGCTATACATGGTTGATTTTTTAAATTTTTATGAAAAACATTAATGGGCTATAAATTGTCCATTTCGTATACAAAACCTTAAATGGACTATATATATCGTCTATATTTCGTGCAAAGAATTTAATGAAATATACATCATCCATTTTTTATGCAAAAAAATTTTTTATGAAAAAAATTTAATGGACTATACATCGTCAATTTTTAAAATTTTTATGAAAAAATTTAATGAACTGTAAATCGTCCATTTCGTATGCAAACTACTAAAAACACTATACATCGTCTATTTTTTATGCAAAAAAATTAAATGGGCTATAGATACAAAATGTAATGGGCTATACATGGTTGTTTTTTTTAAATTTTTATGAAAAACATTAATGGGCTATAAATTGTCCATTTCGTATACAAAACCTTAAATGGACTATATATATCGTCTATATTTCGTGCAAAGAATTTAATGAAATATACATCATCCATTTTTTATGCAAAAAAATTTTTTATGAAAAAAATTTAATGGACTATACATCGTTAATTTTTAAAATTTTTATGAAAAAATTTAATGAACTGTAAATCGTCCATTTCGTATGCAAACTACTTAAAACACTATACATCGTCTATTTTTTATGCAAAAAAATTAAATGGGCTATAGATACAAAATGTAATGGGCTATACATGGTTGTTTTTTTAAATTTTTATGAAAAACATTAATGGGCTATAAATTGTCCATTTCGTATACAAAACCTTAAATGGACTATATATATCGTCTATATTTCGTGCAAAGAATTTAATGAAATATACATCATCCATTTTTATGCAAAAAAATTTTTTATGAAAAAAATTTAAAATTTTTATGAAAAAATTTAATGAACTGTAAATCGTCCATTTCGTATGCAAACTACTAAAAACACTATACATCGTCTATTTTTTATGCAAAAAAATTAAATGGGCTATAGATACAAAATATAATGGGCTATACATGGTTGATTTTTTAAATTTTTATGAAAAACATTAATGGGCTATAAATTGTCCATTTCGTATACAA
The DNA here is from genome assembly GCA_905220375.1 of Tachina fera. Lineage (NCBI taxonomy): Eukaryota > Metazoa > Arthropoda > Insecta > Diptera > Tachinidae > Tachina > Tachina fera. The sequence goes on from LR999966.1 coordinate 66,134,866, forward strand.
AACCTAAAATGGACTATATATATCGTCTATATTTCGTGCAAAGAATTTAATGAAATATACATCATCCATTTTTTATGCAAAAAAACTTTTTATGAAAAAAATTTAATGGACTATACATTGTCAATTTTTAAAATTTTTATGAAAAAATTTAATGAACTGTAAATCGTCCATTTCGTATGCAAACTACTAAAAACACTATACATCGTCTATTTTTTATGCAAAAAAATTAAATGGGCTATAGATACAAAATGTAATGGGCTATACATGGTTGATTTTTTAAATTTTTATGAAAAACATTAATGGGCTTTAAATTGTCCATTTCGTATACAAAACCTTAAATGGACTATATATATCGTCTATATTTCGTGCAAAGAGTTTAATGAAATATACATCATCCATTTTTTATGCAAAAAATTTTTTTATGAAAAAAGTTTAATGGACTATTATTATACATCGTTAATTTTTAAAATTTTTATGAAAAAATTTAATGAACTGTAAATCGTCCATTTCGTATGCAAACTACTAAAAACACTATACATCGTCTATTTTTTATGCAAAAAAATTAAATGGGCTATAGATACAAAATGTAATGGGCTATACATGGTTGATTTTTTAAATTTTTATGAAAAACATTAATGGGCTATAAATTGTCCATTTCGTATACAAAACCTTAAATGGACTATATATATCGTCTATATTTCGTGCAAAGAATTTAATGAAATATACATCATCCATTTTTTATGCAAAAAATTTTTTTATGAAAAACATTTAATGGACTATACATCGTCAATTTTTAAAAGTTTTATGAAAAAATTTAATGAACTGTAAATCGTCCATTTCGTATGCAAACTACTAAAAACACTATACATCGTCTATTTTTTATGCAAAAAAATTAAATGGGCTATAGATACAAAATATAATGGGCTATACATGGTTGATTTTTTAAATTTTTATGAAAAACATTAATGGGCTATAAATTGTCCATTTCGTATACAAAACCTAAAATGGACTATATATATCGTCTATATTTCGTGCAAAGAATTTAATGAAATATACATCATCCATTTTTTATGCAAAAAAACTTTTTATGAAAAAAATTTAATGGACTATGGACTATCGTCAATTTTTAAAATTTTTATGAAAAAATTTAATGAACTGTAAATCGTCCATTTCGTATGCAAACTACTAAAAACACTATACATCGTCTATTTTTTATGCAAAAAAATTAAATGGGCTATAGATACAAAATGTAATGGGCTATACATGGTTGATTTTTTAAATTTTTATGAAAAACATTAATGGGCTTTAAATTGTCCATTTCGTATACAAAACCTTAAATGGACTATATATATCGTCTATATTTCGTGCAAAGAGTTTAATGAAATATACATCATCCATTTTTTATGCAAAAAATTTTTTTATGAAAAAAGTTTAATGGACTATTATTATACATCGTTAATTTTTAAAATTTTTATGAAAAAATTTAATGAACTGTAAATCGTCCATTTCGTATGCAAACTACTAAAAACACTATACATCGTCTATTTTTTATGCAAAAAAATTAAATGGGCTATAGATACAAAATGTAATGGGCTATACATGGTTGATTTTTTAAATTTTTATGAAAAACATTAATGGGCTATAAATTGTCCATTTCGTATACAAAACCTTAAATGGACTATATATATCGTCTATATTTCGTGCAAAGAATTTAATGAAATATACATCATCCATTTTTTATGCAAAAAAATTTTTTATGAAAAACATTTAATGGACTATACATCGTCAATTTTTAAAAGTTTTATGAAAAAATTTAATGAACTGTAAATCGTCCAATTCGTATGAAAACTACTAAAAACACTATGCATCGTCTATTTTTTATGCAAAAAAAATTAAATGGGCTATAGATACAAAATATAATGGGCTATACATGGTTGATTTTTTAAATTTTTATGAAAAACATTAATGGGCTATAAATTGTCAATTTCGTATACAAAACCTTAAATGGACTATATATATCGTCTATATTTCGTGCAAAGAATTTAATGAAATATACATCATCCATTTTTTATGCAAAAAAATTTTTTATGAAAAAAATTTAATGGACTATATATACATCGTCAATTTTTAAAATTTTTATGAAAAAATTTAATGAACTGTAAATCGTCCATTTCGTATGCAAACTACTAAAAACACTATACATCGTCTATTTTTTATGCAAAAAAATTAAATTGGCTATAGATACAAAATATAATGGGCTATACATGGTTGATTTTTTAAATTTTTATGAAAAACATTAATGGGCTATAAATTGTCCATTTCGTATACAAAACCTTAAATGGACTATATATATCGTCTATATTTCGTGCAAAGAATTTAATGAAATATACATCATCCATTTTTTATGCAAAAAAATTTTTTATGAAAAAAATTTAATGGACTATTATACATCGTCAATTTTTAAAATTTTTATGAAAAAATTTAATGAACTGTAAATCGTCCATTTCGTATGCAAACTACTAAAAACACTATACATCGTCTATTTTTTATGCAAAAAAATTAAATGGGCTATAGATACAAAATGTAATGGGCTATACATGGTTGATTTTTTAAATTTTTATGAAAAACATTAATGGGCTTTAAATTGTCCATTTCGTATACAAAACCTTAAATGGACTATATATATCGTCTATATTTCGTGCAAAGAGTTTAATGAAATATACATCATCCATTTTTTATGCAAAAAATTTTTTTATGAAAAAAGTTTAATGGACTATTATTATACATCGTTAATTTTTAAAATTTTTATGAAAAAATTTAATGAACTGTAAATCGTCCATTTCGTATGCAAACTACTAAAAACACTATACATCGTCTATTTTTTATGCAAAAAAATTAAATGGGCTATAGATACAAAATGTAATGGGCTATACATGGTTGATTTTTTAAATTTTTATGAAAAACATTAATGGGCTATAAATTGTCCATTTCGTATACAAAACCTTAAATGGACTATATATATCGTCTATATTTCGTGCAAAGAATTTAATGAAATATACATCATCCATTTTTTATGCAAAAAATTTTTTTATGAAAAACATTTAATGGACTATACATCGTCAATTTTTAAAAGTTTTATGAAAAAATTTAATGAACTGTAAATCGTCCATTTCGTATGCAAACTACTAAAAACACTATACATCGTCTATTTTTTATGCAAAAAAATTAAATGGGCTATAGATACAAAATATAATGGGCTATACATGGTTGATTTTTTAAATTTTTATGAAAAACATTAATGGGCTTTAAATTGTCCATTTCGTATACAAAACCTTAAATGGACTATATATATCGTCTATATTTCGTGCAAAGAGTTTAATGAAATATACATCATCCATTTTTTATGCAAAAAATTTTTTTATGAAAAAAGTTTAATGGACTATTATTATACATCGTTAATTTTTAAAATTTTTATGAAAAAATTTAATGAACTGTAAATCGTCCATTTCGTATGCAAACTACTAAAAACACTATACATCGTCTATTTTTTATGCAAAAAAATTAAATGGGCTATAGATACAAAATGTAATGGGCTATACATGGTTGATTTTTTAAATTTTTATGAAAAACATTAATGGGCTATAAATTGTCCATTTCGTATACAAAACCTTAAATGGACTATATATATCGTCTATATTTCGTGCAAAGAATTTAATGAAATATACATCATCCATTTTTTATGCAAAAAAATTTTTTATGAAAAACATTTAATGGACTATACATCGTCAATTTTTAAAAGTTTTATGAAAAAATTTAATGAACTGTAAATCGTCCAATTCGTATGAAAACTACTAAAAACACTATGCATCGTCTATTTTTTATGCAAAAAAAATTAAATGGGCTATAGATACAAAATATAATGGGCTATACATGGTTGATTTTTTAAATTTTTATGAAAAACATTAATGGGCTATAAATTGTCCATTTCGTATACAAAACCTTAAATGGACTATATATATCGTCTATATTTCGTGCAAAGAATTTAATGAAATATACATCATCCATTTTTTATGCAAAAAAATTTTTTATGAAAAAAATTTAATGGACTATATATACATCGTCAATTTTTAAAATTTTTATGAAAAAATTTAATGAACTGTAAATCGTCCATTTCGTATGCAAACTACTAAAAACACTATACATCGTCTATTTTTTATGCAAAAAAATTAAATTGGCTATAGATACAAAATATAATGGGCTATACATGGTTGATTTTTTAAATTTTTATGAAAAACATTAATGGGCTATAAATTGTCCATTTCGTATACAAAACCTTAAATGGACTATATATATCGTCTATATTTCGTGCAAAGAATTTAATGAAATATACATCATCCATTTTTTATGCAAAAAAAATTTTTATGAAAAAAATTTAATGGACTATTATACATCGTCAATTTTTAAAATTTTTATGAAAAAATTTAATGAACTGTAAATCGTCCATTTCGCATGCAAACTACTAAAAACACTATATATACATGGTCTATTTTTTATGCAAAAAAATTAAATGGGCTATAGATACAAAATATAATGGGCTATACATGGTTGATTTTTTAAATTTTTATGAAAAACATTAATGGGCTATAAATTGTCCATATATACTATATATATATATATATATATATATATATATATACTATATATATACACTATATATATCGTCTATATTTCGTGCAAAGAATTTAATGAAATATACATCATCCATTTTTTATGCAAAAAAACTTTTTATGAAAAAAATTTAATGGACTATACAACGTCAATTTTTAAAATTTTTATGAAAAAATTTAATGAACTGTAAATTGTCCATTTCGTATGCAAACTACAAAAAACACTATACATAGTCTATTTTTTATGCAAAAAAATTAAATGGGCTATAGATACAAAATATAATGGGCTATACATGGTTGATTTTTTAAATTTTTATGAAAAACATTAATGGGCTATAAATTGTCCATTTCGTATACAAAACCTTAAATAGACTATATATATCGTCTATATTTCGTGCAAAGAATTTAATGAAATATACATCATCCATTTTTTATGCAAAAAAATTTTTTATGAAAAAAATTTAATGGACTATGCAACGTATTTTTAAAATTTTTAATGAAAAATTTAATGAACTGTAAATCGTCCATTTTGTATGCAAACTACTTAAAACACTATACATCGTCTATTTTTTATGCAAAAAAATTAAATGGGCTATAGATACAAAATATAATGGGCTATACATGGTTGATTTTTTAAATTTTTATGAAAACATTAATGGGCTCTAAGTTGTCCATTTCGTATACAAAAACTTAAATGGACTATATATATCGTCTATATTTCGTGCAAAGAATTTAATGAAATATACATCATCCATTTTTTATGCAAAAAAATTTTTTATGAAAAAAATTTAATGGACTATTATTATACATCGTCAATTTTTAAAATTTTTATGAAAAAATTTAATGAACTGTAAATCGTCCATTTTGTATGCAAACTACTTAAAACACTATACATCGTCTATTTTTTATACAAAAAAATTAAATGGGCTATAGATACAAAATGTAATGGGCTATACATGGTTGATTTTTTAAATTTTTATGAAAAACATTAATGGGCTATAAATTGTCCATTTCGTATACAAAACCTTAAATGGACTATATATATCGTCTATATTTCGTGCAAAGAATTTAATGAAATATACATCATCCATTTTTTATGCAAAAAATTTTTTTATGAAAAACATTTAATGGACTATACATCGTCAATTTTTAAAAGTTTTATGAAAAAATTTAATGAACTGTAAATCGTCCATTTCGTATGAAAACTACTAAAAACACTATGCATCGTCTATTTTTTATGCAAAAAAATTAAATGGGCTATAGATACAAAATATAATGGGCTATACATGGTTGATTTTTTAAATTTTTATGAAAAACATTAATGGGCTATAAATTGTCCATTTCGTATACAAAACCTTAAATGGACTATATATATCGTATATATTTCGTGCAAAGAATTTAATGAAGTATACATCATCCATTTTTTATGCAAAAAAACTTTTTATGAAAAAAATTTAATGGACCATCGTCAATTTTTAAAATTTTTATGAAAAAATTTAATGAACTGTAAATCGTCCATTTCGTATGCAAACTACTAAAAACACTATACATCGTCTATTTTTAATGCAAAAAAATTAAAATAGATACAAAATATAATGGGCTATACATGGTTGATTTTTTAAATTTTTATGAAAAACATTAATGGGCTATAAATTGTCCATTTCGTATACAAAACCTTAAATGGACTATATATATTTAATGAAATATACATCATCCATTTTTTATGCAAAAAAATTTTTTATGAAAAAAATTTAATGGACTATACAACGTCAATTTTTAAAATTTTTATGAAAAAATTTAATGAACTGTAAATCGTCCATTTCGTATGCAAACTACTTAAAACACTATACATCGTCTATTTTTTATGCAAAAAAATTAAATGGGCTATAGATACAAAATATAATGGGCTATACATGGTTGATTTTTTAAATTTTTATGAAAACATTAATGGGCTATAAATTGTCCATTTCGTATACAAAAACTTAAATGGACTATATATATCGTCTATATTTCGTGCAAAGAATTTAATGAAATATACATCATCCATTTTTTATACAAAAAAATTTTTTATGAAAAAAATTTAATTGACTATAATATATCGGCCAATTTTCCAATTTTTATGAAAAAATTTAATGCTTCATATGCAAAAATTTAAAAACACTGTACATCTTCTATTTATCATGCAAAAAAATTAAACAGACTATATATATAACAAATTTAATGGGCTATTCATCGTCCATTTTTTATTTTTTTATGAAAAAATTTAATGGACTATAACTTGTCAATTTCGTATACAAAAAATTAAATGGACTATATATTTCATCTATTTTTCCTGCAAAAATTTTAATGGACTATACATCATCCATTTTTCATGCATTTTTCGTCCATTTTTAAAATTTTCATGAAAAAATTTAATGGACTCTAAATCGGCCATTTTATATGCAAAAAAATTAAAACACTATGCATAGTCTATTTTTCATGCAAAAAATTAAATAGACTGTACATTCTAAATTTAACGGGGTATACATCTTCAATTTTTAAATTTTTTTAAAAAAATTTATGGCTATAAATCGTCCATTTTGTATGCAAAAAATTTAAAACACTATATGTCGTCTATATTTCATGCAAAAAATTAAATGGACTATACATACAAAATATAATGGGCTATTAGTCGTACATTTTTAAATTTTATGAAAAAATTTAAAAATAATAAATAATAATAATAATAATATAAAATTAAATGAAAAAAAATTTAAAATTAAAAATTTTAAAAAATTTAATACACTATACATCATTCATTTCTTAATTTTTATAAAAATATTTAACGGACTATAAGTCCTCCATATCGTTTACAAAAAATTAAGTAGACTGTCTGCTATTTTTGTGCAAAAATTTTAATGGACTATTAGACGTCATCCATTTTTCGTGCAAACAAATTTTTTATGGAATAAAGCTTAAGGGACTATAAATCGTCCATTTTGTATGCAAAAAATAAATAGACTATGCATCGTGTACCTTTGATGCAGAAAAGTATATGAACTATGCATACAAAATTAAATGGGCTATACATCGTCCATTTTTAAATTTTTTATGAAAAATTTAATGGACTATAAGTCGTTTATTTCGTATACAAAAAATTAAATGGATATATATGTCAGTTTTTTTCGTGTTAAAAATTTAATGGACTATACCTCATCCATTTTTCATGGAAAAAAATGTTACATTGAAAAATTTAAGGGACTATAAATCGTCGTTTTCGTATTCAAAAAATTAAATAGACTATACTTCGTCTATTTTTCATGCAAAAATTTAAATGAAGTATACATACAAAATTTAATGGACTATACGTTGTCTATTTTTTAAAATTTTATGAAAAAATTTAATGGACTATAAATTGTCCATTTTTAATGCAAAGAGATTTTGTATGAAAAAAATTTAATGGACTATACTTTGTCCATTTTTAAATTTTTTATGAAAAAATTAAATGGACTATATATACATTGTCCACTTGGTATGACTATATATGTATGTCGGCTAGTTTTTGTGCAAAAATTTAATGGACTATACATCGTCTTTTTTTGCCTACAAAAATTAATGGACTATACATCATATGTTTTTAAGCAAAAGTTTTATGAAAGAAGTTTAATAAATCGTCTATTTTTCGATTTTTATGGCAAAGTTTATTAGACTCTAAATCGTTAATTTCGTATGTAAAACAATAAATTAACTATACATCGTACATTTTTCATGCTAAAAAAAATTAAAAAAAATTTAATGGACTGTTTACTATACACATATACTATTTTTACCATTTTTCAAAATAAAAATATTTATAAAAAAATTAAAAGGACTTTGCACCGCCCATTTCCTTTGCAAAAAATTTAATGGACTATATCTTGCGTCGTCTATTTTTTTCATGAAAATAATTTTTATGAAATTTATTTTGTTTTTATTTTATAATTTTTTAAATTTAATTTTTACATTTATTTAATTTCTTAGGCAAAAAATTCAATTTTATGAAAAAATTTAATTTTATGAATAAATTTAATTTTATACATTTCTTATGCAAAAAATTAATTAAATCGCCTACTTTTCATGCAAAAAAATTTTTATGAAAAAATTTAATAGACTCTATCCACATCGTGCAGTTTTCATGTAAACAAAATTGGTATGAAAAAGTTTAATGTACTATACATCGTATATTTCTTATGCAAAAGCTTAAAGGACTAAGCAAAGTCTATTTTTCATGCAAAAAACTAAATGGGCCATATATCTTTCATTTTTCTTGTATTTATTTTTGTTTGTTTTTAATCCATATCTTTCTTAATAATGGTTGATACTAAAAAACTTTTTATTAAATATTTGTTTAAATGTGTTTTTTACAGAATAAAATTAAAAATGAATATTACAAGTGTTTTTGATTAATATTTTTTATTATATTAAATTGAATTTATTTTATTAATTTTTGTTTTTGAAAATAAGGGAACCCTTCGATTTTGCTGAAAATGTTAAATTTTAAACGTCTGCTCATCCAACAATTTTTTTTGCCTGTAGCTGAGAGATGACTACGGGCATGCTGATTAGAGGGCACTAATTTTTGTTTAGAATCAGAAAGCAAGGTAAAATATCTCTAATTGAAATTTTTTGTATGACCATTGCAATGGCATGGTTGATTATCTTAAATTTTTGAATGCTATAAAATTTAAAAATCCGTCCACAATACTAAGGAATAATGAGTTTACTTTCGAGAGTCGTATTTCGACTTCGAATGCGACAGTTTTGAACTAGACAAAAAAAATGTGCACTCTTCTTTAGTCTAGTACATTATTGTCGTATTCGAAGTAGAAATACGTCAATATTAATTATTTTTTCATCTAGAAAAAACTATGCTAGAAATGAACCTTTAAAAAAATCTATGGTTTTAGGTATTTCATATATTACTTATATAAATATACAAAAGTATGATTTTCTCTAAATTTAAGCATAAGTTAAATGATATAACTAAATAATAATAAGGTTGATAATTAAATAAGTGATTTAGTGTGCTAGTCTATAAATATTTATTGTATCCATGACAAAATTTAATAGACAAAAATTTTACTTTTGCCAAAGATGTGTCAACTATAAACGCTACTAGAGCTGAGTCCAACTCGTTCATTCATTAATTTTTAAAACAAACCCATATAATTTAAATAGGTTTGATTATAGGTTTGTGGCAAAAATTAACGAATGAACTAGTTGGCTCTGAATGCTAAATATAATGTAAGTACTGCTATAAAATTAGTAATTTATCAATTATTTTAAATACTTCTAAAACATTTTGTAAAAAAAAATGTTTTATCATCACAACTAAGACTTAAAAATGTATCTGAAACAACATTAAATGCTGAAACCAAAATAGCATGTTCCCAGGTACAACTACATTAAAACCCAACAATAAATATAAAACATTTACCAGTAACAAACCAAATTACAAGTTTTTCTCCATGTTCTCTCTACAAAAGTGTTAAGCTGCTTAAAACACTTATAAGACAAAAGCAACACAACCAAAATAAATAAAATAAAAAACTTTTAAAAGTCTTTTTAGAGGAAAAGGAAACAAAATAAAGCAGTCTAATACAAAACAACTGTAGACTAAATAATTTAAAGCAATAACAATAAATTAAAATAACCAACACTAAACAACATAATATGTATGTATGTTTGTACAAATACCAGAAAAGCTGGAAGAGAAAATCGTGCAAAAATCATAGTTGTGGTTGGTAAAACTAAGGAGGAAGAATAAAATACTGCACAGATTGCTTGAATATCAAACAAAATTTTAATCCAACTACACAAACTATAAATTATAAATTGACCTAAATTGGAAAATGAAAACTTGCACGATATATGAAACTAAATACATATGCAAAAATGAAAAATTCTAATTGTTTTAAGAAAATTTAAATGAAGCTACAACACATTAGTTGTTGTTGCTAAAATTTTTATTTAATAATTAAGAAAGCAAAATGGCGTACTATGAGCCTTTTTTAACTTAAAAAAAGCAAATTTTTATATTGAAAAAAAATTAACATCAATTTAAAATTAGTCAAAAACCTAAGCGCGATTTTTTTAGTCAAATGTGTAGAGTTAAGTAAAAGAAAAGAAATCAGAGACACGGAAGATATAATTCTTAGAACTTCGGATCAACCTTTTGCTTGTTTTTATTCATTAGAAGCTGTATTTGCACAGTGAAGTATGTCGCTAATTTTAGTTCTATCAGCAAAAATCCAAATTTTCAACTTTCACTTTTTGAAAAAAAATCAATTCCTAACACTTTGACGACATAAATGCCGAAATTGTGTGTTAGTTGGCAACTCTGTTTAAATATAAATAGCTGTGAATGTTTATTTTTTTTTAATTAAGTTTTCAAACTCTTGAGTGGTTAAAATTTCAATAAGGAAAAGGGATTTGTTTTAATTCGTTATATATTATGCTGGACGTGTGTACTTAAAAAAAACGATAAAAATATTTTAATAAATCTAAGTATTGTGGGTGAAATTTATTTATTTTTTAGTTTTTTTGTGAAGATTCGAAGTTTTATGTTTTCTATACATTGCATATTTTAGCAACAGGGGTTTCTACACCAAGTTTTGTGATGTTTGCTCATTTGGAAATAATTTTTGCCGCAATTTCGACTTTTGGACAAATAGTGCAGTCTACAAGTACAAGTTTGCTAGGAAATATACAAATTGAGTGAGTAATTTTACTTTTTAGGCTTTTTAGCTCAACCTGTCAGTTTCTTACTCCAATAAGATCGAAATGTACAAAGTGCTTATTTTGTAACCTATAAAAATAGATTTAGAAAAGATATCATACAAATACCAACATATTTTATTTGAAGAAATTAAGTAGACGTGTGTTAATTTTTTCCACATACAATAGAAATTTCTGATCACACTATAACAACATTCTCCGAAATGCAACTAAGTATGAATGATGACCATATCCGAACAAGTATTTAAATTACTAGAGTGAAATTGATAAAGGTAGTTTAAAAAATTTAAGTCGGAGTAGAGTTTACCACCAAGAATTACAAAAAAAACATTTTTTAAATATAACATAATATATTTGTACTCATTACTTTAATATATCTTTGGCAAAAAGGAAAAAGTGCTTAAGTCGAAATAAGGTGATTTTAAGTTAGTAGTTCCTTCTTAATCTGCATATTTGAAAGTACCTCTGGGCAAAATCTCAGTTAATTTCTGCGATTTTTCAAGAAGTTATAGCACAATGGCTTGTGGCTTATCTTTTTTTAGACTTCTAATCTCATTTGGAATAATAGTTAGTTAGTTAGAGGTTATACTTTAGTTTATTTTAACTTGAATGTTTTATTGACAGTGTGCAGAGCTATGTTTGCTGAAAAAATAAAGGTTAATAGAGAAATTCCAAATTAAAATGTAAAAGATATAAATTTCTGAAAATCGCTTCGAGCGCTTAAAAGTGCTCTCCTGTAAAACACTCAAATATGACTTAAGCACTTTTTCCTTATTGCCACAGATTTGCTATACGCTATATAATGTTGTGATATGTTTCCCCGGCAATTTCTATCACTTGCGCTTCGCCGAGCCATGATTGCGAAGTAAACTCCATATCTACGTGTTTCAATTTGCCAACCTTTCTGAGCCATGTTTTTATATAAGAGGTTAGAACACAAGGTATCCAAGTGACTAATATTAAGTAATGAAAAAAATTAGCTTTAAGTTGTTTTATTGCATTTCAAAATGTTAGATACTTTGTAGAATCTAATTTTTTAGCAAGAAAAATTATGAAATATAATTTTTCATATGTACATTCCCACAAATAACCTTTGAAGTGAGGAAGATCGCTTTTAAACCTTTTGTGATCTATTAATTTTTTTTAATTTGCAAATAAATGAACTTGTACATTAAAAGTCTTGGCACTACCTAACAAATAAAAGTAGTTTCACAAAATTTAGAAAAATTATATTTTTTTGAGAAACCTTTTCAAATTCCATTACATCATTGGTCTCATCTTCTTCCTTACATTAGGTTTTGAATTTTTCCTCCACGCTATCATGAGCAAGTGCTTTGAACTATTCATGGAGAATTGGTGGAATATAGCAAAAAAGATTCTTCTTCAACTTTTTGACGGTATTTTTTGTAGGAAGTTGTGGGAGTCACTGAACAACTCAGCCAACATTCTGAGCTTTCAAGTTTACTTTGCTGAAGTTTGCTTGCTCATTCATAAGATTTTCTTTGTATAAGAATTTCCAAGGATCATACTTTTCTAAACGTGACCATTGCATTTTTCGGATGTCGGGTATACTACTTTTGAAGAAATTTTGGATGGGCTCAAGAGTTATAAAATTCTCTTTTTTCATTGATGTTACAGAAAATATTTACTTGAATTCGCTACAAGCTTCAGCCAATCGTGAGGTACATGAATGAATGTCCAGAGAGTAAAAACGTGTGACACATTTTCTGAATATGAATATGTCGAACAACATACAAACAAAACTGAACAATGTAGTGATTCTTATTCTGTTCACCACAGTTGTCGCTATATACTGTAAGGTGCGTCACATTATTATATAAAAATTAATAAGTTTCAAATAATTTAACTAATTTCTTGGCAGACACGTGAAGCTTGGCTTTCAACTGCTCTAGAGTTTTATGGCTTTCATTTCACATATCCGTTTTAACTTCTTTTGGTACACAATGAGTATATGATGAATGAAACTCTTTGTGTTACAAGCATAACATGTTTTTTTAATGAAAAGTGCAAGAATTGCTCTCCATATCTTGCCACTGGATTGGAATTACACTTTTACCTTTTATGCTCTGAATTTCTCTGAACTTTACTTAAAACTTCCTTGAGTAAACTCAATTTGGAAAAAAGGCACTTGAAGCCCTCATGGTTTAAGATTTGTTTTATAATTTTTCTTTTAACTGCTTTAAATTGTACTTTTTTATTATTAATATTTTTTTTGTTATAATATTTTGTATTGGTATCTAGTTCAGAAAATTTTAAGATAGAAAGTAGAATGCAGTGTTAAGAATAAATAGAAAGCGCAGCATATAAACATACAGTCAACGAAATTTAATGTAAAAAATGATATCACTAAACACGATTGATCTAAATTCTTAAAAAGAACAAGCTGTTATTTAAACCTTATGTTCATTTTTAACTTAGGCGCAAAAAAATAAATTTTTCTTTATATACATAAAAAAAGTTGCTTAAGAAAAATTGTTGCATTTAATAACGAAGGAGCCTTAAGAAAACACATTTTTTTGCAAGCGACTTGGTCATAAAATTTGCAAATGTAACATAAAAGTCTCAAGTACGAATATGAAAATTTCAACATATGATTTTTATATTCCTTGTTTCCTCATAAATATTTATAAGAGTGGCAAACAGAAATAAATGGCGGTCTTTTGGTATTTTTGCATTTAGTGCAAGTGGTAATAATATTGTGCAGGTAGCTGTGAATGCACTTGGAGGCGGAGAAATGCATGCAATAAGCTAATTTTCGCAATGCGGCATAATAATTTATGCACACCGTATGGGCCTTAATTGAAAACAAAAATATGTATATGGAAGAAAATGCTAAAAGAAAAAGAAAATTTATTTTATATGAATTCTTAATATTTTTCGTCAATTTATTCATTTGCTTTCATGCTTTTACGGTTAGGAGAATTTGTGAATGCTACTTGGATGAATTTTTCACAGCTGTAGCCAATCATTTTAATATAAGAAAATTCTTTAAAAATCATTCGCATAGTTTTCATAATACAACTGGAAGAGCCATAACGAAATACCAAGTAAATTGAATAGTTTTTGTGGCTACACACACTGCAAATCACTTAATTCATTAATTTAATTGTTAAGGAATATTTTTGCATGAAAAAAAGTTTAATATCAATGTGCCAGATGAAAACAAGTTTTATTACGTTCAGTTCTTAAGAAATTATGAAATTATTTTATAACGAGTGCACTGTAGGGCATATAGAGTCATAGGTATATAGAGTCATATCCCAGTATGGCACTATCTACTTGGTACTTGAAGCATTACATTACTGGAAATGTATTTTCACAATTTAAAAACTTATTTTTACCTTTTTTAAGTACCTACCAGCACGGCATTGCTTTAATTTGCACCACCAGTACTGTAAAATATTGAATTCCTTATATTCTCCAGATTTAAGCATAATGAGGATTGCTTCTTAAAAAGTGTTCGACATCTTAAAGTAAGTTAACAGAAAGAAGTATTTGAAAAATGCAATTAAAAATGCCTGGATTTCAATATCACTAGCATTAATAGAATCGCAATAAAGAGCTTTTGTGCATTGCATTTTTTTAAATTCAAGTGAGGTTAGGTTAGTTCAGGAACGACTCAGTTGGGCCCATTGTAATTCCCTTCTATTGCCCATTTTTACCCAGAAGTACCCCGACAATAAGCCCCTGGATTCTCATGATGAAGACACCGACATCCTCCTGTTTACACTTCAACTGCTCCAATGGAAACGTCTACTCAGCCATCTAAGCCTATGACGTTGCAGCTTGGGGCAGTGACATATTATCTGCTCAATGGTTTCTGGTTCCTCAGATCCTTAAGAAATCTGAATTGCCAGGTTCTTGTTCTGACTGAGTAGTTCAAGTTATAACGGTTTAATTTTTATCACATTATAACATGCGTCAATAATACAGAAAAAAAATTATTTTGTTTTCCATTAATAAATTCAAAAAATTAAATAATTTTCTTATTTTATATAATTATAATAATTTACTATAGATAAATTTAAAAAAAAAAACAAAAATTTCCTCTAAATTACAAAAATTCATTCGCAATTTTCACTAAATTATATAAATTTTTTATTATTTATTATTATCATAATTAAATTTATATAACAAAATTAAAAAGTTTTAAGAACCCCCGAATATATCTAGAGAAGATGCACATGCACTATCTTCTAAACGGCTCAACCGATTTTCTTAAAACATAGGTAAGAACCCTCTCGATCAAGTCACCTTTCAAACAGAAAAAACTATCAAATCAAAATAGGTCCAGCCGTTTGGTCTGTACGTGGACACGAACAGACACACAGATATACAAACACACAGACACACACTACAAACTTATAACACACCTTTTTTAGTCGGTGGTTAAAAATTATATATAATAAAAATACCTCAAATTAAATTCCTTACTCAAGTGATTCGCAGTGTATAAATATTTTTTTTGGTTATCTACAGTATGTACCAATTAATTGGGTCGAAAGGCTTGAAAATTGTGAAAGATAAAGAAAAAAAATAAATAAACAAAAAATAAGTAAATAATAATTAAAAAGTAAACAAATTAATAAATAATTAAATACACAAATAAATTAAATAATATTGTGAATAAACAAATAAGAAAAAACTATCAATAATAATCACAAGATATTCAAATTTTGTACACAAAAAAACCTTTCAAATGAAGCTTATCGTGACAAGGCATTAGGTTTAATAAATATATATTACAGAATACATACATGGAAATATTTAAGTTTTAATATATTTGTATACATGTACCATAAAATTAATAATATAAAATATTTTCCTTTTAAGTTCCATTAGTTAAAGATATGTTAAGTTAAGTGAAAGATATGTTAAGATACATATATAAACAATTTTAAGTAAATAGTTTTTAGTTTTTGAATTAAAGTATTTCAATTCACTTAGATTAAGATATGTTTAATAGCTTTAAGTATTTAAATTGAGGTAATTTTAATTAAACAATTTATAATTTCTTTAGCTTAATATAGGTTAAATTTCTTTAAGTATTTAATGAAACAGCTTTATAATTAACCGAGGCAACTTCTCACTTAAACGATCAAATTACCACGGACTCGCTTCTTCACATTAACTCAACTTAAACACACCAATGTATGTTGTATTCCACCATTATCCTTAACTCTGTTAGCACCTTTACAAATATAATAGAATACAAATTATAATTTAATGACCCGTTCAATGATATGAAAATTTAACTTCATTATTTCGATACAAAATCAATTGTCATAATTTTTTGTTGTTTTAAATAAAAATTTCAATATAAATGTATTCTTTCTTTTTAATTCATGAAACAATAAATTGAAACTAAACATAATACTAGGAAACCATTTAAGTAGTTGAAATAAGCAATCGCCTTGACCAATTTTTAATTCATAAATTACAAGAGAATAAAAATTTATAATTTATTTCAGTTAAATTGAAAGCCTTTAATTTTAACCAGTTTCCTTTACCGTTGAAATGAAAAAATTGAAAAAAAGACCAACAGCTCGTGTCTGAAAGTACTTTAAAAAGAACTAGTTAATCACAATGATTTTTTTTTATTTTTTTGCTTGAGTGTATACAAGTAAGAGCGTGATTAAAGAAATGAAAATGAATACAGCAACGACAGCAACACTAGCAAAACAGGCAAAAGCTCGTTAAGTTGCTTTATGGCCTCATAAAAAATTAAATTCATTTTAAGCCATAATTTCTGCTCAGTCCTTATTTTTCTTTACTATTTTATACTTATTTTGCAAGTCTTTTCCGCTTTAAGCAAATTGTTCTTGTTAGTTCACATCTACAAACATATACGCACAAAATCTTTAATATATGTATACCTTGAAATAAATACAAAAGTGCACCAGGGCACCCTGCTTCGAATTTTAATGAAACACTATGAAAAGGTTCTTGTGTTTTTTTTAACTTAACTTCTTTTTGCTTGTGTTTTCATTTCATTTAACAAATTGTTTCCTTTAAAATTTCCGTTTAAAGGATAGAAACTCTATAGTCAAAAGACATTTCTATTTAACTTTCTTTGAGTTCATATGGTAAAAAGATTTCTTATTGGTTACATTTGATTTTTATAGGTTTCAATTCACTTCGACTGCAGCAAGTAATAAAATACATACTTCTCATTTTTACCTGCTAAATTTATTTTTAATTTTGTTTTTAATATGATTTAAGACTCTATACAAACAGTGACTAGGGTTTCTTCTATTCTATTAAGCTCACACTAGTAGCATAAACTTTTTTAACATAATTTTCAAAACTGAAAATTTTAATACGTTGTGTAAAGCTTATGAGACCTAAACAAAAAAATTTTTAAGCTATATTTACATCTGGACTTTGAATGGCAATAATGAAATTTGTATGTTATAAATGATATAAAAATATAAATGATATAAAAATCAATAATAAACTCAACTGATTTTTTAATATTTGCAAGAAATCATAAATAATTACAAACATGAATATGTGTGTGAAGTGTCATGTATGTATTTAAAAATTGTTCTTCATATTTTGGCTGCACAATTTAGGAACACGACTCATAGTGCATATTTATATAAGCATTTGTTTTTCATGCTCAAGAGAGAGAAATAGAGAGAGATAGGAGTAATATATAACTTTTCAGGGTTCCGTACACCAAAGGTGAAAAAAAGAACCCTATTGTTTTCGCTACGCTGTCCGTCTATCCGTCACACTCTATTTCCTCAGGAACCGTTAGAGCTACGGACCTGAAATGTGGACAGAGTATGTAGAACTTTGGCCGCTACAACAAAAATTACATGAGAATTAAACATTAAAGGGTCTTCCAAAACGAGCAATGAAAAATGCTAAAATCCCATGTAGTATACATACAATTGTATGTACTCGTGATGTAGCGAATGTCAATTTTTGATATTCGCGAATGCGAATACGAATACGAATATTATATGCAATATGAAATATTAAAAAATTGTTTTGAAAAAGGACTTAAAGTTAAAGTTAAGAAAAAGTACCCAAAATTTTAATGATCGTCACTGTATAATATTTGAAAATGATACAAAGCACAAATTTCTATAAACAATTTAATGTATTTGTACAAACTAAAATTTTTAATCATTTATTTAAATTTCGTTTAGGATTTATGCATTTATTTATTTAATTTCTTTGGAAAAATATTCGTAATTGTATTCGCATCCGCCTGAATTTAGCGAATACGAATACATTCGTATTCGACTTAAAATGACAGAATATCCGACAATTCGAATATGAATACGAATATTCGTGCATCACTAGTATGTATATATGTATATTGACACTTGAAATTTGTAAAATTAGTATAATTTTATATAGACTACCACAATTAACACTAACAGCCTGTTTTTAGAACGCGACAAGTGCGGCTCACGATGAGCCATTTCATGGACGACTACATAATGAAAAGCGTTTGCATAATGCGACTCGGCTTTGTCGTGCAGCTTACGTTAAATCGCCCTTATCTCAAATATGTACTAACGTTCCTTTTCACAATGTATGGTTAAAATATAACAGGGACTTTAACGGCAAGTTTTGTATGATGAACTGTCAGTTAAAGTTCACGTTAACTCTTAACCATACATTGTGAAAAGGTACGTAAATCGTACTGTTGCCAACGTGTTAAAAAATAGTTTTAGTTTATATATTTCATATGATATTTTTTTGCACAGCTGACAGAAACATACATACATAAAAAAAAGTAAACTAATAAAAATTTTTTATTTTTTACCTGATTTACATTAAGCATTTTTTTCATGAAATTAGTTGCATGAAAAATTTTTATTTTGCAATAGGAGGCCTGGAAGAGAAATTTATATCAAAAGCGTTACCCAAAATGCACCAGAGAATCATTCTACGTCCTTTTGTATATAAAATTCTCTTTTATATCGCTACAATTAGCAAATAGAAAAAGTTGCGTGCATCAAAATTCATGAAATTTCATGAAAAAATGCTTAATGTAAATCAGGTATTATTTAAAAAAAAGTGAATTATATCTGTGTTAGAGTTGTGCGATTTATATCAGTAATTGAATTTAATGTGCATAAATGATGTGCATACAGAAATATATATATACAGATGCATGTATACTTGTAGTTATGTACATATACTACTTCCATGTACATATATGTACAATGTGATACTGCTGCACGTTATCCCAATTTGAATCGTACATCGGTAAATCGGTAAAAATATTGTCAAGTTAGCATATTATCTAGAAATTATATGACACTCTTACGGTTACAAATTTATATAATGCATAGCATATTACAGTGAAAGTTATTGTGTCAAACAAGAACTTGGTAAACATTTTTATCTCACTACTTTTGATTACCGAAATTTTGGAAAGGAACTTGGCCTTTTTTCACATTTATGTTTTTGTGAGGATATAGTATACAAGTATACACGAGTACCTTATAAGACAACTTATTTAAAATTTTCCTGTATTTAATAGAATATCAAAATGTCAAAAATTTTGCCATTTTGATAATTCTAAACTATGGGTAGGCACATAAAATTTTAGTTTCAATAAAAAAGTTCAATTTCGATAACATGTCGCTTACGATAAAATCGAAAAAGGGGTCCAAAATTTTTCAATTCCGATTTTTTTTTGTTATAGTTTTGTTTTATTTTAATTGACAAATTTTTTAAATAATTTCAAATAAAGTAAATAAATTTCACATTTTTCTCTTTTTTATGATAAAATTTTTACTTTTCATAATTATAAAAAAAATTATTGTGGTTTAAAAAAACTTTAGCAAACGAATTTCCAAACAATATACATACATATATTTTATTTAATTTTTTAACGAATTTCTACTATAAATTATAGTTTTCTTAAAACAAAAAAGTTAATGGTCTCTTTTTTTAATTGATCCTTTGCAGGTACGTTAACCACCCAAATTTTAATGCAGGTAAAAGTATAATTTTCATAAAACTCATAATATATTCGAGATGATTTTGAAAACATATGCAAAATTATCCTTCAAAGATGTTGTATAATAAAATTTGTTATTGAGATCTAGATTTTTTTTCATTTCTAGATTGTTTTTTAAAGTAATTTCACTGTATAGCTATATAACAAATTACATATACTATTTATTTCATGTCAAGTCTAATTTTCTAATATAAAGAATTTTAGTTTTTAGTAGGAAAAATAAAAACACTATAAAAGTATTTCATATTAAGTGTATATGTACATACAAACATACATACATATATAATGTACATCATGGAAAATAAACAGAAATTTTGTTTAGCAAAAATATTTTAACTTGTCCAAAAAATGGACAACAAAAGTATGAAGAAAAATTAGTACAAAGATGAATTATGAAATCACATAAGTTATTAGAAAAAAAAATTAAATAAATATTTCTGTGGTGAACTCAAACATTAGTGTTGAGGATTTTTAGCTTATTAATGTCTATGATCGTAATTTTCAGTAAGATTTTGAAAGTTTTTCTATAAATAAACAACAAATGTAGAATTTTTTGTTTGTTGAATTCTGCTGATGATTTTCCTAAGCAGAAACGAAATGCATCTAGAGGAGCTTACTTCATTGTTTTATCTCTTTAAAAAAATTTATAGAAATTGGTCGTTAAGAAATATAGGCTTAGGCGGAATACCTTTACGACAAAAGATTTCTATGACAATTAAATCATCTTAAACACAAGTTCACATTGGCTTGTAAATAGCGCGTTTTTGAGATAGTTGGCGTGAAAAATTAAAGATGTAATACAACCTTACTTAAAGCATTTTCAGAAATCGATTATGGACATAAATCAGGCCTGCTTCTTGAGCAGAATATCAATAGAAATAATTCAAAAATTGATCTGGCTAAGTTTAACTATAAATGAATATGAAATTTCTATTACGCTAATGTCATTTTTAACACAACGAAAAATATTTCTTCATATAAAAAATAATACATGATGCTTATTTCCTCAAACAACGGCATAATTCAAAAAAAAACTAGATCGCCGTAAAAACGAGTTTAAAGTTTTCAATTTATATACGTTAATGCGGAAAGAAAACTTTATTTTTCTCACAAGAGCTGAGAAAACAAAATGTTTGTGTAAAAATTTTAAACAATATGAATAACGATATGAAGATTAATTCTGAATCATTCTGATGTTCTTTGAGTAAATGAGCGATGTGTATTTCATAATTTCATTTTATATTCAATTAACTAAAATTTGTAATTAATTTTTAATTGCTTGTTTTATCCCATAAAACAAAAGAAACTTCTGCTATTTCAAGGAAGCAAAGTTTATTGATTTAATTAATTACATTTTTGCACAGACGTCTTTTATAATTGCCAATGGCATAAAGTTACATGTCGAAGCTTATATAAAACACCATTAGAAATTGGTTTTTAACAAACAGTCCCTTAAGCACACAAATAGCAGAAAATAGCACCCAGATATAACTGACATACATATGTACATAAATACAAATATTTTCAATCTGTATGAAAGATTATGCTGTTAAAGCAAACAGCCAGTCTACAAGTAACACTAATCTATCTATTCAGCCAACCGTCAAGCCATTTGTCCAACATTTAATACCATCAGCCGAATGATTGTTGTTCCTTTACTATACTACTATTTCCCTATTTCCTTCAGTTGGATTCATTTGTACACTTTGTTATAAAGACGTCTATATGACAGATACCATCAAATGGCTACAACAGCAACGAATTTAGCAACAACATGAGCAAAAAGTTAAAGCTGTATAATTTTAATAACTTAATAGCAGACTTGTCAGTCTTTTACGACATAGAAAACATTAACGTTGACGTGAAGGTACATTCAACACAGCCATAATACATACAGACTTATACTTATATTTGGAAAGAAAAATAACTGTAAAGGAATTTGTGCAGAAAACAAAAATGTAATAGAAAAAAAAACACAACATTTACTGCAGCTACTGGTATTGTTTCCAAGCCCCTAGTGGGCGTAAGGCTACATTAGAATTGATGGTGTTTGCTCCCTTATAAAACAATTTCCCTCTACAAAATTATTGATTAATCGTTTTTTCCTTAATTCGTGTTTGTATGAGTTGCGTGTGAATGGAAAATAAAATTTTTTGCCGTGCCAGTTATTGTTTTATTGCTGCATACATGTGCTTGCGGAATTACAGAGTTTAAACAGACTCGTGGCAAATAATGGGGGTGGATCAATATAAAGTTTAGATTGAAAAGGTCGTAATTTTTTTTTATTCACGCAATTGTATTAACTTAAGGAAGAAATAGGAATCTAAAGAAAATTCAAGAAACACAACGATATTGATACAAGATGTAATCAATAATAAGCATTAGCTAACTGTTGTGCATTCAAGAACTTTTGTTTATAATAATATGTGAAATTTAAGGTATAGTTTAATTTTATAACTTGATTGATTTGATTTAATCTGCAATAACAGTATAAGGCGCAAACAAATTGTTGTGAGATAATCTACCATAAAGATAAGAAAAAAATAATAAATATCTTTTATGAAATTTTAATAAACACCCTTTCGGAAACTCTTTTAAAACGACTTATATCATCTACCCATCATTGGAAGTTGCTTTTTTCAAAATGGCTTTCGATGTTGCTACAGAAAAAAATTCAACGAAAAATTTTATAAACTTTAGATTTGGTAAATACAAACGATAATTTTGTTTTAAATTTGATATGGAAAAATAAGTCTTTTTGAAACGAATTGTTGTTACTTTGCACACAAATTCAAAACATTTAAGAACGAAATTATTTACATATCTAATCATCCTAAAATTAAATAATTAAATTAGCTGAATTTCTAGCAAAATAGAAACAATTCAAATCAGTGTAATGATCTAACAATGTTAAATGCCCACTCAGACTATTGTACATACATAAAGAATTTAATCACATTTTACGAGAAAGAAATATAAAGACATTTGTATCGAATGTCAAAAAATTTAATGTAAAATGACATTTTTTATTCATGCTGTCACACCTCAAACTACATTAAAAACACAAGTAAAAAGCAAACAACTGTAGGGGATTGATATGCCTACATTAATCGTTGATTTTTGGCGGTAGAGCAGTTTCCTGCCAGCTGTGGGCGTGCCGTGCCAGCCATTTAGAAAAATACGACCATTAGTTTAACTTTCAGACAAAACTCACACAAAATATATTTCAATACGACAAACATATTCAATAAACAATGACACGGTATCGGCTCGAAACAGAAGACTTTTCGGTCTGTTGAATACTTGATTTGTTAATAATTCAACTGTGATCAGATGAAAGCTCTTACGGCCCTATGTTTAAGCAAAAATTGGCATGAAGTTAGCAAAAGTGACGAAATTGAATTAGGTGTTAGTTAAGAAGTTGAATTTTATTTGTTGGTCGTTAAGCATTGTCCATATGCATTTTATTGTTACTGTAACAAATAGCCAGTTGACTTCAATCGTGCATTTTTAACTGTCACAAAACTCTTATCTTACTTAAAGATTTTCCAGAACTATTTGAGAATTCACAAATAATATAATATTCTTGAAAATCACAAAATAAGCGTAGTAGGCTTAGAAACTTATACAAAATCCATGAAATAATATTTATTCGATATAAGTCTCTTTAATTATTTAAAATCTTTATATAATTAGAAATCCATCGAATAACAAACTAAAATATTTAAAAGGCAAAATGAAAAATTAAAATCTCAACTCTTTATCACTCCATGTTACAAACCATTAAATCTCTATTAAAACTATTAATTTATATTGATTGGTTGTAGTTTACACTATCCAAGTCTTATTGCTAAGCTGATTAGTTTTCTTAGGGGAATATTAATGTTTATTTTGCCCTCGTCTCTCTTTCCTAACAAACTAATCAGCTTAACAATAAGACTTGTATAGTATAAATAAGGACTTATTGATTTTTCCAATTTAATAGCTTTAGTTCAATATCTTACTGTAAAGTTCATTTTTAATAAAACACTTTATCTGCTACGGCAGAAGAGACTTACAGCAACCCTATGCTTTTATTAAACCAATGTTGCCGATATTCAGTTTTTAAAAATGTTATATTTTCGGCGTTTCGGCCAAGTCAATTATTGCTTTCATTTCTAAAATAATGTAAGTGAAATTATTTATAATTTGTCTCCAACATATTTGAAGTTCTTCATATTTTTTCTTTACTTATTTTCGTCACAAACTCTTCTTAGACATATCACTTTTTAAATGACTTGAAAATCAATTGAAAAGTTAAGGATCAAGATACAAGGTATCTCAGAAAAAAGTTTACATTTAGTGGATCGGTAAAAAAAATTTAGCTTATTATTGAAACAATTGCTCAATTTATAAGCTTAAACATAATTTACACGTTGATTTTTCAATGGTTTTTTTTGAAACACGATTTTTGGAGTTTGTACGCTAACGGTGTAGAAAAACAAAAGGAGTAGAAAAAAATCACATTTTCCGTTCGGTATTTTTACGAGTGTAAGAAGTATCGGACAAATATTTTATTTTTGCCAAAATGTAAGCATTTTTATTCTCAGATTGCAGTTTTTGTATAAACTTTTAAAAAGAACTATACTTAAAAGATATTTTTGCTCATAAGCCGTTTCAAAATTTGTTTTTGCTTAAATCTACTTCGACGTTAGTCTAATAGCAGGCACCTCAGGAAATATAAATTAGGCATGAATTAAATAATTATTTAATAATTAATGAAATTACTTACATCTATCTTACTTAAATTTTAATAAACTTTATTAGTGGAGAAATCTCAAATACAGCTGTATGTTAGATTTGTATTATAAGTTAATTTCTGAAAAAGTTAAAAATTAATTAATTTCCAATGCACATTTAATTAATTTAATACAAAAGAACTACATACACTAAGTTTAGGTAAGCTACTGCAGCTCCAATAAAATCACAAATATTTCTAGTACATTTTCCTTTAAAGTAAAAATACTAAAATTTAAAAAAAAAATTATTTATAAAATCGAGCCTTGAGCGCAACATTATCGTAAGCGACAATAACCAAACTTAACAGAAGAACGTTTTCGATTATTTTCAAATGTATGGATAAAATTTAAAATATTTTAACGCAGTTTGTGATAATTTTGTCCTGGCCATTGATTGGGAGCAAAAATAATTTTGTATTTTCATATTTGGCACTAGTTATGGCGCTTACGATAATTTTTTTTTATATTAATGGAGGAATTTAAAATATTTTGTGGCTTACGAAATTTTTCTATTTGTGTTTTTTTTATCTAATAGAAAAAGAAACAACAACATTATTTTGGTAATAAATAGGTATTATAACAAGCAGTATTATTAAAATATTATAAAGTGTTTTATTAATAACTATGTTAGGTATTTAGTGGTTTTTGTAAATAAAGGAATATTTTAATTTGGCACGTGATTAGTATTTATATTTTTATATTTTTTGCAAATATTTCATTTGTCTTTTTTTTGCTTTTAAATAAAAATAAATAATGACACGGTTAATGGTTGTCGCTGAGAAGACTTAAAAGCTGAATGCCACAAAAAAATCAACCTCTAAAACTAAATGTCCTTATTATTTTTTCTTGAAAAGTGTTTTCGAGATATTCGCAAAAACCAGTTTGTTTTGCAGTTTGCAAAGATATTTCCAAAAATCTTCGGAAATGTTTATTAAAAGTTGGAAAATGTAACAAGGTTGCAAAGACATATTTTTCTCATATCAGCCTATATTCTTAATGTGTTGATAAGATAAAAATTTATGGAGTTACGGTCCCTTAGATTTAAAAAAGTTTTAAGCTTTTGAGTTTTTTTTATTTCAATATTTTAAGTTGCAACGTTAGGCCAAAAAAAAAGTAGTAGTAGTAGCTCTCTAGCACAAATTTAATTATATTATTTTTATGGCGTATTCCTGCCCACTTTTTTAAAAGAAAAATTTTTTAGTCAGTGCCAATCATACGTGTCAAGTTTCGATGGAAACGGACAATAATATCTACATAAGTAGTATAAGTCTTCTGATCCGAAGTACATGAAAGAAGAGACTTAAATTTTATTGTCATGTTAACGCCCATTTCATTTCATGTTAAGCCCATTTCCATATTAAAACATACATACAGCCAAATTTCAATAAAACTGCTTAGAAGTATATGAAGAAAATAAATACAAAAACCAACAGAGCTATTTATTTCTTTCGCAGGAATCACATCTTACCAAACAAGTATTTTTGGCTGGGTGAGGTTAAGTTAAAAATTTATGTTTTTCTTGGGAGTTGTTAGAATTACGTTTAATATTTATTAATGCACTAATAGTCCCAAGAAATTATTTTACTTATGGAGCAAAATATTTGTTTATTAAAAATATATTGAAGCTACTTATCATTGCATGGTGCTCCACATTGTTTTACTTTTATTTCATAGAATCCAACTTGAGCATATTATAGTTTGAACGGAAACGGTTCTACATATGCCAAAAAAAAATATTCATGGATTAAGGTCTCGTGTTAAACTCGATTTTATGTATTATGGCTTATATATTACAAAGTTTTGCTGTAAATCCAAGTAAATATCCAAAAATTGACTTCCATTAATTCCAAAATTTTTCTTGAGAGTGCAAGACAAGTGGAACAAAACGTCAAGACAATGTGAGTGGCTTATATCCAACAAATGTAATTTGCTTGAAGCGAATTTAAAAAAATATATGATTTATTTATTCATAATTAATAAATTTAATGTCTTAAAATCCTAAGAAATAATTATGTCCACATATAAAACAAAGTCTCGACATGTGCCCCTCACATAGTAACTTTGATATTTCAGTAAATTAAAAAAAAACTAGTACAATGTGGATAATACATGGCGAGGGTTACTGACATATTAAATCTATTTAAAAAATATTTAATTTGTTTATTAAAAATGCGCTATATTCAGTCGGTTTCATTCTCTGGGCAGCCTGGACTTAAAGTAGATACCAGAAAATCTAGCATAGATTTATCTATTCTTACGTACTTTCAGGCTTAAACACAAAAGACACCCACATTTCTTGCTCATACTGTTTTACTTCTCATACCTTTGGCATCAATTTCTCTTTCTTTACTGCCCTATTATCCAATATAATTTCAACACCTGCCATACTCTATCCTTTTTATTTCCTTTCCGTTTTAGCAAAAAAATAGTCTTTCTTTTCTCAAGAAACTGTCAACCTCACCTAACACATTCATTTTTCAAAACTAATTTTTGTTTTCTTCATCTTAAGTTTGTTCATGACTTTAGATGTCACAGTTGAAAATAACAATTGAGAGTACAAGTTATTGAACATTGACATTGTCTTTAAAAAATATACGAATGTAAAATATAATTTTATACGTAAAAAAATGTGTATTTTATTTTATTTGCTTAAATAGTGTCAGAACGCAAAAAGTAAGATTTTAGAGTTAACAATGCAGAATAATGCGGCATTTCGTATTTTATCTTGTGGAAAAATTTCATATTAACAGCTTGTACAATCACCTCCTGAGAGAAGAATATTTTCTCATATCTTCGCTGAGTTGTATGCAAATTGAAAACTTAAATCGCGTTTCTGTAAAACTGGTCTTTTAGAATTTTTTTTAATCATTTTATCGTTTTGGCGAATTTTTCGGTTTTTGGCGTTTTTTTTATTTTTTGGCGATTTTTTCGTTTTGGCGATTGTTTTTTAATTTTGGTGATTTTCGGCTTTTGGAGTTTCTTCATTTTGGCGACTTTATTCATTTAGGGTCTTTTTTTAGTTTTGACACTTTATTTCTCATTTTGGCAATTTTTTTCAGTTTTTGGCGATTTTCCAATTTGGCGATTTTTTTTTAATTTTGGCGGTTTTTTTTCATATTAAAAATTATTTTGTTACTGGAGCCTTTTTCGCGTTTGGAGATTTTTTTCGTTTTTTAATGCTTTTTTCATTTTGGCGATTTTTTTCATTTGGAAGATTTTTTCGAATTTTGCGACTTATTTTAGTGTTAGAATTTTTTTTTTAATTTGGCGATTTTTTTTTAATTTTTGGCGATTTTTCTTTTTTGGTTTGGCGATTTTAAAATTTTCAGGTTTTTTAAAATGTCAAGAGTTTACCTCTTACGGTTTCCAAGATATAGCAAGTTTTCAAAATTACATAGTCAAAATTGCATTAACTGATGGACCACCCTTTAATTTAAATTTTTTTAAATTTTATTGTTAATTGTTGTAGTCTATACAAAAATACACTAATTTTATAAATTTCAAGTGTCAATATACATATATGCATACAATTATATGTATATTACATGGGATTTTAGAATTTGTCGTTGCTAGTTTTGGAACACCCTTTAATTTTTAATTTGCATGTATTTGTTGTTGTAGCGGCCAAAGTTCTACATACTCTGTCCAATTTTCAGGTCCATTGCTCTTACGGTTCCTGAGGAAATACCCTTTGACGGACAGACGGACAGCGTAGCGAAAACAATAATTTTTTCACCTTTGGTCTACGGAACCCTAAAAATTATCGAAGGTCAAACAGCACACACAAGCCTGACCGCACTTAAGAAATAATTACGATGACTTGAGAGCTGATCTTTAGCCAAGAGCTGCTTAACGAATGTTGATGAATTTTTTTTTTTTGGTGAAATTTATTATTGTATTTAAGAAAAAAGTTAACTGAAACTGAAAATTTTTACAGTTTCCTCCTCAAAATGGAAGAAAATCATGGTTATTGTTAAAATTTTGAAGAAAATACAAAAAACGGCCGGCAAATCGATTTTTGGCAAAAATTCGATTTGTGTAACCCCTAAACCTCTTCTAAAAATTCTAAAAAAAATCTCTGCTTTGTGTACAATTATAATTACGAGTATTTTTTTATAGTACGTTTTCATTAAGCGGCCCATACACTACAAAAGCATGCACGCACAATCAAGCGATTGAGCATTCATGCTCGAAGCACACATTATACCAACAAGCTGGTACAATATTCATTTTTTACAAAATTGCGGTAAAGGTGGTTATAAATAGTGACACAGTTTTTGCTACAATTTATTTATTGTTTTCAGTCTATGGACAAAAAATTCTTACAATTACTATTGGTATGTTGTTAAAATTAGCAGCTATGTATAACTAAAGAGCTAAAATTCTCTTTTCCATTGAAAAAAATTATATTTCAATAAATTATATTTTTTAAATGCATGTTTACTCCATGAAAACTTTGCTCAACTGAGCTAATTTCACCATATACTACACCAGCAAGCTTGTACCATCAGCAAAATATCAAACTCTATTTGACATCACTACAGCAACACGTACAATCACACAAAATGCCCATACACGACCCAACCGCTGGCACAAACACTTGATTGTGCATGCATGCTGTTGTAGTGTATGGGCCGCTTTAGGAGCAAAACAAGTTGTTTTTGTCAAAATACTTCCAAGTGTTTCCATTATAATTTTTTGTGTTTTGCTTAAGTGAATTTTCGCAATCAATTTGATTTTGTTATCAAGGCCGCAAACCTTATTATTTAGATTAGTAAATTTTTTACTCATTTACATTTAAACAACATATAACTACAACTTATGCGGTTTGTGAATTTGCTTAAAAGATTGGATATTCTTTACTAGGGCCATCAGAATATTGCGGTTTTTTTTCAGCCAGGAACACAATGTTTTGCATTGACAAATTTTGTCACATTTTGGATGAAAACAACTTATTTGAGGTGTTTTACTGATATGAAAAATGTAGCAAAAAAACATGTAGCAAAACAAGTTTTCTGCTCAAAAACAGGCGTTGCTGTATAATTACATACCTGAATATTATACGAGTGTATATTCAATTAATAAAAAATAAATAATTATTAATTTTCTTATAAGAATAACTTTACACTAATTTTTTATAATTACCTGCATCTGCTTACAATATATAAATAGTTTTCGCATTTATCAATATTTTTGGCCGAAACTTGTTTCTTACGTGTAAAATTATCTAGTGAATACCCAAAAAGGAAAAACAAACAGAATTTGATTTCAAGTTTCCTGCGATTCCCAAACAAATTCATAAAATCCCCAAAATGGGATTTTTGGGTATTTTTGCTGTATTTTTTATCTTTTGCCGGGTGCAGATAATATTTTAGAAAATATTTTAACAAATATCATGCCTTAAAGTGAAGTTACAAATTTTTTGGTTCCATATTTGGAATTTGAGAAAAAAAGGTCTTACATTTGATATATATAAAAAAATAGTTCGATTTCGAAACAAGCTGGCACCTTTAATAACGAAAATTTTGAAAAAAAATTATTTGTAATATTTCTTATTGTATTACCCTTTGAATAGATAAAAATATGGGGTTGGTATTTTTGATATATTTTTTTATGAAACCGAAATAAATAGTTAACCCACTTTTTCGGCAAAAAACAGCAATAAATCGACTTTTTTCGAATATTTAATTTAAATTGCTTATAACTTTTGACTAAGTTGTGCTTTTGATACAAAATGTTTTTAAATAGTACACATGTTGATTGTGATATATGTATATATATAATAACTTTTTTTTAATTCGAAGAAGATTTGACTTTTCCATTTGCAAAACAGTGGACCAAGGTTAGTAAAAAATCCAAAATACGAACATTTTCTAAACTGTAAATAAAAATACATAATTGTAGTAGATTTTTTTAGCCCTTGTATAGAGAAATACACTGGCAAAAAATTATTTTTTATCAGATCAAAAACATCAGCTTGGCATCGATTTAACCCAAGGTTTCCCTCTTTGGGGCTTTGCAGAATTATTTCCATTTTTTTTTTCCAAATATCTCAAAGAGAAATTTTGACAAAACAAAGAAGCTAATTTTAATGTGTATTTTGCTTGTGTTTTTGATAAATGACAATTACTTGTAAAACACTGAATATTTTTAGATTTACACTTATGATAATGATTTTATAAATTTAAAATCTCTTCTCGTAAATAGCATCCTTGTATAACCCTAAGGTCTTTGCAAAATGCAGTATTATTTTTTGTGAAATGACAAAAAAATCTGTAAGCAAATTTTCAAGAGTCGTCTTTTATTTGCCAAATTTTTCACATCATATTTTATCTTGTGAAAAGATTTACAATAAATTCTTTTTACACTCACTTCTCAAGAAAAGAAGAATTTTTTAATATCTTCATTGGAATCTGTGTGCATATGTATGTATAGTAAAAACTTCAAATTGATTTTCTACAAAACTGGGTTTTTAAGTTATCAATGTGCTGCTATAAAGGGCCGCTATGTAGGTATATATGTATATGCATGTGTATAAGTATATGTATGTATGTAAATGATTATATACTTAATAAAATATACATACGAAGAAACAAAAATACTTGAAAGACAAAAATGAAAGGACTATCAAAATTTTCGAGTACAAAAATGTCTAAGAAACTTTGAAACAAAAGTCAAGAAATGAAATAAAACAAAAGTTTGTTCAATGTAAAAGAGTAGATAGCAAAAAAATCGACTCAAGTTTCTTTGTGTGTTTGGCTGTTGATTAATGTTGCTTTTCCTTGACTTTCCTTTTTTTTCGACAGTTTTTCTATGTGAGAGTGTATTGTGTTATTTTGTATCCTAAAGCTTACGAATTTTAAGGCTCAAATGTCTCTTGTCTACAGCTTATACTTTCAGAGTGAGACATTTTTTGGAACATATTATCGTCACCTGAAATGGAAATTGTTCTGTATTTAATGGAACAAGATTTATTTCTATAATTTTCATATAAGTAAATTTTTACAAATAAAACATGCTGTAGAAATGTAATATTTTTCTGTTGGCAACAATAATGATCATAAGACAATTAACTCTCTGGCAAGGCAAATTCATATAAGGTGTACTCAGCTCTGAGAAATTTATACTTGAAATGTCAGAAAAATGTACTGCAAAGTGTGTCTTGACATCGCAGATATATTGAAATTACAAGCGGTGAAAATAGTCACCTGATCCCTTGCGTCACCTGATCGCCTTGCTCTCTGGCTTAAATTTTTAGGAAAAATAAAAGTGCTTTCCATACATCCATTATACTGGTATAAACTAATGCTGTTTTGTACAGTTTAAACATTACAATTTGTTTAAAAAGTTTAGACGAAAACCACTAAGTCTACTTATATTCGATTTTTAGAAAGGTTCGCCATTTATTAAAATACAGAAAAATTTAAAGAAGGTTAAATTGTAAAACAATTACGGAAATTGTATTATTAATTAAACCATTTTCATTGCTTTTTTTTAATTAAAAAATACTATCTACATCAACTTTCAACTAAATTTATTTGATATTTTTCTATAGATTCATTTGAAATTTAATTTAACTTAATAACCTTTTATAAAAAATTTTTACACAAGATTAACTATGCCATAAGGATTTTCGCTGTATTATTAAATCTAGAAAAAACGATTTTTTTTCTATAGAATAAGTTAATATAAAATTAAAGAAAGATATGAGTATAAAATATTATTTTATCTATAATGTTAGATTCGGAATGGTTAATACCATTTAAATAAAACTAAAATGGTCTGCTTATTAGTGTTTTCATACTAAAAGTTAATACAATAAACAGCTGATTTTGCATTCACACTGGAAGTTTGTTAAATTCAGGTCTTAACTCACAGACTGCCTAATAACATTGTTTGTTGTTGTATTTTTTTCTTCTTTTTATAACACCTATTTCACAAACTTACAACAACTGGTTTTGTTGTAAAATGGAAATTATTTTTTATTTTGTAAATGAATATTTAAAAATTAAGGAACTAGTAATACAAAGTGAAGAAGTGCTTGGAAATCTAGTTATTTTATATAAAAAAATACACAAATAAATCACAAAATAAATTTTTTTTATCAGAGTATCGATGACAGTAACATCGCCTATTTTCATTTTCCATGGGTCAGTGAAAATATTTTCGTTGTTTCCCTTCCAAAAAAGTCTTTTTTTCTAAATTGTTGGGTTATTGTCCATTTTTATTTTTATTTTTGTTATTAACTGGCATAAACAATATCAGCTGCTTCCGGTTATTTTGACTTGGCAGCACTGAATTTGACACAGCGAAAACAAGGTTGCATTTCATATAACCTACTTAAAACCAATTATAAAATGATTTTAAGTTGGTTTTAGTAAAAAGAATTGGTATGGTAAAACCAGGTTTTGACGTTAAAACCAAAATTTCTTTAAAACCATGTCAGTGTGAAAACACTATAAGGAAGTTATTTTGATGGTGTAAAAAATAAATGTTATTTTATAAAACTATATAACCAACAAAGCATTAATTTCGTTATTTTTAACTAAAGTAATTTCAATTTAAGGTGACGTAATGTGAAGATATAAATTAGTTTAAAAATTATGTTTATGAATAAAATATATAAAAACCTTTTTTTCTTTCGTCTTGACAGGGTCAAACAAAATTAATTTCGCAAAATGATTAATGTTGTAACCAATTTATTATCATTTTTGTTTTCCTTTTATTTTTGACAATTCAATGTCAAGTGAGCAAATTCTTTCTATGGCCGTCGTGAAATTGTAATCAGGAAACTATAAATCACTTGAAATTTAATTAATGTTTCTTGTGTTTAAAAAATAAGCCTATACACAAATAAACATATAATTTATATACTTAATATATAATAATATTTACTTATTTTTTACCGAAATGTTATCTAGAGAAAAAACTAAATTTTAGTAACTTTTTTCAGGTTAAAAATTTAACACAAATTAATGCTTATTGAGAATGAGTCTCTTGTGAAATTTACTTTCATAATTTGTTATTAAGTGCAAATTGTAAATGATTTGATATTTCTGCACTTATGAAAAATCAAATACATACTTACAAAAACTTTTCTAATATTCTTAATATATGCTTTTTTAATCTTTTAAGACTTATTTAAAACAATACAGTCGTTTAATATGAAATATAAATTTTTATGAAAATATAAATTTTTTTGTTGAAAATTTTTGAATTAAAACCAAACGTTTTTTAATTTTAATTCTAAAATAAAAATTTAAATTTCAATTATGATTCCAAGCACCAGTATTGCAAAAAATTAGAAAAGAAATTTTGTTTGTTCACTGAATGAAATATTTGTTTTAAAATAAATAAATGAATAAAAGTTTAAATAACTTTTAAAATGTAAAATTGAATGAAACAAAAATTTAATTGAAAACACTATCAATCCATTTAACTAGTGATTAAATTATTCCAATCAATAATTGAAATGTTAATTCCCTAATTCTGTTCGACGACTGTATCGTCTTGTCTATGGATGACAAAAAGCCGCAGTTGTGATTTTTTAAAACAATTATTATTTATTGTCTATGCTAGAAGGTTCGTGTATTTGCTTTATGATTTTGTTCCAAACATTATATCTAACATATATTTTTTCATATATTTTTCAAACGATTGTATTATACTTTAATTGATTTTTTTATGTTATAAAAACATGGCAATAATATTTTTTTTTCATTATCACAGACAACAACTATTTTTGCAGAAAATAATTTATAGAATTCAAACACAAGAACTCAAAAGTATTTTCAAACAAAAACGCCGTAAATTTTCTTACTGAATTAGGGCATAAGAAACCTTATTTATATATTTTCTATAAAAATATTTAATAATTAAATTAGTTATATTACGCAAATATACCTTGAAGTAACCTAAAACAAATAATTTCAATTAACACCTTCAAACTTTTTGACAATTAAATCTAATTTATTTATTTTATATATTTGACTCAATTGAATTTTTTTGTAGATTGTTGTTTTGCCACATAAATTACTTCTAGGGTAGAAAATAATAACTAACTCATTGTAATTGTGTAAGAATGTGCTATATGAGTGATAGTGGCAGGGAGTGCTGTGAAAGATGGTGGAATATAAAAATAATACAACACCAAACATTTATTCTTTTAAGTTTATCATTATTTATAATTATATAAATTGTTTCCAAATTAGCTCATACAAAATTTAAGGACTTGCTATTATAGTTTCCAAAATATAAGATAATTATTAATTACTTTGTAAGGAGGGATCCTCCCTCTTGGTCCTATTCGACCAATATTTTGAATTAATTCACACTTTGCTCTCAAAAGAGTCGAAACCAAATTTGAATAATCTGACTCATATACCTTTTGAGATTTAAAATATTTTATTCATATGAGCGTGGCATATCCCACTTAGGGATATAAAAATTAAATTGCGACGCATTATTAGACCTAGAAAATACGCACATAAAATTTCATAAAAATCGGTGAGCTCTATTTCCGAGAAGTTCAATTACAAACACCGCGACACCAGGATTTAATGTATGGGTATTTCTACGAGAAATTCCACTTTTTTGTCGCGTGCGACAGAAAGGAATTAACTTTGTATTTCTGAACAATGTGACTCGATTTTTCTTAAGATTTTACCAAACGTAGAGCTGCTGACGGCCTACTTTGTTATATAAAGAAGAAAAAAAAAAGTTTTTTTAACAAACAATTTTGCTTAATGTCTCCTGTTACAAAAAGTTGACATTCCTGTGGAAGTGCCCATATATAAATTAATTTTTTTTATTAAAAAGGCACACATCCTAAGTATAACAAACACATTTTGTTAGCGAGCTTCTGCTTACTATGAAATATACAACCACACAAGCACATAAGCCAATGCAGATGCCAGGTACAAAAAAAAAACTATAATGATTCTCCGCACATCCCTAATTGTCTATGCGCATAAAAATGCATACAAACGAATGTTATAACTTGTAACACGAACTAAAGGTGTGCCAATCAAAGGTACTAAATATTGTTTCATTAATGCATGAATGGATTATGCTAACATTATTGTGTAAAGTTAATGTTCAGTATAAAAAGGGTGATGCAATAGCTAATGTTTGGATTGAATATTAGTGACACAATTTAACTTAGATAGACAGTCATAGAATGGTTGCAATTGAAAAATAAAACCGAATAAACATTTTTTCTGTTTATATTATTATAAACATAAATAACGAAATATAAGATTTTTAAGAAGAGAATATAATAAATGAAAATAAAAGATTTAAAAAGTATATTAAAAATATAACCAAACACACAATTAATTGGGAATAAACTAATATATATTCAGTTTTGTTTGCATATACATATTAGCACGTGAAAACATAATCCGAAACTGTTAGGAATGTTATTACAATTACAAGAAGAATACAAATCGAGATTTTCCTAAATATAATTGATAAGATTCGAAATTCGTTTTCGTTATATAAATTCTTTTGCGTTATGAATGCTTTGCTGCATGGGCCCTATATATTCATAAATTCTTCTACTCATGTCTTGGAATAAATATTTTTTGAATAAATGTCTTAAAAAATGCGATTAGATATACACACAATTGCTTACAAAGTGCGTGATGGCATAGAAAATGCAGCATTTCTTTAACCAGTTTAATTTATATTTTAACTGTCTTCGTACGAATATGAAAAAAGTTACAAGTAATAAAAATAATTAAATTTTTAATGAGAAGAACTGAAAATACCAAACAACACAACCTGATTAAGGAATACAAAAATATTCCTGAATCAGAAAATTCTTTCATTACCTTTAAATTTAAATTAAATTACTAATATCTAAATGGAATATTTATGAACATATTATCGCCAGAACAGACTTATGCTAATTTAAATTAGCGCCTTTTGCAATGTTTATTTTCCAGTTGTTGCTGTAAATTCAACCACATCACAGTAATACTTATTGCAAAATTTAAATGCTCACAAATTACTAGCTGACTATTGTAACATACAATTCATTACCATCTATTTGCATACTAGTGGTTAACTACATGAATAAATATGTGTGGCAAACATATTTCCGATAACAACTATCGACCAGACATAAAACAAATACAGACAGCGGAATATGTGTTTTATACTATTTGTATTTGTACACATACTGCCAAATACTCAAGCGAACATATAAGCCATACATACATACTTGTATTAACTCTACGACAAAGATTTACGTGTTTTGTAAGCGAAACGATACCTGGGGCACAAAAATAAATTTATAACACTATTTAAGGTACACGTTGGCTTACTATGGATGGACAAAACATTGTAACGAATGTGGCTTGCCATGAATGGAACAGTGGGATAAGTATAAAAAGATTTTACTTAGAAATAATGGAAACTCAATTTTTCCCAATTCAATCAATAGTAAATCAGCCCACAATCAAAAGTTTATATTCTTTTTACAATAGAAAAAGCTATAAGCGATATATTATATTATTGTATCTCATAGCAAAAGTGATGTCACAAGCTATAAAAAAAATTGGAAGGAAATTAATTTATAAACCGTGGTAAAAAAATTTCAATAAATTAAAATTTTTTAAGTCTCTATGAAGCTTTAGTCTGCTGTCAACTTTTTTTTTATAAAACTGTTTATCTGCAAATACCCCATTTTGTTTAATATCTTTCAAAGTTTTCTAATTAGTATAATAGCATTGATATTGCAAACTTTCAGTTTAAAGTTTTGCCTTTTCTTAATTCTGTGAAAAGTTTCGCAATATGTAAAACAAAAAAACAAACGCTTCAAAACACAAAGTTTCTTTTAAATTAATAAAGAAGAAATGAAAATTAAAGTTTCAGTATCCTTCAATACCAGAAATCTAATACAAATAATTCAAGCATATTCAGGGTTAGTGTAGTAATATTTGCTGAAAAAATAAATGAAAATATTATGGAATTATGGCACTTTATGATTAACTCAGAAAGCGTCAATTGTAATTAAGATTTAGCAATTTAAATTCATAAAGTGTCACTGGTAATTAGATCTATGAATTTAAATTCAGAAACCGTTAATTGTAATTTAGTGTGAATAATTTTAATTCAGAGAGCATCAATTATAATTCAGAAAGTGTCAATTATAATTCAGAAAGAAAAAAATAATTTTATTAAATATGAATTTAATTTAATTTTATGAAATCAAACAACTATGCTTTTATAATTGTTTTCCTATAAATTGTTTCTTTTCCAATAAATGCGATTTTGAAGATATGACAATCACTATAAAACTTTTATGTAGTAATTTTCCTTTATAATATTAACTATTTACTGAATTACAACTGACGGTTTCTGAATTACAATTGATGCTTTCTGAATTTAAATTGATAAATCTGAATTACAATTGACGCTTTCTAACTTACAACTGGAAATGGTGTAGTGGCAACGTCTGTCATTTATAATATTTTGTTTTGTGTGGCATTGCGTTACCAATGAAACAAATACGGCTTGTCTCACGATGTCACCAGCAAACGTTCGATCGACAACTTGTATGGCAAACAACAAAAAATTTTCTAATATTTTTTTTGTTCTTAACCCATACTAGGGATGGACACTGTAAAAAAACATCTATGTTTTTTTCGATGCGATGCATCGCAAACATACATCAATGTTGTATCGATATTGCATAAAATACATCGATGTTTTTTGTACATCGATTGTTTTTTTTTTAATTATTTAATTCAAAAAATCTTATGGCTCGATTATGGATGGCAACCGAATTTCAGTTGCCGAGTTAACTAGCAACGCAACTGAAACTAAAATTGGTATTATGTATGGAAACTTCCTACAGTTGCCAAAAAGTTATCGAAAATAGGATTATGACAGATTGGCAACTGAAAATAATGTGAACAAAAATGCAATATATATGAAATACAAGCTCTTAAGACAAAAGTATCATGTAAAAATGCTTAAAACAATACTTATCTTAAAAACTATTAATTAAGTGTTATTAATTGCTGATGAAGAGAAGGAAATGCAAAATGTTAAATCTATTAGATGGCCTAAAATAGCTTTTAACAATCTTTTTTTTTACTTTAAATCATATTTTCTTTAAATATGCAAAGATGAAACTCAAAAATAAAAACAATACAGCACATAATTTTTAATTTTTTCACTTTTTACTATGCAGCAACTACAAATTTGTGCTTGCGAATATGGCAACTGAAATTACTAGCTGTTAGTTGCCATTTGCCATCCATAATACCATATCGGCAACTACAACGCAACTACACTTCGGTTGCTATCCATAATCGAGCCATTAATAATACTTTTTGCAATACTGTTTAAAGATAAAAGTTTAGAAAGATTTTTATCACTCAATCTGACACGATCTTATTCGCCGCATATAATAGTGTTGCCAGTTCGTCAAGTGGTTACTGGTTTGCCGCATATATATTAAGAATACATTATTATTGCGGAAATCAGTAGAGTTGTTCACTTCATCTTTAAAACTTGAATTATGTCAACACATATACATAGATACATATCGAACATTAGTTTAGATATTAGCGTTAGCAACATGTAATCGAAAAGAATTTTTTATTGAAATTAAAATTTTATGGACCTACCCATAGTTTAAAATTATGGAAATACTAAAATTGTTGATAGCTGGCTGTAAAATGTTATCGTAAGCGACAACTTATCTACAAAAAATATTTGAATATTTAAAAAAACGTTCTCCCGAAAACTTTAATTTTTGTCGCTCACGATAAAATCGAAAAAAGCTCGATATAACACGTTCTGTATACAATTTTTCATTTCGATGCATCGAAATAATACATCGATGTTTTCCGATTGTTTATCGGACTATAACATTATTTTTTGTCCGTCCCTAACCCAGACTAAGTTTCTTTTTTAAAATCGAACAAGATTTGGCTTCTCCATTAGCAGAACCAAGAGGACCAAGGTTGTTAAAAAAGCCAAAATTAAAATTGTTTTCCGAAATATTTCCTGAACTTTAAGCGAAACTGCATAAATGTAGCAGACTTTTTTTAGCTCTTGGAAAGGGAAATCCACTAGTTGAAATCACCCACTGTGCATCTTGGGACAAGCAACAGAATACGTATACGTTATATTCCACTGTGTAACGTGCAATATTAAGTATACGTTATAATAAAATATAACCTTATGATAGGAAACAACTAGGACGAACGACGAATTTTTCGGTGCGAACTTTCGTCATAAAAAATAAAACACATTTTTGCATATGAAAATGAACACAACACCTCCGTCGATCGAAATTCGTCGTGCGTGACGAACTCTGAGGTAGATTTATTTCAATTTTGTACGCCGACGAACGATGAAAAAACAGTCAGTTTTCTCTCTCAGTCTGTAACTGTTCCTAACATTTTACGAGAAAGAAAAATTAACATTAAATGACGTTTTGGTGTTCACACCATTACACCAAGTGTAAAATTAAAACCACAAATACAAAGCAAACATCTGTTCAGAATTAACATTCCTGCATTAATCGTTGACTTGCGGCGCCAGAGAAATTGCTTGCAGTCTGTGGACACGGCTGTCTATGAAAATATTTGATTTGTCAAAAAGAAAAAAAACAAAAATACAAAAATTTCATTAATTTCCTGACATGACTTACACGAAATATCTAGACGCACGGTAGTGCGCCAGGCCAAGTTCCGGCCAATGCATGCAGTGTGTATATTTACAGGAAGCCATTCGAGCTGTTTTTACCCCCCTCACAACTTTGTTCCTCGGAATCTTAAAATTATAAAATTTAAACCATAATTAGAATCCAAAATTTCTGCCATCAAAAGTAGTGAGATACAAATTTTGACCAAGTTCGTATTTGGTACAATACCTATCACTGCAACACGGTATGAATTATATAAATTTGTAATCGTAATATAATTTCAAGATAATCTGCTTACTTGACAAAATTTTTTCCGATATAAAGAAATGATCAAATATACATTATATTCTCCTTTCTTAGAAGAGTAAAAATATTGCCAAGTTAGAACATTATCTAGGAATTATATAACACCCTTACGATTACAAATTTATATAATGCATACCGTATTGCAGTAAAAGGTATTGATTGTATCAAACATGAACTTGGTCAACATTTTTTCTCACTACTTTTGATGGCCGAATTTTTGCAAAGGAACTTGGCCTTTTTTCACATTTATTTTTTTGTGAGGATATTTAAATACGACAAACATATTCAAAACTTAGACCCGGTTTGAGACGAAAACCCTAGTTTTCTAAAAATGCAACCCTGATCGCATGCACAGTCTTATGGTTTAGAAAAATTTCAAAAACTGATCAAGTCGTATGGAATTAAAATTTTGTACAGTATATTGCATTGCAGTATTGTAACCAAAATTGGGACTCCTACAACTGCAATTTATCTTATGACGTTTAGGCAATCAGGAGAAGCTTTGGCTCGCTATTGCAATCTTATTAAGATAAATTACAGTTGTAAGAGCCCCAATTTTGGTTACAACGCTACAATAAAACGAAATTAATTTTTTTTTGACATACAGCCTAGTGCATTAGCACCACGACGATATACTTTTATAAATTTATTATTATATTCCATTCAAATATCTTTTATATTGAGAGAAAAATAAAAATTTATTTTGCAATTAGTTTTTCATTGAACTCATATTATAGTTAACAAAGTAAAACCATCCACTAAGATGTCGATGTGTATTTTTCAACAGTATAGGAAAAGCATTATTATAAGATTTTAAAGTCATATTTTTAAAAAGTAATTTTGTATTATAAGTAATATGCCCTTCACATAAAACTTTTTTTATGTTTTGTAATATCTTTTGTTTCGTTTTCGTGTGTGATTAAAGAAAAAACAAAAATCACACTTGTGATATCAAAGTATCTGATTTCCACAAAAAAAAAACCGGGGTGTTATGATAAATACAAGTTGCATTTGATTTTTTATATCAGTTTAAAGAAGGGTTAAACTATGTCACATACTTAACTTTTGTTATAATTTTCTTATTATCACAAAAGTTCGGTATATGATTGTTAATGAATTTTACTTGCTTAATAATTTAAGCGAATGTGTCAACACTCATTTATAAAACACTTATTGCAAAACTTA
Organism: Tachina fera; assembly: GCA_905220375.1. Classification (NCBI taxonomy): domain Eukaryota; kingdom Metazoa; phylum Arthropoda; class Insecta; order Diptera; family Tachinidae; genus Tachina; species Tachina fera. The sequence continues at coordinate 66,177,238 of LR999966.1, forward strand.
ATCTCCTCTTCAGTAGTTTAGTTTGACCCGCAGCGTCACTGTGATCCCTTTATGAATAAAATTGTTGAAATTTTGTATGAATTTAAAATTTTTATTTTTAACAGAAAGAAACGTGATATTCAGTACAAGCACATAAGCAATAAGCAAACACACCACATAAAAGCAACATAAATTGTAAAAGAGTTGATAACTGGCGTTTTAGTTTTTTTATTCGTGTGTTTTTGTTACTGCTGAATACAATAGTATGTGGAACATTAAATCCTTATAATGTTACTTCCTGAGAAAATGATTATGGTATCAGTGTAACAAACTTTTTCGACATGACAGAAAATTCTTGGTCGCAGTTGCAATATTTACATTAAGCCCCACACAACAACTATGACATAAAATTATATTTCCCCATACGCAGGCAACAAACCAAAAAGGTGTTATAGGCATTTTCAATTCCATACGCATACAACTGGAAGGAAACAACAGCACACTTCGGTGTAACATTGTGTATTAAATTGTATGTTAGGGAAATATTGTTGAGCCAACAATAAAGCTCTGAAACATGGTTTTTATGAGGCACTTGTAAAAGACTGACACAATAAAAAGTGTCCGGTTTGTTGTCCTTAAGTTTTTCTTTAAATTCGTAGCCAATATAAATATCTACACACATTTTTGTTTTCTTCATAGAATTCTTAGCATTCTTTGCTTTATTTGTGTTAAAGGCATTGCAATCGTATGTGTGTATATGTGGTGTATATATGTATGTACATGTGTACTTATGTATGTATTAAAATTTTACTTATTTTGTGGTTGTTTTTCTTTTTACTGAAAACTTTTGAAAAATCGTTTATTTGTAATTTCCTGCAATGATTTTTATATCTTTATAATATTATTGCTTGTCAGCAGAAAAAAATCCCTACACTTCCTTAGTATTATTAAAGATTATAAAGAAAGAAATTGTACGCCTACTTAAATTGAAACATATTTCTTTATTGTGTTTGATTAGGTTTATTTTCTTTTGAAAGAAATATAGTAATTAATTTTCGAATTTTATTTTGTAAAACTGCTAAATTAATTTTTTAAGAAATTTATTATTCGTCATATTGTCATAATTATATTTTAATTTGAAATTTGTTTGCTGGTGGTTCAGCTTCATCTATATGCATTTCATTGTTGCTGTTACAAATCGTCAGTAGACTTCAACCATACATTTTGTATAGTCACAAACCTCTCATCTTATGCACAGTTTTTGAAGAACTATTTGAGAATTCGCAAATAATAATATTTTTGTAAATCACAAAAGAAAATATGAGCGCAGCAGAAAGTTATACAAAACCCAGCGAATAATTTAAAATAGATTCATATCGAGTGGTACCGTTCAGAGTCTGAACTAATTTCTGTGATTTTTCAAAAAGTCATGACACAATTACTTGCAGTTTATCTTTTTTAGACTTTTAATCTCATTTGCATTTAAAGCTTAACTTAAGGTATATTGCGGAATATTTCAACTTGAATGTATTATTTACAGCATGCCGAACGATTTTTGTCTTAAAAATAAAAGTTAACGGTGAATTTAGAAATTTAACTCTAAAAGAAATAAATTGCTGAAAATCGACTTGAACGATTATTGACAATTCCATCAAGAAATAGCAGAGCAGAAATTGTCTTCGAATTTCTTAAGATTTAAATGAAATCAGCATACATTCATCGATGATCGTAAAATGTGAACATAGTTGAAAAATACAAAGAAAAAAATAAAAATAAAAACTTTCTAAGCTTAATTTCAACTTCTTCTAGATGACAAATGTGTACCTTGGCATTAGGACTCCAAACAAATGATGCATTCTCCAATATATGTATATCGATCAAATGATGAGCAAATATATTTTTAGTATAAAAATTAAATTTCATGGCATTCCGCTTAATAAAACTTAAAAGTGAAAAAGCTCTCGGAATTATCTAATTAAGTGACTTGCAAAATAGAGTTTAGTTAAAAAACAATACAGAAGTCAAGGGCTTGTAACGTATGATTCTTCATAAAAAAACTAGTGTACAAAATATGGCGGCATCGATGAAAAGTCATATGCCTGTATTCATTAAGATTTAAATGAAAACAATTTAATCCACACCAGACAAGATCTCTATTAACATTTTCCAGCAAATCATTTAAATTTTGTATACAAAAATTGGTTTAAAAATCTTTAAGTCATTAGCATACAGAAGACATCTAGAGTGGTGAAAACTGTAACAGATCTCATTAACAAAAATGTCAAAGAGTATTGGACCCAATACACTGTATCGTAAATTACCACAAGTAGGAATAAAAGAATCAGAACGCAATCTTTCAATAGAGACAGAACAAAGTCTATTAGTTAGATATTCTCAAAACCATTTGAGTATTTGAGAATGGAAACCAATTTTACATAATTTTAATAATCTGTATATATAGAATGAAGTTGAGCACCACTTTTATAATAAGATTTACAAAATTGAGTAAAAACTTTTAATTTGGAAATTTTTATTACAATAACTTCTATATACTTTATAGATAAAAATTTATTAATACAATATAAAAATTTAGAAATAAATTCTATTTATAATATAAATTCTTATATTATAGAAAATGCTTTATCATTAAATAAATTATATAATTATCCAACTAATATTATAAAAATGTTATTAATAAATTATTTATTAATTGCCTTAATTGCAGTAGTAAAAATTACTAAATTTTTTAAAGGTCCATTACGACCAATATTTAACTAATGAATAAACCTTTACGATTAAACACCTAATTTTACAAATTGTTAATGGAGCACTAGTAGATTTACCAGCTCCTGTAAACATTTCAGCCTGATGAAATTTTGAATCATTATTGTTCTTATGTTCAATAATTCAAATCTTAGCTGGATTATTTTTAGTAATACACTATACCGCAGATATTAACTTAGCTTTTAATAGTGTTAATAATATTTGTCGAAACGTTAATTAATGAAAAGGAGAAAAATTTCTTTTCAAATTAATAAATATTTTGTGATGAACGATATAATCAAAAACCTTAGTTTAATTTTTTTTATTTAGTTTAGCAATTGTTCTATAGTTTCTAACTAATTTCCTATTCCCAGATTTCAGAACTTGAACAATTGGTAGAAAATATCTTCATTGACTTGCGTGGAAAATGGAAACTTAAAACTTGTTTTCTACAAAACTAGCGTTTTTGAGTTGTATCTCTGGCGCTACAACAACAATACTTCAGAAATGTTTCACATTTTATTTAATGCTTTTGAAATAACATCTAAAAAAAATTATTTTTAACCTTACTTTTGGATCTTTCTTGCAGCTTTCAATTTGATTTCTAGTTCTTGCTCCCCGCAGTCACCATGCAATATAACTTTACTGCTACCTGATTTACATTTTATTACATTAGTATCGTTAAGAGCAAAAAACAAGAGAATGAGCCAGAAGAACTTTTCTTAGATTATCAAGTTCAACTACATTTTTTTATTATCAAATTGGGTAGCAAACCGTTAACGTGAATTTTATTGACTAAGTAAATGTTATAAATGCTATAAAAACTGTTTAACTACATTATTTTATGCTTAGAGTGTTAAAAGGTGCATACATTTGTGTGGCACTGTGTCCAGATTAAGTGTATAAGAATAATGTTAAAGAAAAACAAAATTGGTTTTATATGCGACTAAGCATGGCAAAATATACAATAAGAAGTGTCATAAAAAGGAATTAGTCAAGCAATTTTTTTTCTGTATATATTGAAGAGGAAATGTTTGAAGAATTCCTCAAGTTTTTAGATTTATATAAGACGTGCATGAATAATTTGCTGTTCTAGAACTAAGATTTTCAGTAGAATAATAAAATGTGACTTTAAGCTTTCATATAATGGTGTTGTAATTTTGTGTATTGTTTTGTATTAATGAGCTTGAAAATAATCTCTTTTCACACTATATTATTATTTGACGTATTTGTAATAAAAATATTACTTTAAATGGAGAAGCAAGCTTGAGAGCGCTTGGTTGGGAACTGTTTATGGTAGAAAATTTTCGTATTACTTATTTTGATGTCACTTAAATTATTTATGAAGTATTTTTAAACGTATAAGTATAGCTGTATACTTCTAGTTTAAGCCAGGCCGAAGTATTGATGCAGATATTTTTATGTAATTGCATTTGGAACTTCAACAGTAACGACTTACGGATTGATATGTATTTTCTTTCTGCTTACGAGAAACTGGATCGATTACCATATGTCAGAAGAACTATATTAAAGAGTTATTAGACGAATATGAGATGAGCGAATGCAAGCCAATCTCCACACCTTTAAATGGAGGATTTCAATTAAATTATTCCAATAACAATACCGATAAAGTTAATGAAACGGAGTATCAATCTCTTATAGGTACACTGATGTATCTTGCCCTCACAACTAGAGCGGACATATTACATTCTGTAAGTAAGCTGTCACAAAGGAATAAAAACCCACGTTCAGAACATGTAGCAGCAGCAAAACATATTCTGCGTTTTTTGTCAAGGACGAAAGATTTCAAACTGCATTATCATAAAACTGGTAAGCCAATTGAAGGTTACGTTGATGCAGACTGGGGTAGTGATCCAATTGAACGCAAATCATATACAGGATACGTATTTTTCTACGCTGGGTGTATATTTTCATGGGAGGCAAAGAAACAACCAACAGTAGCTCTCAGCAGCACCGAAGCGGAATACATTGCTTTTTGTGCCGCAACTAAAGAAGCAGTTTATTTGAAAAAGTTGTGTTTAGAACTTGGTGTAACTACTTTCCATGAATCCATTGTTGTAAATGGTGATAACTTAAGCGCACAGCAATTAGTCAAAAATCCAGTATATCATGCACGAAGCAAGCATATTGATATTAAATATCATTACGTCCGAAATGCATACAAGAACAACGATATAATTTTAAAGTATGTACCAACTAATGACATGGTCGCTGATTTGTTAACTAAAAATTTAGGAAAAGTTAAACATTGTAAATTTACTAATTTAATGGGATTGTATTAGTTTTTACTATTTCTATTATTTTTCCTTAATTGTATAACTTGTTTTAAAAGTATTTTGTATTGAGGAGAAGTGTTAAATTGTTTTCGAATTTGTACTTTGCAATACAAATACTTTGCATTTATTGTTTAAGAAAATTTATTTTCAATCACTATAGTTTGGCATTATACTTTAATGTAAAATAGATTTTCTTCACTCTGTTCAAATTAATTGTAAAATAAACACGTTTTTGTATAAAATCTAGAAAATAGATTGTTGTGTATTTTTATTCGACTATACATAAAGGACATATGTATATTACAACAAAATAACAATGCAATAAAATTATATTATATGATGATGTCAAAATCGCCGGAAATATTTTAAATCGTTTCAATAAATTTCCCATTATTTTTTTTTCTAATGGAGTACGATTAAATTAATCTATTGTTTGTGGTCAGTGGCGGCTATTAGCTTGAATACAGCTGATCAGCTGTATTCTCTGGTTTGTGTTCATGTGCAAAAACAATACAAAAACAAATTGAGAAAAGTTTCCATTGTGTTTGTTTTTGTTTTTGTTTTTTTTTGTTTCACTCACTTCAAAGAATGAAAGAAAACAAAATCAAACAATCTGTCATTTATTTTCCTACTCTGCTTTTAAGTACAAAGAAATTAAAACCAAACTAAATTTATAACTGTTATAGTATTGATTACTTTTATCACTAAAATCGCATCCTTACTCCTGTATCGCGCAATAAATAGCATAGCTATAAAATTTATAAAAAGCTATAGTTAGACAATTTACAAAAACTGTAAGAAGCATGCTTATTTATAAGCTTGATTTATAAAAACGTATTGTTGTTTAGTCATAAAACTCGAAAAATGCAGAAATAATATTATATCCATTGAAAAAAAAACAAACAAACAAAGAAACAAAACTTTTAATTGAAACACAGAAAAGCAATGTTCTCTATATGAGAACTTTAATTGAAAAAAAAATACAAATAATCAATGAAAAATTTAGTTGTGTAAGTAAAACTGTTGCTTAAAAATGAAATTGATTTGAAGTTTAATTAAAAATTTATTTGAGTAAATTAAACTTTTATTCAGCTAACCAAATATTTAGTTTACAAAAATAAATCTTTAATTGACTTTTTTATTATTAATTATTGATTGGAGACACATTTTTGTCTATTTGTTTATTGATTGGAGACACATTTTTGTCTATTTGTATAACTATATACAAAGATTGCAACATATGTGCCTTTGAGGAGTGGTCCTTAGGTTTCTTCTAAAAAGGGTACATGGGGGCGTTGGTCTGGCAATTTATTAGTACCAGGTGCTTGGCACTCGTGAGAAAAGGCCATAATGGCAGGTGCTCATGGAAAGATAAGCACAACTGTATGTATATGCTTTACATAATTTTAAATGAAAACAATTTTCTCAAATATATACATAAAAGGGTCTTTCATTAAGCGCTACTTACTTGTAAACTGAAATAATGCAAAGTGTGAGACATAACCGACATTTCTTATTCGTTTGAAATGTCTATTGAGATTTACGTAGCTATAAATTTATTCCAGGGTTGCGATTATGACTTTTGATTTTCATGAACCATATTACAAACAATTTTGAATAATTCTTGGGAGGGGAATACAGCAATTTTTGGTGGGTCACTAAACCCCCAAAATGGCATTTCAATACCTAACGGCCTAACGAAAACCAGTTTGTATAAAGCATACATTGCAATTGTACATTAGACATTTTGCTTAGCTTGATGTTAGGCATCCAAATTGACTAGTTTACATCACTTTCTGGTGAGAGTAGATAGCGCAGGGCACGCAACACTGCCCGGAAAAAGCAGGCACTTTTTATAAAACAATTCATCATTTCTACGAATTGTTTAACACTATAACCGTTATGATAATTATGTTATGACTGAATAAATAAATGTCAATTTGAGAGATATAGCTCAAACAATATGGCCGCTATTAACTGAAAAAGTTTTAATATCCCCAGTGAAAGATCCTTTACGCTTCTGTTTACTTTAAAAATTGTGTTAAAAAAAGTAATGAATCACTGTAAGAAGGAAATGAGCAAATGAGTCTTTTTTCTTCCTTCCGTTTAAGAAAATCATGTTCTTTTTTAAATAAAATGTAATTAACAGCAACAACAATTTATTTCTCTTTCAAACATTCATAAGTCTCTTACTTTAACTTATTGCAGTCGGCTCAGCAATATCCTCTATCCTGTACTAAAGAAACAAGAAGCGCAGCAGATACAGTCTCAAACGAATGTGGTTAAATCGTAGCGGAATATTGTCAATTCAACAATGATAGCCTGGTCAATTTGTTTAAGTTCTTACAACTTGTGGACAAAAACAAGACAAACTAGCCCAGGCATAATGACCACACTCGTTGTCGATTTTGCGACATCCACGTTTTATCAACGTTTCAAGGGAATGAGTGGGTTTTAAGTGAAATGCATTACCTTAGGTAATATCCCAGCAAAACCTTGGTAATGTATTGTAATTACTAGGCAATATAATGACAATGACATCTTCATTACTAGGAGGAAGTCCAGCAATGACATAAAGCTTTATTATAATTATAGGTGATGGAATTTCATTTTGTTGGATAGCTTTATTTAAGAAAATTAATACTTTGGCATTAAATGACTACTGCTATTACTAGGTGTTACCTTTTTGAGGAAAGGGATAGTGATAGAGAAGACACGTGGTGACGAGGCAGTGTGCAGCGTCTCTGGTGTCAAAGAGACCTATTAAATTTTCGAAGCCGTGTTTATTATTTAACTTTGCCAATGATTCTGTTAACACACTACCGACGAAGGAATACGCTCTGACGTTACATTAGGATTAGCCTTTATCATTTGAACTTTTCTACAATAACTGGCGCAAAAAAAAAGAGCTTGGCGTTTTTAATTAATGACTTTGTCGATGACCAAGGTCGAACTCAGGACCATTGATTTTTTACTTGATGTGCTTACTACTTCAGCCCCTCTGCCTTTTATTACACTAATCTATTCCAAACCAAAAATGTTTTATGAAGTTAAATTGTTTTATAAATTGAGGAAAAAATTAAAAAACTATTTTTATATATTTGTAATTATTCATTCTGATGTATTTATATCTGTGGCAATAAGGAAAAAGTGTTAAAGTCATATTTTACTGTTTTTCAGAAGAGCACTTTTAAGCGTTAAAGTTGATTTGCAGAAATGAATTTCGTTTAAAGTGAAATTGGGAAATTCTCTGTTCACCTCTAGTTTTTCAAGCAAACATCGTTTTAAACACTACAAGTAATACATTTAAGTTGAAATATCCCAAAGTATAATCTCAATTAAGCTATTATTCCAAATTAGATTAGAAGTCTAAAAAATATTAGCTGCAAGTAATTTTGCAATAACTTCTTGAAAAATAGCACAAATTAATTAATATTTTTACCAGGGGTACTTTGAAATATCAATATAATGGAGGCAGCATTAACTTGAAAACAGCTTATGTCGACTTAAGCACTTTTTCCGTTTTCAAAGTTATTATTTTTCAGCAAGAGTATCATTTAGTTCCCTCTAAGGGCATTATCATCTTAAAGTAATGAAACAAAGTATTAAAGCCAAAGTAGTGAGATAATATTTATTAGCAAATTAATCCATTATTTTGCAATGAAAAATTTTGCTGGGATACTTAAATGCAAACAGTCATGACCAGAATAACGAAAAAATATAAGTGATTGAGTAATATGTCCGTAGTTTCAAAGTAATCTGCAAATCCATAAGCCATTAATTAAGGTACAGTCATCCTTAATACCAATCAATGAGAAAAAAATAGTCATTAAGAAATCTTGAAATACTAGTTTGCATTATTTGACTTTTTAAAATTTTGAAAATTGGACTTTGTATTCATATTTCGTAACGTGAGAAAATCAGAATCTTACCAAACAACATGAATCATTTTTAAACAGGAAGGAAATTTTTTTTTACTAAACCATTCTAAAAACATTAGCAAAAGTGGTAGAATTCCATGTATTTTTTCATTTGTCAGCGTTGAAAGTAGAATAAAACTATCATAAGTACACAAATTAAAAAATTAATCAAAATAAAATATATTTGTAAGGGTGTGATCGTTGGCTTAGTCCGCAAATATGCTAAGCCCTTTTTTAGTTAATCACGAGGAACAAAAAGTGTTTAAAGTTTTTGAAACAAAATGTGTGTTAGGACAATGAAACTATTAATTTTGTTATACTAAATTATCACAAAAAAATTATGTGCGACGTAAATGCAAGTACACTACATGCAGATTATTATCCACTGGACTTAACACGTGTTTAATTTATTTTTTTGTGGACTTTTTATTTGTTAACCACTGTATAAGAACAAGAAAACAAACATAGTGACATTTTAATTTTTGAAAATGATGCGTTTTGAGTTACACTAGCATTCCACATTAAAAACTCACTTTGCATAAAAAGTGGACGTGAAACATTTGCCGACTAAGCCAATGCGTTAAAACGTAATGAAAATGAAAAAAAATTAATAGGAGACTAAATTTACTCTCGAAAAAGTTCGATATTCGGTACGAATAATGCATCTTTCATGCCATGGTGGCTGTCTTGTTATGTTACAATTTTATTTGAAAAATTCATTTCCTTAATCTTTTGCTATAGCTTCCTTTTGTTTAGTTATTTGTTTACTTTGTTTTTAATATTATATATTAATTTCTAGAAAATAAGCAATTGTTAAATAAAAATTTAATATAATAAAATGAAAAAATATGAGTTATAAAACAACTTTGTATAAACATAAAAATTCAAAAGACTAAATTATGATGAAAAATAAACTTTATTCATGTTTGTTAATGAACTACATAATATATTATATGAATGCTTGTACAATGTTTGTATAGAAAGATACTCATGCACATGAGAATGTCAAAATTTTTATTAACACAATATCATTTGTTTTTGTTGGTAGAGTATAAAATCCGAGCAATATATGCTTTATATTTAATTTAACCAGTTTCCTTTCGTTTTTTTTTTTAAGTTTCAGCAAGCAACAGAATGTCAACATTTTAATGATCCTCATAAAATATATGTACGTACAAAGTTGTTGTGTATTTGAGTGCACAAAAAATAAACATGTGTTGACTTTTTTATTTATGTATTTTTCTCTTTTCTTTTGACCTTGGGGAAATAAGCAACATCAATATCCACAACGGCCTGGGAAATCTAGAAAAACACATTTTTTTTTGGCAAATGGTCATCACACTTAAGTATAAAAAAAATGAATGCAATTTATTTCTAAATTAACATTTTTTATGATTAAAAAATCTGTTGAGATCTTCAAATACTTCATGTATAAATAAGTCATGAAGTTTTTGGGCAAACAATAAATATTTTAATCTACAATGCAACACCAATTTCATATAATCCAGGGTAAAAGTAATAAACTATACTATCTATCAACTATCTGTTAGAGTTTGCAAGTAAATAAAAAGTATAAGAGCAGTTCTTTAAAACAAAACTTCCTTTAATTTTTCTTGCTCAAGTTTTGATTTTATACCGAGAAAAAAAGACAGAAGTATATACATAAAACATATGTATGTATAACTTCCTCATCTGTACCAAGCAAAATAAAACCTATAATTTGCACCAAGTGTAATGCGTTAACAAAGATTTTGATGGATTATTGTAATAAAATAATATCTAAAAATAATAACGAGACTTGTGACATACTGCATGTATTATATTTACATACTCGTAAGTTTGTATATTGGAGTGAATCAAGTTCTTCCAAATAAAAAAGCTTGACGAAAACTAAAGTTGAAATCTGAGTTGCGGAAAGATTGTAACACAAATTTTTCAAGAACAATGGTTTCAAAATCAATACGCAGAATCTGATCTCTTGCAGCAGAATTTTTCCCCTTTTTATATAATTGCTACTGTTTTTGCGTGGTTTTATTTTTATTTTCAATAACTATTCATATTAGATATTTTTATCGATTGCTTAACAATATTCAGGAATATCAATATTTTCTCGAATTGATTTTTGTGCTTTTGACAGCAATCAGCTTGCCTAAAACTTGTGGTATTTGTTGTGAGTTCTTCAGAAGTTAAGCAAACTTAAATTTGTTTCGAATTTTGAGGTGTCAGCATAGTTTATTGGTTCTTCGAATTAAGAAGACGATTTTTTAACAATCAATCAAGGAAACGTTACATGCCCCATCAAGATTTTATTACATTGGGCTGCCAAATGACCTCTCCAAACATACCTTATCTTATAGTTTCAATGCTTTAAACATATTTTATTGACTTCGATGACAGAAATCCTATTAGTGAGAAGTACAGATAAAAATATTACATTCATAAGACGTACGTGTTCAGCTCAACACTTGTGAAACTGTTGGCAACTGTTAGCCCCAACAACGTCTTAGAAACGGTTTCATGGATATAATTTAATTTTACTCCTTCATTTTCTTACATCATCGCATTTAAAATGTAAAATTTAGTAAATATTTACTCATGTCACCTACTAAAGCATATAAAATGAACAATTCTATTCAATCAGCTGTTTAGGCTGAGCACAACATGTTGACTATAGTTAGCAAAAAAAAAAAATTATGATGGAAAATTACTCAACTGTTGACTGGAGTGGAACTACTCAACTATACGTTTCTAAGATAAACATTCAATGGTTGCACAATTGCTACGTGTTATTAATGTAACCATTCACGTAAAAACTTTTGCTTTAAAAAAATTTTGTAAGTTTTGATTGCTCAAACTATGTAAAATAGTTGCACCTTTTAATCGTAATCGTAGTCAAACTTATTAATTGTCCGATCACGATTGAAAATTTGTTTCATTTTTTAAGCAAAGAGTTTATGTCAAATTTGCATATAAGGCAGATTTAACTCACAAAAATGTATATTAAAATTTTTAATATAAAATAAGTATATACATTTGGCCTTAACATGTCTATATGCCAGCATTTTATAGGTGCTTTAAAAAATCACGAGTACACTTTAACCGTACTTTTGAAAAGTTTCAAGCCTCTTGTTTTATGCATATACATACTTTCAAAAATCATTTGAGAATTTACATAATCTTTTTGAAAATTCCAATTTAATAAGCGATTAGGCTAAGGAACTTATAAAAACACAAGATACAATTTGAATTCGCTATACATTTATTTAATTTTCCTACACCTAAATAAAATAAGAAAAATTATAAAATCCAAATTAATCACTTATGAAATTTTTATTTATTTATTTTATTTTATTATATTCTCTCAATTTTATTTCAAAAACGTCGTAACATCATAAAAAATCATTACGATTGATGCAAATATTTTTCATTCGGTTGGCAGACAGAAACTGCTTCGTATAAAAAAACGGTATAAAGCTAAAATCGCACGATTGGCATATTATACCAGTTTTCGTCGGATCACTGAAATAAATTCAAAAGTAACCAGGTAGATTTGCATTATTTCTCAACTAATTGAAATATAATTACATACCTGCACAACACTGCATTGGTAATAAGCCATATAGACTTATTCAAGAATTAATTAAGTCATAATGTTTTTTTGGCTTATTATCTATGACTTTATTGCGTTGAGCCGGCAAAAATTGGTACATTTAGCCAATCATGTGAGCCCAACTTATTATATGAACTTTTTCATTCATTTCGATAAAATTGAGTAATACTGATGATGAATAACGCATTACTTATAGTTACTTATTCTTACACATACATATGTATTAGTGTCCTGCACAAGACCATTTATAAGACCCTTCAAGACATGCCAAATTTTTCAAATGCTTTACTGCAGCGAAATATTCTAAAGCAAACGCTAAACAACACTGTTGGCAAGACAAACATCTGAAACAAAAGTCTTGCCAACAGTGTTGTTAAGCCAACAGTGTTGTTAAGCATTTGAAAAATCTCGCATGGCTTGAAATGTCTTATAAATGGTCTGGTGCAGGACACTAATACATATGAATGTGTAAGAAGTAAGTATGAGTAATGCGTTAATCATCATCAATATTACTCATACGTACTCATTTCCAAAAGAGCAAAGGATTTTTTTTATTTTTTTAAGAGAAGAATACTTTATGCACGAATTTTACAGCGAGTAGATATTAGTTCTGCATATCGTTTTCTGGCAAAAAGTGAAAATTGCAAAATTTTGAGTTTTAATTACAAACTTGCCTTTGTTCATAAATTTTATTAACTATTTTTCTTTTACTTTCAAACCATTCACATCTTTTTACCTACAATGTCACCAAAAAATGTTTTCCTAATTATTTCTCTTTTCGTAATTTTGTCTTGCAGTAAAATAATAAATGGCTCAAGGCCAAATATGTGCTTATGAATACTAAGTAAGAGCAGCGAAAAAAATCTCAAAATAAGGTACAATAGATACGGCATGATATAAAATAAATTTAATAAATGAATAAAAAGTCAACAGCAGTTCATGTTTTCCAAGTGTTGCCAGAAATCTTCAAATTAAGATTACGTTCCTGATCTTAAGAATGCGTTCCTAAAAACCACGTTCTTTATTTTAAGAATTAATTATATAAATTAAAAATTTGTGCTTAAATTTGAGAACGTTAACCTTACTGACCAAATATCAAGATTAAAATATTAAGATTCCTGCAATTTAAATTCAAGAGTTTCGTTTTTAAACTTAGGGCTAGGATGTTATTGGATGGACAAAAATTTTTTAATTATTACAACTTTATTTTAACAAAAAGTGAGCGATAAGCTAAAGACAAGTTCATCCTACCTGTAACTTTTATTGTGAGGCATAGTCATTTGAACTTGCCACATTTTTGCCACTTGCAACACTTTCTACTTTATAAAACAAATTCAAATTTATTTGCTCAAAATATGGCATAAAACAAAAACAATACAACACAAAACACATAAGAATAATAAAAAAACAAAAGAATTGACAAACAAATTTTCATAATTTGACAAATAAACAAAAGCAAGGTGCCACTAATAATTTTTAACAAACAATATCCACAATATCCAAAGAAATGTTGCCACCAACAAAACATTTTATTGTTTATTTTATCGGACAAATGTAATAATGAAAAATTTTAAAGATCACTTTATAGTTCAGTTTTGCTAAAGTTAGGAATAACTATCCGAAACTTTATGGTTAAGTCATAATATTTAAGGGCCAATATTTGTTCGTCATGTTTCTCTTAGTGTAAAATAATTGCTACATGTTCACAATTCTTTGATATTTTGAAAAGTTTTGAGACAAGCAATTAATTGTATTCCTAACCATTCTAACTTAAAAGATGTAGTGACATTTAATATTTTTAAAATTTTTTGCATCTTTTGTATTTTACACTTAAAGTCTCACGAACGGTTCTCTCAAACCTAAAATAATTGCAGAAAAATTTGCACAAAAATTTAGGGTATTCAAGATTTTAGTTATCTTAGCTTTAAGCTTTAAAACTTTATGCTCTCAAACCACATTCATTCAAGCAAATTATTTTATATAAAAAATTGGAAATTTATTGAATGGAATTTGAAATATGTGTTCATTTCATTTTAATTCTAGACATTAAAATAGTATCAAAAATTTTAAATATTTTACAGTTACATTATAAATTGTGTTGCCAATCAGCACAGCATAAATACTCATTCAGCACAGCATAAATATAACATATAACCCAGCGGAAAAAAGCAGGATTAAATAGGCCTTCTATAAGGCCTTATTTAGCAGACGTATGGCCTGCTGCTAGTCCCATTGCGTACTCATTTCTTTATTACACTTGATCTCATGGGCGCCCAAATCCTTCCTCACTCAAGAGACCTGATTGAAGGCCTACTTTAGTAGGCGCACTTTATGGATTTAACGCAGTTTAGAAATTGTTGCTATACTCATAAATCATAAAAGAAATAATTTGTGTGCCCCTTCTAAAAGAAGGGAATGAAGAATGTGTATAGAATTTAATGAATGAGTATTTAATCACCTGTTTGGTGCAGGCCTCGTGAATTTCACCGACGGGTAGCAACAATTGCACACATATACATATTATCGTAGTAAACGCATGTGAGTGCGAATATTTTATATAGACTTATAATTGCATGCATAGCGTGGCATGTCGTCACCGTAACTGGAAAATATTGTATGTATCCTTTTTTTAATTTTCCTACAGAAAGAAAAATATTTAAAACGCATAAGCTTAAATTGTTTACGAATAAAGAGTCTCGACAATTTATTACAATTCAAATTTTGAAAAAAATTCGACAAGAACCTTCATAAGTAAAGTTGATAATTAAAATTAAATGAATTTTTGTTGGCAATGTTTTATTTTTCAAGAATTTTCAAATCATATTTAAAGAAATGACAATGAAAAATTACTCTTTACTGGAAATCAGGCGTTCGTGTTCGTAGGAATGGTTTTTAATTTAAAGTATCAATGTATGATACCAATAATATAAAACACTGTCCTTTACATAATTGCTGATAAAAAATTTCAGCGACAAAGATAAATACGTTCACTCTTCTCTTTACCATGTTGTTTCGTTACATTTAATTTTGGTAATATTGTAATAATAGTATTCCTTTCTTTCCATTCCATAAAAGATAATAAGAATTAGACCAAAAATGCATGCAATACTTTAATAGTATATGTATATATTATATATATATATATATATATATATATATATATATATATACATAGATATTTAAAAATTGCGTAATTTTGTTATAAAAAAACTGCCGGACAATATTAACTTCAATTATTGTAGACGTAAGCTTAATTAAGACGTATAACCTAATGTGTCTCAACCTTTACGATGTAATAGTGAAAGTACAAAGAGATAGTGAAATAATATTAAAGTACACATTCCTTGCCTACGGTGGTGGTATTTGTGTTGCTATTTTTGCAAGAGTTCGCAAGTGTGTACTGACGCGTTCACGTATGACAAAATAAACAACATGTGAATAATAAACAGAAAGCCAGGGTTTTTTTTTATTTTTGCTATTCATATGTAGATACAAAGTACTGCAAAAAATTAAAAAGAAGTGTATTATTAGCGGAACTCACTTTTAGTTGCAGCCACTGCTGCTGGAAATATTGCAATAACAATAGCACATTAACAAAACATAGAATATAGAAATTATGAAACCTCATATGTAACAGAAACCGGGTTGGCGCAACGATACAGTTTTAAGTGTTCACCAATTTCAGGGTCCACTTTTGAAATGTACGTCCTCAATGGTTAGAGTAATATAACAATTCAGTAGTGATTTTGAAGTTCCCTTTTTGAAAATTTTTGTACACATAATGAATTTTTGTACATTTAATGAAAAGGAGATTGAAAAAATATACTGAGTAGCAAAAAGAGGCTTTTTGAGATGATATAGAAACGCACGTAAAGTTTTCTTATTTTTCGAAGAAAATTATAAAGCTTAACATATATTTTTAGTTTAGACTGTGAGTATAATGATATATACTTGTGGCATAAATTTCGAGAAAAACAATACAACTACATGAGCTTCTCCTCTATTCTGTTTCAAATGCGATTCTTTTATCCATTAGAGTTTTTCTTACTACCGATCTGGTATCATTTAAAAATATATTTCAATATTTAAAACTCCTCTGCACTAAAAACATAATGCTATTTTTTATAACCACGAATCCTGCGGCGTATTAATTGAATATACATATGTCATGTGTATGTAATCCATATTTTAATCAATTTTAATTATTTCTTTTATTAAAAAATTTATTATTAAAAAGGTGTAACTATGTATGTATATTAAAGCTTCAATCACACTACTAGGCTGACAGTAAATCTGACAATTAAGCATATCATTTAGTCTGAAACATTCAGCACTATAAAATTCGCTGCCTCTTGTGGCATCGCTCTTCAATGAAAAGTGAAGTCGGTGTCTGCCGGTGAATATAATTTTTAATGTTTGGTACAAAAAAATCATAGTTGCGAAATCTGGCTCCATAATTTCATACAAATAGTCTTGGAAAAGTTCTTGTAAAGGGTGTTTTTAAGAATGTTACAACTTTAAGTTGGCGTCACTGCTTCAATTGAGCACCCATTTAACAGCTGATAGTTGATTTTTGTTAAGCTTGCTTTGGAATTCTAATATAAGTCGATTTAACTAGAGCAACGCGTGCAAATTGTTAAAATTTTAAATAAAAATAATTGTTATATTCGTCAAGCTCATCATGCACTTCTTTTATTTCCGATTAAGCCCATTTCTGGTTGAATGGGTAGGTACATAAGCATAATTGTCGTATTTGGAATGAGGAGAATCCACAAGCTTTTGTCTTAACACCATTACATCCACAGAAAATTACTGTTTGGTGCACTTTATGGGCTAAAAGAGTCTTTAAAACCGATTGTGGTCAGAATGTTACCGTCAATGGTGAACGGTATAGGAACATAATTCAAAATATTTTCGTACCTCAATTACGTGGCATTAACCTTGCTGATAGATGGTTCCATTAGTACGGAGCCATATGCCACACAGCGGTTGCTATAACTGATTTATTCAAAGAAACTTTTGATGCTAAATCATTTGTCTAAAGGCTGTATTAATCTTTACTTTCTGTTTCTGTTCAGCGCTGTGCTGTTATGCTTCTAAATTTGAGTACTTACTTTTTCTGTAGCAACTTATCAGCTGTTTCTGACCAGAAAGGTCACCGTTTTCCACTAAAGTTATGACGTTTGCATCGTACATTGTTCAGTTTCAATGTATATGTACGTTTTTCTCTCAAATATTTAATTTTTTTTTTAATTCTACAAGCACAATCACATTTTATTTTAAAATATTTTTATTTAATTTATACGTCACTCACAATAACTTAACAGTTTTCTGACTGCCACAGGTTATATCGAAACAAAACAGAACGAAACATAAAAACTAACTATTATATTTCTATAAAAAAAAATCAGCTGATTCGTACCAGCACAGATAGTAAAAACTAGTTCTGGCCTAAGTGGATAAGCCACAAACAATAAAATACCTTTTACTCAACATTTAAAGAGTTATCGGTGAAATACGGCTGCAAATGCTGTGAAGAGTTTTTGAAAATTGGTGTTCCAGATTGCGCCTTATACACAACAGCCGTGTCGGCGGCCACATGGTAAAAATCATATTTAAACCTTAATGTCATTAAATTTTCTTTCCAATAAAGTCCGTTTCATTGATATTAAAAATATCGAGCCTAATGTTCGATTTTATCGTAAGCGACATGTTATCGAAAATTGACTTTTTTTATTGAAATTAAAATATTATGGGCTTTTCCATAGTTTAGAATTATCAAAATGCCAAAATTTTTGATAATTTTTAAGATACGGGCTGTAAAATTTTATCGTACGCGACATTTCGCATACAAAAACATATTTGAGTATTTTAATAAAACCTTCTCCTGAAAAATTTAATTTTTGTCGCTTACGATAAAATCGAAGATAAGGCTCGATTTAATTTCTTGTCTTATTATGATTTAAACTTGTATCACTTTATAAAAATAAGCACCGTTATGTGCCATATTTAGTATATCCATAAGTATGAATTTGTTTTTATTCAAAATAAAAATTTTTCTTACTGTAATTCAGCGCGAAACTGAATTGTAGATAATATCGATAGCGGTATTTTTTCCTATGAATAATTTCGATATTTTAAATTTAAACATAGTAATATCGATAGTATTCCAGCACTGTCATGCACACAAACATATGATTAATGGCTTTGTATGATCATCCAGTACACTGAGAACAATCTCGTTGTTCAGCTGTGTAAACGAATATGTTCATGTCTTATTTTGCAATGAGTTCGAAAACTGCTGGGCAGCTTCCTTTTTTTATTAAAAAAAAAAATACTCACAATGCACCCTTGTGATTTTGTAAGTATAAATGTAAGCATCTTTTCACTTAACTCGTTGTATCATTTTGTCCTTCTTTTCTCTTGTGTTTGGTAACAATATATATTTTTATTTTATTGTTATAACTTTTTTATTTAAACAACACTTTACAACCCCTCCATGCTGACTTGACTTGACTATGTATGACTTTATTTTCCGCATGTTTGTTTCATCCATACTCGTAGTTTCGTTAGCTGCATTAAATTTGAGAGAAAAACGGGTCAGGCTTCCTTACAATTCTTGCTTCTGTTTAAATTTGTTTATATTTGGAAACAATGAGCTTTCTCTCGGTTAAATGAAAAAAAAAATAATGTTTTAATTAGGATGTTGTTAAAGAAAATAAATTTTTAATGAGGTTCTTTTGCCAAATTCATAAAAAACCAGAATTCCATTTACATTTTGAAATTATTAAATAATTTATTTTTTTAGAGAAATTTTAGTAGCGTATTAGTAATTATAAAGTCATCATTAGCAAACTTAGTCTATGTATGATTGTGTGCAATTTTGCTTTTCATTATATGTTTAATTTTTAAGTGGAATAAAAATATATAATTCACTTTAACTGAAGAAACGTTAAAAAGATATATGCATAGTAATAAAAAAGTTTCCAAAAATTAGATATTTTCTTAAGAAATTTCTCTGAAACTATATTTACTTTAAAATATAATATTTCTCACTTTAGTTAATTTTAATTATTATTTTTCAAACTTCAGTTGTTTCTATATATATATGATTTGAGCGGGTAAAAGTTCGTATCGCTTTTTAATATTTCTTATAATATTTCACATTTTGTTTTAAGATTTAAATTGCATTCAGTTGAATATGTTCCTACTCTAAGCCTATTGAAAAATTAAAAAATTCAATTTGAAAAGAATATTTTCTACCCGTATATAAATATTTTTTTATCTTAACAAGTATTTGTATTAAAGTCAAATGCCTATAGATAATTTCATATATGTTTTTTTAATTACTCGTACATTCCATTTACAAAAAATTTATTAAAAATCTAAATTAATTCCGTGTTAATTTCAAGTATTTTTTGATTATGACTTTGCAAAAGCTGCATAAATTATAGCAAGTAAAATTTTTTTCTAATAATACAAAATTGTTCAATACTTAACCATAAATATTTATAAATGTAAATGCATTAGGGATGCCAATCCCAAAATCCCGATTCAGGGAATCAAGAATCCCGGGATTTAAATTTTTTAATCCCAAGATTTCGGGATTCAGCTCATTCCGAAATTGTTTACTTTGTTTGTTTGTTTTATAAAAAGAAGATACTAACCGTGACAATACAAAAATGAAAATGTGTTTCCAAACCATGTTGTTACTCCTCTCCTTTGTTAATTGCAATCTATTTGATGATAATAAGCAATATTTTTTATCTCTAATAACAGTATATTAAATAATAAAGATATTCACGTCAAATGAAATGCTGAAACGAAGTATCAGAACATCACAAAA
This sequence comes from Tachina fera, assembly GCA_905220375.1. NCBI lineage: Eukaryota > Metazoa > Arthropoda > Insecta > Diptera > Tachinidae > Tachina > Tachina fera. The sequence goes on from LR999966.1 coordinate 66,197,653, forward strand.
TTCCACAATGTGTACTCAGCTTAAGTTAATATTAAGTTTAACATATATTCATAAATAATGTTTCACCAACTGTATAGTCATTTCATAATATTAAGACAATACACATACTTAAATTTCAACTGAATATTTTCTGAAACAATTTTTCATGCTTAATACTAAATTGGTTATGGTAAATTTCTTCACATTATTACTTCCATTAAGAACTTAATATTAATAGCAATAAAAACAATAAGTGCACACATTGTTTCATGTAAAAGTAAAATAAAAACAGTAAATGTAATAAACATTTAATAATAAGTATGTATGTTTTACACATTACACGCATCCATTTCAGAGATGAGCCGGTTGTAAGATCATACAATATTGTCACTAAGATGTGCTTAAAATTTGTTGCAACTGTGTGAAGTGTCAGATGTCTAACAATCGTGTGATATTTGTCAGACATTTTAATATTGCGATATGTGCAAAAGCTTATGCATTCTGAAGTGGATACACTATATTCGCTCGATTTTAAAAGCAAAAGAAAATCTAAAAATATAATAAAATATATGCAGGCTAAATAATTGCAATTGCTTCCTTATGATCCACAATAATTTATATCTTCACTTTTTACATCTAACACAACCACAAACGATTGAGATTTAACAGTTTCTAACAAACTTTTTGAGCGTAGCAACACAGAACAACAGATCTAACAGCTTTTTTATATGAAAACAGTGTGAACTGATAAATTTTTGACTGACGATTTTGTCAGATAAATTTGTTGACATGAAACACTTTGGCAATAAACTTTAAGATTTCTAGTCCATTTTCAACACATTGCCAGATCTGACAAATATCTTTACATACAATCAGAGAAAAAAAATTGTTGTAAAATAGTTCAGAAAACAATATTATGTTCTCTGAAACAAATGTGTGGTGGTTGAGAATTAGTTATTGTTATTTTAAACATTGATGTCGTTAGGATAAACAAAGCTTTGTTTGAATTTAATAATTACATTATTATATTCATAAAAAGTGCGATATGGTTATATCTAAACAATATGTTTTTGTTAAAAATTTTTGACTACAACATAATTTGTGTTATTATATAAAAATAATATTATTTAAATAACAATATAATGTTATCAAAAACCATACTGTATTAAGTTTTTAAAAAAAGCTTTTTCGGAAACAATCTTTTGTCAGTTTACTGTTTCCTTTGTAAGCTATCACGAGCTAAATAAATAAATAAATTTAAAACGAAAGGTTTGATCTATATATATATATATACATACATACATTTCATTACAACATAACAATTTATTTTTTTCGGACTTAACGCACAGCTATTTTAAACAAGAAATTCCACCAATAAATATATGATTAAAAACAAAAAAATTACTATAAAATAATACAGTGTTCGTATTTAACAATATTATTATAATATTAGAACATGGTATAGTAAGTCTCAATTATATTTTAGTCACATCTAACAATAATGTTGTCATATTTACAATACTAAGATTAGGTACAACAAAGTAAATTGCTTTTGTAGATATTATTATTATTAACTCAGATAATAATATTATTTAAACTTTGCTTTTCTATTGATAATAATATGACTTGACTGCAACAACATAATTCAATCATAGTATGCTGCTGTTTGATTACGGTTACCTCAACCATATTTTTTTGTTGCTTGTAGCTTAAGTGAAAAAATTATTAACACACCTGACTTCAATTTAAAAAAAAAAATTATAACATTAGATTTTTACATACATTTAAATAAGGTCCAGAAATAAAATATGAATTTTAAAAGAGATCGAAAGTTCAGAAATTCGATAACATTTTTTGGACGTGACTAAAAAACTTACGTTTTCCTTCTACGTGAACGAAACCTTACTCAACTCTAATCTATTAAAAAAAAAGTAACACAATAGTAAAAGTAATAAAAATTGTAACACACAATTTTTATATAATTTCAAATGAAAAGCATCTCAGTAATTATTCCTATGAGCAAAAAAAAATAAATAAAATTGAAAACATACAAGTTTTAAAAAATTGTGGTATAGTAAAAACATAATACTCTTATGATTAAAGAAAAATATGTATATTAACTCCATGTAATTCCCAACAGAAAACTTATTATCTTTTCACTTAAAAATTTGAAGAGGATTGCAAAATAATAGCATATTTTTCTTAATCGTACAATAAATATACTTTATGCCATTTAAGATAAAAAATCTATTTCTTAAGAAGTATTTACACTGCATCTGCTGCATGTATTAGCTTATAACAGTAGATACATTTGGTAAATATTGAATTTAATATAAATACCTGAAATACAGAAGTAAATTTATTTGACAATGTGTTTATTTATTTAATTTGAAAATTTGGCTTATTTTTATGGTTAAACAATTGTCTATATGCATTACGTTCCCGCTGTTGTAACTCATCAGTAGAATTCAACCCAAAAAACTTTTTGAATTTAGCTAATAAACTCCTTATGTTTATACTAAGACTCTTAATACTATATTGAGAACCAAAATATACAAACATAATAAGTTTGAAAGCCGCAAATAAAAATCTTTACAAAACAAGCATCTGTATTTGTTGATGGTTTAGCATGTATATGTACATTTAGTTGAATCTAAGCAACACTTCAATAGACTTTAACCACAATTCAAAAAGGTTACAAAACTTCTTTGCTCATAAATGGCTTAAATTTATATAGCGCTTAGAAATTTCGAAACGCTATACTCGTTAATAAGAATCGGCGTATGGAAAAAGGATATTTTTTGAAATAAGGGTGATATGTATCGGTATTTTTTTTTTTAATATTGATATTAGGATGTTTCTATATTTTTGTTCATTATTGACATTAGATTACACAATATTAGTAATGTCCTTGTACCTGTAATTGGTGTGGAGTTCTCTTGAAGGGCACACGAAACTCGCTGCGCGTTGCTACAAAAATTTCTGAGAGAATAGTCTTGGTTCCCGGGTGTTAAATCAATGCCAGTGATTGGTGTGACGCAGTCAACCAGCAAGAGCTTAGATAGCTCAAGTACCGCTCAATTTCATAAAATTTTATGTCGAATAAAACCCGTCTATTTGATATTAAAAATATATTATCTTGTTATATTTATGATTAAAACTTGTGTCAGTCCCTCTATAAAAAACACCCTCTATATTGAAATGTTGTTATGCATAGTGAATTAAAAAATTTGTAATTGCAAAAAATATTTGTGTTAAAATGCGGTTTGGTTTTCTATACAATTTCACTTCACCACACATCCAAACAAATAAATAAACTATTTTTTCTATCTATTTTTTGCTTGAATAGTTAAGTGTATAAATAGTTGTTTTCGTTATTGCAGATTTCAATATGCAAGATGAGACCTCAATACCCGAGGACATTATTGACCAACAACATCTACAAGAAATAATAGATAAACAGCAACAAGGTATACAACAAGAACAGCAACCACAGAAAAAACTGCAACAAAAGTTTGTTGCTGGTAAGGGTGCTGCAAGCACAAATATTCTGAATGGAGATGGTGATATTATTGATGTTAACTTGCCTTATGATGATTCTACAGATACCGATTCAGATGCTGATATTGTAAGTATTATAAGGTTATTTCTTTAACATTACATACTCAAACATTCAAGCATATGTATGTGTTTCCTGCTAGAAAGTTTCATAAGCACAGATAGAGAGAAAATCAAAAATTAATTTAAAAATGAAATCAGCTTTTGCAACTTTAATGTGTACATTTGATGTTTCCCCTTTGCAATGAGAATGAAATGAAAACTGAAAAAAAAATATTTATTAAAATATATTTTTATCTATCTAATAATGACAAAATAATCATTCTTTTAAACCGGCAACGTCCAAACACACATACAATGATATTTTCATTTGTGGTAAACAGCTTTGAAAGCTCTTAAATTTGTTCTTGGTTCTTTGCAAAATAAGATCAAGCATTGCATTCCGTTATGTTATTGTTGTGGATGTTGTACTCTCGTCGGTGTGAAAGCAAAAAAAAGCTCTTTATAAAAGTTTGCACATGGTGCATATGGCTTGGACGTAGTTTTTTTTCAAAATTAAGTTGTTCAATTTATAAATCATGTGGAGTATTTATAAATGTAACTATAATATACGTCGACTACAAAGCAAATGGCGGTGTTAGTGAGCCTGAAATCAATCATACCTGTCCAGATCTAGTCATATCAACAAAATAAACTTTGCTGATATGCATTAGGCTAATCCGTATCTTTGCGCTCTTTTTCGTCAATGTTTGTAGTAATGAATCGTCGCCCAGTGTGACTTTTAACACTTTTGGCTGGCCAAAATTAATAACTCTTATTCCGGAGAAGATAAAGGGATTGAATTTCATATGGATAATTTCTCTATATGTATATATAAAGCTTTGTAGAAAAAATGGATATCGTCCGCCAATTTCTTTAGTATCTCCCATACAAGGTAAATAAAGTGACCTGTAAATTTGACCTGACCCACCTATCTATATGTATTTTAACGTGCTGAATCTGAATTGGATGTTATTTTGGCTCTTCAACGAACAAAGTTTTAAGTAAATTGTACATCGTCTTTGTTTTGTAGCCACACCTCAAATAGTACACTCCGTGGTAACGCCAAATTTTTGTATGTTCTTTATGTTGAAAGAAATCATCAAAATTATTTTGTAAAAATCCAACTCTTGGATTTCTCTAATAATATTACACAAACACCTAGGTATTAAGCAAATGCTTATGTGTGCACCATTAATGCAAAAATAAACAAGATTTCACTTTGAAGTAACTATTTTTAGACAAGAGACAGTCCTTAATATTTGGGTAGTTTTATGAAAGCTAAACTTGGTGAAACAATTTAGTTCTACTCCATTAATAATTGTATATACAATTTTTGATTCCTTCCTTTTATTGGATTTTTACTTCAATGAGTTTTTGGCTAAATTATATATTATATTATTCAAAAACCAACCAATAATATTTAAAATGGACCCAATTTTAAGAAAAAAAAATAAAAATTAAAATGACAATATGCATACAAAAACAACTTTTATAAAAATAATAAAACCACTAAAATGGCTAATTTAAAAAATTTGTTTTTTGGTTTTCTTGATACTGGATATTTGATTATGATTATATTCATTACCATTTTATTTTTTTCTTCTTTTGAACACCAAAAAATCAAAAAAATCGGGGAAAATTTTTTTTACCTTTGGCCAGCTATAGGTGCTAAAAGTAACACAGTGCGTCGACGGAGTATAATGAGTAATAAATTAGCTACGCTGCTTAAAGTAACCCACCTATACCAAAGGTGCTGCTGCTATTAATAATACGTACACCAGCAGACTATTAAAGCTTCATAATTTTATACTTAACCACATGTGCTCTCTTTCCTACACCTTTCCTAAAAAAAGGTAACACACATAAATATGTATTTATTTTGATAGAAATCACTGGTTAAAATCAGGATTATTATTTACTGATCCTGCTCCAAATATAAATAGGGATAGCTTTTAATATATAATTGAAAGAAAAATATTAAAAAAACTTATGCGTGCAAAAAATTTAATAAACAAAAAAACTAAAAGAAAAGTGAAAGAAATCCCATTAAATATAATTTTCATGATAAGAGGAATTAATATGCTGAAGCATTTCAATAGAAAAATTATTGACAATTGCAATTTTGGGAAAAGGGAAATCATTTCAAGGGAAATATGTTTAACAACAGGGGTGATAATAATTCTGTTAAATACAGGATATATATAAAAGTAAATGCTTCATTATGTAGGAAATGGAACTCCCAACATTTGTTGATGTTTAATTTTCATCGATTCGAAAATTTTTCCTGACAAGTTTTACAAACTGAGCATATATTGCTGAGAAAAGGAAATAAAAATTGAAGTTATAATAATACCTTAAGTATCATTACAGAAAGATATTAGTGGCAGCATTCTAAATTAAAATAGATGAGATTGAAGCAAAGATAGTTTATTCTATGTTAAAAAGAGAACCAATGAAGCTAAATTAAATAGCACGACAAGCCCAGCTGGTTAATGACAGAGGAAACGATAAACTGTACATAAACTGTGGGGCAGTGTGTTTGATTTTTTTATAAATTATGTGCTAGCCCAGTTCAATATTTACTAAAAAAAAATTAAGTTGAATGTGTGAAATGACATGGTTCCTTGATACCATGTCAAACATTCTAAAAAGAAGAACTATAATTACTTTGTAACAAAGTTTTAATTTCAATAATTTTTAGTTTAAAAAAAATATTTAACATGTTCTTTATAAAAAGTAATGCAACCGATATCCGATAAAGAAAAGCATATAATTCTCATGAATGAGCTGGCGCTTCTAACTATAATTTAAGGATGCTGGACCACGTACAGATGAGAGATGAAAGACTCATCGGTAACAGTACATTACATTATTCAACACAATTGACTCATTACAGACAGCATCGAATCAATGTCAATTGTTTCTGTTCCAATAAAATCTTGAACTGTCTTCCTATGCACAACACGTTCATCACTAAGGCTTTATCGATTGTCCAGAAAATTACACTAAACTAAACTATGTACTTCGTGCCTGGTACTTTCAATGTCGAAAGTTTCAAATCGAATAACCACACGCACCATTTCCTATATTCTTCTTCGTAAGCTATAGCGCAATCATAGTGCATTTCATAGACCAAAATACCATCCAGTTGGATATACGTACCATGAGCATTGCACAGATAGAACTGTTTTTAGCAGAACAAATATGTTATTTCGCGTTTCTTAGTAGTTGTTAATGTTGATTTTTTTAAGCAAATAAAATTTATCGCAAATCATGAGATGATTGAAAGAACTTTGTTGTGGCCCTTCTATGAATTGCAGGATATAATATAAATATCTGCAGAGGATTAAGACTGTTAAAAAAACTGCTGTCTTTGCTTCAAGTCTCATAATAAAAGTAAAAGTTACTTGAAGTTCAATTCCACCGAAGAAATAAATAAATAAAATATATAAATAAATAAATAAATGAATAAATAAAAAAAACACAAGGATTTTGTAGGGAAAATATTTATACAAAAAGAACAAAATCGGTCCAAAAACATCCAAGCTTACACTATCTCTTGGAGTACAGTATTTATAATTTCTTCCAATTTTTCATTCGTATTGCTTGGCACGTCCTACAAAAACTTAAAATCCTGGAGATATCCATATATCCTATGTACTTCTACATAAGTATGTTCATATGGTCTATTTTATATTTTATACAAATTTATCAAAAGCCAAAGGTACTTGAACGTACTTTCATCATTTTCGAGTGAAGTGGCCTCATTGGGCGTCCAGAACGTTCAGCGTCATTTGTTCATGTGTGACCACAACGAAATACAGTAAACCATTGAAATCGATGGTGTAGAGTCCCCATAGTATTTGTCGAGCTTTTCCTTGGTTTTTGTTTCGCAAAAAAATAATGTTTAATGAGCACACAAAATTTCCTTTTTTCCGTTTTCTTCTGAAAAGGCCTGTTATCAACGGCTGCCAAACACAAACTAAATGAAATAGCGTGTTCAAATTTTATTCAGCAGTCAACTGACAGTTTCCTTTTGACAGAAATACTCAGCAAAAAAAAGAGACTCCAAAAAAGTCATGCAAATGTAGAGTTTGCAATCTGGAAGTAGTCAATATTTCGATCCGATCTATTGATTTTTACATAGGGTTGTCATTGCAAGAAGTTCTCTTTTTCGATGCCTGGTCACTAAATTAGAAGCGATATGAATAAAAATTCCCTTTTTTGTGTTCTATGATAATATTTTCATCTAGAAAATATGGTAAATAGTTACCTATTTTAACAATTCGTTTCTTTTTATACAAATTTAAGTTCGAAACAGTGCTTTCATGTATATTTAAGCAAATAACTTTTACGCTCTTATGCAAAAACGATTGTTAAAGTTAAAGCATGCATTACAACCGGTTTTCCCATACAAAATTCGTTTGTTAAACCAACTTTAAGTTAACCAATTTTTTTTTGCATAAGGAAGCTAAATTTTAGACTAAAATTAGTTCATAAATTTCTTTAAAGAAATAAATTTTATTTTAATTCTGGCGAGTATTTTCTAACACTATGGAGGAGTGACAAGGTTGTGTATGACTAAAATAAGCTTCTACATGGTTCTTGGCTCACTCTCGGCAAATTAAAAATATTGATTTTTCGAAGCAATGAAAATGTAGTTCCACTAGAATGACTTCCATTTTTTTCACTGGGTATTATTGAGGCGGGAAATTCAAACTACACTGAGTTAATTATCCACCCTCATATTTTCTTTGATTCCTTTACACTTTATTAAAATGATGTCGAAATGGTTTTTTTTCAACTTATTTTCAAATGTATGCTGGGTTCATACCCAGTACTCATAAGTCAATATAACAAATGTATCTATGCATCTGTTCATTTGTATTTATATCCTATAGATAAAATTTGTATTTGTCAATTGACAAAAGCGGGTTAACAATACAATTGAAATTATTTGTATTGTGCCATAAAAGACACTTGCTGGTAGCTTTCGATTATTTCTTCCTTTCATTCATCTAAAACTATTATTTTTTATCTCTTCATCTATTCTACTCCAGTTTTATTTCTATATATGATTCTTGCAAATTGAGAAAAGTCACATCTAGCATATGTACATTGTGTGCGTTGTATTATGTAAAAAAATAAATATATAGACTTGGGGTTAATGAAAGAAAAAAATATTTGTAATGAATGCATATACATCAGGGACTAAAAACACAAGTACGGTCAGCTTATTTATATGATAATTTTACTGAAGTAAAAGCATATTTTTTATAAAATAAAGAAAGTGAGACCCTCTTGACTCGTATTTGAAATAAGCTTAATTTTAATAAATTGTAGAAAATTTTTATTTTAAAATTTTAAACTTATTTTTTAGTTTTATAGTCTGTCCTACGATATTGACAACGTTTGACTTGTCGCACACTCACGTTTCAAACAACATATTAAGATTTGTCTTTGTTTGGAATGTTAGTGCGCGACCAGTCGAACGTTGTCGGTATCGTAGAATTGGCACGTTAATTTGACGTTTGTTTTCTTTCTAAAATTTCTACATGATTTAAGACTTTTTCTGACTTTTACACTCGTATACCCTTCACGTAGATTTTACTTAAATTCACTTTTTATACATATATATTTTTAAATATTTCTAAAATGTTTCTTAGAAAGGAAAACACTAAATTTGATTATAATTTTCATAAAACCCATTCCTACTAAGTACTTAACTTTACTGCTTTTAGATTTAAATTTTTTTATTTATATGTTAATACAAGCTATATTAATACAAGAGATAAGAAATCAAAACGACTTACTTTCATAAGAAAATAAATAACTTATCTTAAGCATTTGCACATTCACCATAAAAGCTGATGGAATAAAACAATATTGCTCATCTTATAGAGAAAAGCAGTTGTGAAAAATACAAATAATAAAATACTAAAATGTGAACAAAATAAAGGAAGGACTTCAGCTATTCTTAACACACAATAACATTTTTGGTTTCCTATAGTTTTCTTTTACAACAAACTTAAATCCTTCTTGTCGAGACCAACATCCTTAATGTTAATTAAGTATCCTCTTCGTTTTATTATTTTGAAAGCTCAGAGATTTTTTAAAGGAAAAGATATTGTACTCAGGCAATCAATGATTTTTATGACTTCCTTTCACTAAAGCAAACAAACTTTATTTTTTTTCTCTAAAAATCCAATAAACTTTTAATCTATTTGAGTGGGCTTAAAGCGTGGCGTGCAAGGATGAACAAAAAGGATCTCATAATATAATTTTTAAATAAATTTTAGTTAAAGTTTGATAAAAATTTATATATATTTTTTATTTATTTCTTATAGATTTCTTAAAAATGTTGTTTGAATTCAGTTCTTAGATACGGTTTTATAATCTTTTCTTGAAGGGAGTAATTTGTTATAGAACAACTTAGCTTAACTTATGCTGAGTACACAATAGACATGAGCACAAGGCATATGCTTGCTTAATACTTATGATGTACATTATTGAATTGTTCTCTCTTTTTTATAGATTTTAATTTTTTGAGAACACTAAACCTGTTAGTCCCTTGTAGCAAAAGCATGCAACAGCGCTTGTTTATCTGTCAAGCGAGGACATTGTTATTGTAGTGTAAAAATATGTGCATGTATAAAAGAAACAACAAACAACGAAGGCTCTTTGAGCGTGATTGTATGCATGCAGTACTGTTCTAAGTTTTATAGTTTATAAATATAATAATAATTAATTTCACAATGAATAAATTTGTAAAAAGTTTCATTATCACTTAATATTTTATGAAATTTTGAGTTTGTGAAATAGAGTATGGTGCATTATAAAGTGTACAATAAAAATATTGCACGGTTGACACAACTGTCTATTCAACTGCTATACACTTGTTTTGATTGTTTTTTGTTTCCCTGTTCTCTATTTTTGCTTTACACTCAATTGCAATTACCACTACAAACAATATTCGCTTTGGAAATATATACAATACTGTGCACTTTTTCATAGCCTGTGCTCACTTCTAATACACCCTGTGGCATTTTGTGATATTGAAATAGTGGCAAGGTTTGCCATTTCCGATATTTTTCGTTGTGTGTCATTGCTTTCCATATAAAACAACATAATGGGACTGGCGTTGCAAAGATTTTGAAAATGACACCACAAAATGACAACATAAGAATTTACACGTGTGAGAGAGAAAAAACGAAAGAAGAGGGGTCCTGACTTGCTTGTACAGAAAAGTTATTTCAATTCGCTTTTATTATTTCATTCGCTGCATTAAAACAATACGTAAATTGAACAAGAAACCGTCTGTGTGCAAATATATGAGCAGTTTTAAGAGAGTATTGAAAAGAACTGCTTCATGAAAAAATGCCAAGTTTAAAAAAAAGACAACTAATGCATTAAACACATTCACCACAGCAGGCTACATGAACACATGACTTAAAATGCCGCTAGCAGCATTTTTCGCCTCGTAGCCAGTCACTTAATTATTTTGGAGATGGCAGCAGCACCATCTGCACCTCATATTTAAGTATAAATAAATAGTTCGGTATTACCACCTTTAAATATTTCGAATTTATAAAAACTAAAATACTTATATGACGTAAAAGTATAAAAATTAACCAATTTATGCTTTACATCAATTTTTGAATATTGTTTGTGTTAAATAATATGAAATAATTGTGCGATATCATTCATTCACTATTTTGTATTGTACTGGCAACACTGAATTTTCTCATTGCAGCCAAGAAATAGAAATTAGTTTAATTGAACTACAACGACAAAATCAGCATATACAGCAACCTGCAGTCGCCATGTTGCCTTGCCGTCTTCAAAAGAATCACTCTAATATAAACATTTGTATTCCATCTTTGACATTTGGTAGCCGGTAGCTTGCTGTGGTGAATGTGTTTAATGCTTAAGGGAGTCAATGGACGCATTCATAAGACGAAGCTGTTGAGCTCATAAGTTGTGCAACTGTTGGCTGCAACAGTTACGTCTTAGAAACGGCGGTTTGATGGATATACTTTATTTTAATATCCTTATTTCGTTATTTTATCGCATTTGTAATGTAAAATCTAACAAATATTTGCTCCTACCGCCTAAGACGCAATTTACATTGTGCGTTTTCTATTTGCCTGTGCAGGCAAGCTTTTTTAGTTATTAGTGAGAGGGGCTGAGAAGCTTGTGGGATAAAACAAAATACGAAATGAAAATTCTACGGGATTTATGTCATTTCTCTTTGCCTTTTTCTCAGCATTTAGCATGAATAATAAATGTGCATGACTTTTTGTAGGTTACTTAAAAAAAATTTTCAATACAACGCAGGCTAAAAAGGCTCTAAAAAAGCATGTAAAAGGCATAACTCTATTTGATTAGCTGTTTTCAAGCTGAGCACAACAGTCGAGTTGGGCATAGTTGCTTCTTTTGCGGCTTGTTCCTTTTTATTCCCAACAACAAAAAGAACTAGTTCGTTCTTTTCGTTCAGTTGTTCTTTTCGTTCAGTGAACAACAGAACAGATATTACATAGTCATTGAATCTTCTTCCATCTTTTATTCGTGTGTTAATATTCTTAATAATTTCATTTCATTTTTAGTGACCTTATTTAATTAAAAATAGTTGATTGAAAATGCTTAAAATGAATCTTGATCATTTGAAAACAAATTTTAATCACTTTTTTAATACTGATTTATATACAACACAACAAATTCTTTCTTTTAATTGAGTAAAAATATTCCTTGCTCCGACGTATTTCCATTTATGCTTTGAAGTCTTATTTGTTGTATGCTTTTAGTAGGTAAAAGGTAAAAATTAATATTTTTGAAATTTTTAAAATGAAATCCGTAATGAGTTTGAAACAAATTATAATCACTTTTTTAATTCTAATAATCTTTTTTTGTTTTTTAGTTCAATACTACAAATTATTTCTATTAAGTTTGTAAAACTCACTTGTATATTTCACTAACTATACATTTTCTTTTGTTTGTTTTGATTATTGTGCTAACAAACAAGAAATTATAATATTTTACTTGAAATCTTTTGCATGTGTATTGGTCAGGAACAGAGAATAAGATAAACAAAACAAAACAAAGACCAAAAATGAACGACCGAGCAAGAAAGACCAAAATATCAAGAAATAGCAAGAGAACAAGAAAGACCAAACGAACAAGAAAGACTAAAAGAACAACAAAGACCAAAAGAACAAAAAGCAACAACTAGACTGAACTAGTTCACATCGTTCACTTATGAGAATAGTTCAATTGAACTAGTTCGTTCTTTTTGAGCACAACCCTACACAACATGTAGACCATAGGTAGCGAAAAAAAATTTGTGATGGAAAATTAATCGACTGTTGACTGGAGCGGAACTACTCAACTATGCGTTTCTAAGACAATCACTCAACGGTTGCGAAACAGCTATGTCTTATGAATGCGTCAAATGTTACAGAATCACTTGCTTTTCCGAATTTTTTTTGAGATGAGCCAGCTATAATCAATACATTCAGGTTCCAAAAAGCCATGAATTTTTTGCTTTGCTAAAGTGCTTCATAGAATTAATACTTGGATACGAAAGTTAATGGTTTTCAAAATTCTCTGTGATAATTCTCTATTTTGTTAGAGGGTTCGTAGTGCTTTTCAGAAGCATTTTTTGAAGCTGAAGGTGACGAAATTTAATTCAATTTTCATTTTAACAAGTTCCTCCATACAATTTGTTGTCAAAAATTGGTAGTTTTCACCCACTTTTAAATTAGCGTTATTTTTAATATAATCGTTAAGCGTATTCTTGATTTTGCAACTTTGGCTAACTTCATGCCAGGTTTTCATTATACATAATGCAAATTGTTTTCAAGAAATAATTTGTAATAAAAAAAAACAATTTTGATTCATTTAAAGGAAATAAATATAAGTAAGGCGATGTAAGCAGAAATTCCAGAAATAACAAGTTTGAAAGAAACAATTTGATTCAAAAGAAGTTTTGTCATTATCTTTTAGCATTTTAAATATTTTTTTAAATTTGTTTAGCTTTATTTTGAAGTCAATTGAGCCTAAAAAATTTTTAGGATCTCGTCACACTGGTTGCAACAAATATTGACGTAGTAGGATTATCCGATGCGTATAGACACTAACAGATATCACGGAAATCTATGATGTCGATACGACTAGGCTTGGTCGTATCAAAGACTGTCATTAGCTTTGTATACAACTCACCCTCTACTTCAGCCAACACAATAACTAAACGTGACCTTGAACTAACTAGTGAATCTAAAAAAACATATCACATTATTTTAATATGTTTATTTAAAATTTTTCCTAAAATATTTCATTTTATAATATGATACACTTTATTTAACATTAATGATAAAATATTAACTAATATTTCTAGTCTTGTGATACCTACTGTACATCAAATTAAATTTTATTGTATTTACTTGAAATTTTATATTAACTTTAAGCTCTTTAACCACGCCGTAACAAGAAAATCAAACTTCACTTTTAAGTAAGTTGTTACTTTCTATATCCACTTTCAGATACTTGAATCACAAGGATCCACTGAAGACAGCGGCGAAAATAAAACTAGCAACATCCACAACAACGACTACAGTAGCAGTGAAAATATAGATGAAAATGAGATGTTACTGCAAGAAAAACATGATAAGGACAAGCATGAGAAAAACTTTCAGAAAACTAATAACAAAAAGGAAACGTTAAAAGCCAAAAAAATATCAAAGAGCAAAGCTGACTTTAAAATTAAGTCTAAGAAAAAGCAAAAAATTGTAAATGAAAACAATGTTGACTACTCAAATCAAGACAACTCGTATGATGAAGTAAAAGAAAAATATTATAAAAATCCTGTCGATGATGATGCTGACAGAGGTGGAGAAATGGCATTCGATGAATATTATGATGATGATGATGACGATGGCAGTGCTGAATATGAAAGATTCAAACGCAAGCATGCACAAAAAGAAAAAGAACGGTGGGAACAACAAACAACAGCATCAATGGCTACACAAAATCCAGCAATAAATGAAAGGACCTCATTTAATACTCCATACCCGAGTGATAAAATGGTCGATAATCATGATAATGATAAAATTAAGCACATGCTAGACGACATTGATGACAATAATAAGAAAAATAAAAATCTTAACGATTACGAAATATTCCATAAACATTTACTAGAGCAGCGTCAAAAACTATTGCAGCAACAAAACCAACAATCACAAACCAAACAAGATGCCATTGGTGATATTAAGGATGATGAAAATCCAAATATCTTAAAGACAACAACAAGTATTTACAATAGTGATGATGAAAATAAAAATAATCTGGCAAATATTTTCATACCACGTAAAACAAAGAGACACAACGCAGCTGCACGCTTAGACAATGACTCGTCTAATAAGTTTACCAGACTCAAACTAGAAGAAGAATCACAGCAACAACAACAACAACAACCAGAATTTAAATCCCAAATTAACACTGAAGCAAAACATTCAGATGTGGTGGCAAAAGTATCAACGCAAGAAGAAAACTTCAAGAAAAAATACTATGATATTTTAAAGGAAAATTCAACATCAAATTCAGATCATCATGCACAGCAGCATCATCACCATCAACCATTGGAAGAGCCTAACCCTAAGGATTTAAGCTTTTATGATGAAAACAATGAAAGAGGTTAGTACGAGTAAAATTGTTTTTTATTTTGTTTTTTATTCCACAGTATTTTTCTCAATTGCTAATGTATTTGTTAAATTATTTTATGCTCTTATTTATTTACACTTGTACTTAAGTTAAACATAGCGATTTGAGTGCAGCAAAGTCACATTTATTATTTTCTTGTCTTGAATTAAATCACTACAAAAGGCTTATCACAAATCCTGTAAAATATTTTGATGCAATACAGAAACATAAGAAGTCTTTTTCAGGGTTCCGTACACCAAAGGTTTTCGCTACGCTGTCCGTCTGTCCGTCACAGGCTATTTTCTCAAGAACCGTAACAGCTACGGACCTGAAATTTGGACAGAATATGTAGAACCTTGGCCACAACAAGTATATGAGAGTTAAAAGTTAAAAGGTGTTCCAAAACGAGCAATGAAAATGTTTAAAATCCCATGTAATATACATACAATTGTATGTACATAGACACTTGAAATTTGAAGGGCTAGTGTATTTTTATACATTCTACAACAAGTAACACTTAAATTGTAAAAAATTTAAATTAAAGGTTGTTCCATTATTTTCAGCACATTTAAACACTGGCCAAAGAAAATCTTGAGTTTGAAAAATCGGGCTTGATCACGCAAATAAGAATAAAAATTTTAAATTTTCGCTAATGGGGTTAAATTTGAAAGACAAGTATTTCTAAGCAAGAAACTAACTAGACAAATTTTAAAGCCAGGAAAATATAGCCATAAGGCTGGGGCTACGCCCATTAAGCTTATAACTAAAACACGAAATTTAAATCGTTGGCGTGAGCAGTTTTATTGAAATTTGGCATACATGATTTAATAATGAAAGGCTATCAGCCGTATTTATAAAAAAAAAAGTAAATTGAGGTTTAAAAACCATATTAGTTAAAAAACATTTTAAGGCTAAATAAGGTTTTTTAAATATTGATATTCATAATCAGTGTTTTAACTAAAAATAAATTAACTTGCTTTTTTAAAAATATCGTGGCAACACTACTATCTATTTGTCATTTGCATCCTAGTTCTGCTAAACAACGATTATTAATTCACAAAGTACTCATATCTGTGTTAGTTTTTTTTCCATTATTGGAAAAATATTGTTTTTATAAAATAAAAAATGTGCTTTTTATATGATTCTTTATTGCAGATTAAGAAGCACTAGAATAACGAGTTTTATCTTATTTGATGTGAGTTTTTATACATCACTATAATTATTATTTTTTGTTTACACATTGAGAAAAGACGAAATAGGAATGGAAAGCTGATCACTCGTTTTCTGGTAAATATTTATTTGGACTCCATTTGAAATTTCGGCATGACTTTCTATAAAAATACAATTGCATTTTCTTCTTCTAAATAACATTCACATGTACACAACTTATGAAATGCTGTTTAAAATTTTTATGAAAGTGGGCGTTAACATGACAATAAAATTTAAGCCTTTTCTTTCATGTACTTCGGATCAGCAGATTTATACTACTTATTTATATTATTGTCCGTTTCCATCGAAACTTGACACGTATGATTGGCACTGACTAAAAACAATTTTCTTTTAAACAAGGGTGCAGGAATACTCCATAAAAATAAAATAATTAAATTTACGCCAGAGAGCTGAAATTTGATACGCCAGTAGGTAAAGATGAGAAATAAACTAGAAAAATCTAAAAAACAAAATATTTAAACCAGGAGTGGCAGGGGCCACGCTAATACTGTACCGAAGCTTTTAACTGAAACTTTAACTTTAAAACAAAATCCTGAGTTTAAAAAAGTGACGGAGAGTGGGGGTGACAGCCATAATATTTAAAGCCAGATTTGAACTAGAGAGTTAAAATTCAATACCCCTTAAGTTAAGGGGTGAGTTGCGTACAGCCAAAAACAGGAAGCACTGGTTGTTACATTAGGGATGTAGGGCCATGTTTATAAAAACTTAGATCAATGTTATACGGCAGAGAACTGTAATTTTGAATAAAAATTGACTTAGGTAAGTTACCAACTAGAAAATATTTAACACACAAGCTACTCTATTGAAACCTTACATGCACATTTCACTTTTGCTAGCCTTTAATTTTGCATTTTCAAAAGCACTACGTCTAAGCAGACTTTAGAAAAATAGGCGGGGTCACTTCCACTAAAATGTACACTACATTTTACATATTTCACTCTGATGATTCTTAAATTAAGTACATCAGTCCGTCCTTGTAATGACACAATGGTGCACATATCACACTCTAACCCATTATTGTATGTAGGTCTGTCCTTTTAAACTGACGCAGTCATTATGAATAGAACTATAACATACTAGAAATTTAAAGTTTAATAAGCTTTATTAAGAAAACCTTTCAAAAAGTAGTCAGATCCTCACGAAAACATAAATGTGAAAAAAAGCCAAGTTTCTTTCCAAAATTTCGGCCATTAAAAGTAGTGAGATAAAAATGTTGGCCAAGTTCTTGTTTGGCACAATACCTGTCACTGTAATATGCTATGCATTATATAAATTTTTAACCGTAAGAGTGTCATATAATTTCTAGATAATATGCTAACTTGGCAATATTTTTACCTTTCTAAAAAAGAAGAAAATAAAAGGCATACTTTTTTATTTCTTTATGTCGGTAAAAATATTGTCAAGTTAGCATATTATCTAGAAGTTATATGACACTCTTACGGTTACAAGTTTATATAATGCATAGCATATTAAAGAGATAGGTATTGTGCCAAACAAGAACTTGGTAAAAAATTTTATCTCACTACTTTTAATGGCCGAAATTTTAGAAAGGAACTTGGCCTTTTTTCACATTTATGTTTTTGTGAGGATTATATTTACTAAAAAATTAATTGATAGTTTTTGAAAGATTCAATTAAAATTTAATTAAAAGATTTATAAATATTTAATTAAAAAATTAATTGAAACATTTTTAAAATTGAATTAAAAACCTACTTAAAATTTTTTAAAGATTCTATTAAAATAGTAATTGAAATATAGAAAAAATCAAATAGTGTAAAAAAATTATAAAAAATTATGTTATGTAAATATGTAAGTATGTATGTATAAAAAATTTACAAAAATTTAAGTATTTGTGTATTGTACCAAAAACCTAACTGGCTTTTGAATTTCGAGTGGTGCACAAAAGTACAATGGCCATATTCGTTGTTTGAGAGTCTTGCATAAAGGTAAATGCAGAATATCGTAGCCTTACTTTGAATTGTGTGTGTATTTTGTGACTGGATTTTAAAGAAAGGCTACGATATTTTCCATATACTACATATACATACATACGAAGTTACGCAAAACCATTTGCATCGAACCCCAAATATCACCAATATACTAGGATTAATATCCACGTTTGGTCTATATTATAGACTCTATAGACTATATAAGCTTGTGTTTCTTATTATGATCTGATTGTTAAGAAATAAGGAAAAAATGAATTTCTGTTTTTTTAATATTTTATTTTTATTCAACGCATGTAAACAATTACTATGAATCAAAAAAAAAAAAAAATAAGCTGAGTTTTTTTTCTCCCATATAAAATATCAAAGCCAAATAAAAAATTAATTGGGTAATTTAATTGAAAATATTTTTTCAAAACAATGTGGCATACTATAAAAAACAGCTCGATTTTTACACATAAAAACAAAATTTATAATATTTACATACAATAAGTGTTAACCATTTCATACTATTCTGAGTTAAACTCTGTTGATAACACTTTTTTATATAGCAGTAAATTCAATTAAAATCAACATATATTCAATTAAAATATTAGTAAAAAATATTATTTTTTCTAAGCAATCATTTAATTTGAAAAAAATTCAACAATAATTTTTTCTGTGTGGGGAAAATAAATTTATTTACTACTTCTACAAACTTGAAATTATTTGCAATATTATTTATGTTCCACCATACTTCTTTAAAACACTTATATTTTGTAAATAATATTATTAAAGAATGTACACCAATATCTTTAAATAAAGTTCTTATAAAAAACCACAACCAGTTCTCGTTCAAACAATGTCACATATCTCATGCACATTTTTAGCAAGTGTTATTCAGATGCTTCACTCATCCTTTGAACTACAAAAAAATGTTATATTAGATTAATCAAAGGAATAGAAATTAAATGAAACAGCTCTCTTGCCTCTACGTGGAATGTTAAAGTTGCAAACACATTCGGTCGATAGTCTGACTTGACAATAGAAAGTGTTTAGATAAAGCAGTCACGTTTTCTGTTTATCTTATTGTTTCCAGTTTTGTTGTTGTAGCTTTGTATCTTTAAAAAAAAAAATAAACACTTCAGCATTTGCTCAACTTGAACCTTAATATCTTCTTAACAATATTATTCTAAGAACTACAAGCATTTTGCCTTAAAAAAAATTTTATTATTATAACAATAGCATTTGTATGTTTCTAACGGCTTTAGTTAAATTGAAATTCTTTAGCGTGTAGCCAAACAAAAAAAAATATTAAAGCTCTTGTAAAATTTATCATTTTTGCAAGTTATTAAGGATTAAGGATTTATTTAATAAATATTGCATTAATTCTTAATATATGATAATAAACCAGTGTTAATAAATATTTTACTAAATATGTACAAAAATGTTTTTTAAATATGTTAAATACAAATGCAAAATAATAATTTTTGGCGAAAAAAGAGCGAATAAGAACTTTAAATAAGCCAATTTAGTTATTTGTTTGCTTTCACCTTAAAGCATTTATGAACTTCTTTGTCGTGATAAAAAAAAGCTCTAGAATCATACTTCATATGTATATCGTAACGATGTTTTTGAACAGTATCCATAACTATTTTTTTTTTAAACATCAATACTTCGATATGACGGTATTTTTCGCCTACAAATGTTACAAAGATTCTAAGTTTAAATTAAGTGCACACACTTACTTATTGGTCCATAATCCCCAAAAAATTTAAGCGACATAATTTTCGAACTTAATTTTTTGGCCAAAATGTACCATTTGCGATCGTAAACAATAGATTTTCGTCAAAAAAAACCAGATCCAAATGTGTCGGGAAACTTTTTTTCCGGTTATAGTTCGATATGTACAAATATGTACACACAAAAAAGTAATATGAACGATTTTGTAATATTAATTAAAATATTTGTAATATCAATTAAAAAATTAATTAAATTTTCACCTATAAGCAATTTGATAATATCAATTAAGTTTTTCCAGTCAAATTAATTAATACAAATAAAATTTCAATCAATACAATTAAATTATTAATTGAAAATATTAATTGGTGAATACTGGTGAATACTTTTTTTAATTCAAAATTCAAACTGTTCAATACATTCAATAAAAACAATAAAACAAAACTTAATGTAAAAAATAAAAGAATACGAACAAAAATAAGGTAATAGGAAATTGATATATCACACTTAGTCAACAAGAGGCTATTAACTCAAAACTCTTAAATTTTCATTAGAGATGAAGAACTGTTTGTAGTTATATTTTAAGAGAATTTGAAAATTCGATTACATCATAGTAAGCAAATTCCTTTCGAGAACATGTTTCCATTGTTTTTATTTTAAAACATTGCTATTATTGGGGAAGAATATCTATGTTTTGAAAGGAGTCAAAACTCAAACAAAAATTTAACAATTTTATCATAAAAACCATAATATTTCGAATCAAAATCATAAAGTTACACAAATTTTATCAATAAAATATAAATCGGAACACGCTGAAATGTTAACAGTAGATATATATATATATATATATATATATATATATATATATATATATATATATATATAATTTTATCAATAAAATATAAATCGGAACACGCTGAAATGTTAACAGTAGATACATATATATATATATATATATATATATATATATATATTGATGTTGTTAGTTGATTTCTTGCAAAAAGTGAAAATTTAAAAATGTTGACTTGTTGATAAAGTGCGATATGTACATTAGCTTGAATCACGTTGCATAGAGTCGAAAACCGTGACATTGTACCCCTTTTAAATCAAAAATAGGTTTTTTTAATGGGGACTCCCAATACATTCGAGGGGTCAAGCGATGATTGTTCGTGACATGATCTGAGTCTAAAAAATGTATATTTTTTTACATTTTCTTATTTTGTCCCAATACAACTTATTTGGAATAGTAAACTAAAAAAAAAACATGTACTATTATTAAGAAAATTTTTTTTTCCTAAATTCAATTTAAAAAAATTTCGAAGTTAAAGTAATTTTTTCTAAGTTTAAGTAAATTTTTACAAAAATCTAGTAAAAATTACTTAATATGAGTAAGAAATAAAAAGTTCATATCCTCAAAAATAGTTCATAAAAATTGTTATAAACTGAAGTAAATTTTATATTAAGGACTACTAAATTTCGTCTTAAGTCAAAAAATAAACTTTAGGAAATAAATTACTCCTGATAAGTTCATGAAATTTGACTAACTTAAAAGATGTAAAAAGGCATACTAAATTTTAGGAAAATATTTACTAGTTTTAAGTATTTTTTTCTTTAAATTATAAAATATATATTTTGTTTGCATTAAGCAAAAAATCTAAGTAAATTTTTCATATTTTCGAGGAATATTTGAACTTGAAACTTATTTTTTGTAAACAAAATAAAATTTTAAAACTAAATAATTTCAATGATTATTAAGGCTGCCTTGTTAGGCAATTGGTTAGAGTGCTTGCCTATCAATCAGAAGGTTGCTGGTTCAATACTTGTCTCCTCTCAAGGAATTTATGTGTACATATGTATGGTGAATTATAACTAGGAATATAATATGAAGATATAATAAATAACATATCATTTGGTATAGAATTTAATTAAAAATAAAAATAAGTACCACAATTAAAGACAAAAAAAATTTAAAAATTTACAAAATTTTAAATCAAAGACGAAAAAATTTTTTTGCAAAGCTCCGAATTTTATAGGAAAATTTTACTTAAACATGAAAATATAATTACTATGAACTAGTTCATTAATGAACTATAAATTTAGTGAATATTTTACTGGTTTCAAGTAAAAAACAGCTTTGGCGCCATACGACAACTTTTTTTTATTAAAATTTAGAAAATTTTCCAAAGTTTTAGTTAATTTCTTATTGAGTATACATAATCTGAAAGCTTTTTTTAAGCCACAATGTGTTATTTCATGCGTATTTTCCTATGATTTTCTAAGACTTTTCATAACAGCTGATACTTATATTAAACTTTTTAAATTATTTCTGTTAATAGTTTTGGCATTTTGAATTCGCTTTGCAATAGCAGTGATTCCGATATCGTTTAGTTAAAAAACGGGTAAAATTTTTAGAGCTCTTAAAAATAACGAAACCCATAATATCAATTGATGTATCGATATTAATTTTATCAAATATCGATATTCCGGCACATCGATATTTTTGCCCATCTGTGACTAGTACTAAGGGGCTGTCCATAAATTACGTAACGCTCTATGGGGAGGGTTGGGGGTTTCGAGTTTTGTTACGATTTGCTATTAAAGGAGGGAGGGGGTCTTTGAAAATGTTATGTAACAAAAAAAAAATTACTAATTTCGTACTAAAATACGTATGTTTTTCTCATTTATTTATCTAATTGATCATATGTGTTACCCAAGTATATTATGCATGTATTAGTTATGCAATGAATGTCCAATTTCGATATTCGCTAATGCGAATACGAATATGAAATGTGAAATTCATAGACACAAAATTGGTGTTCTGTTTACGCCTGCAAAATGAAATATGAAAAAATTGTTATTGAAAAGAACTTCATACTCCTGTTGGTGTTCTTTAAACTTAATAAAATCTGCCCAACATTTTAAAGATTGTCAATAAATATAATTTTCAAATGATACAAAGCACAAACGTATAAAAAAAATTCAATGAAAATTTATTTTTAGACATTTTTTTAAATTTCGTTTAGGATTTATGCATTTATTTCCTTTTTTTTTTGGAAAAATATTCGTATTCGTATTCGCCTAAATTTCGCGAGTACGAATACGAATATTGAAAATTGGCCGAATACTCGGCAATTCGAATACTAATACGAATATTCGTGTATCAGTAGTATTGTATGTATACATACCTACATGTGACGTATGTCAATTTTTGATAATCGTGAATTCGAATATTTAAAACGATATACGCGAATAAGAATATTTAAAATGGTATTCACGAATATTTATTGTATGTGAAATGTATAGAAATTTACAATTAAAAAAATTTTTATGGAAAATAACTTCATACTCTAACAAATGACGTTAATACAATGAATAAAACTTAATTTTTTTAAATAAAAACTTCTTAAGCTATGTAATTTATTTTTAACTCATTCTAACGTTATTCCCCGGGGTGGATTTCATAGTTATGTTACGATCTATTGCGGGCGGGGGAGAAGGGTATCAAAAATCACGTTACGTAATATATGGACAGCCCCTAAAGCAGCCTTGCTTGTTCTGACAATAGAAATGAATACAGTGACGTATACTTAATATTAAGTATAAAATTTAGATTTTTTAATAAAATCCAAGACATAAAATGATGAACAATGTTATCCAAAGCGTATCTACTTGACCAAAAAACGTTTTAACGCTTTGGGAAATAAATACACACTCACAAAAAAAATTAAAAAAAAACTGGAAATTGTTGTCCAATCTCACATTTGGGACTTTAGTACACATGGACGAAATTCATAACTATTAGGCCCAAAAAATCTACTTTTTTAACGCCTCTTGATATGAGTAGAGACACATTTTACAAACATTTGTTAAATGTTGCAATATAAACATTTTTTCTATATTAAAATCAGTGATGATTTTATTTTGGTAAAAATTGTCAAAAATACATTTTTTTTAAATATTCATATTTACATTTTTCTATGCAAAAGGCAGAATTTTATAAAAAAAATATTGAACTGGTTTGAATTTAATTATTGAATTAAAACCTGAAAATAATAGTCTATTAACATTTAGATCGCATATCTTGAAAATACTTGAAAAGTTTAGAAGCTGAAACATTTTAAATTTTGTTGAACTAGACTGAATTTTAATCAGGAATAATTTCTTAATCGGGCTTAAGCTCAGTATCTTAAATTTGTGTTGTTGAAAGAAATATTTTGCATTAATTAATGTGACTTTCTAAAGAAGAGAAAAACAATAAAACTAGACTTTATTAGCTGGGGGAAATAACGATATTTTTCTGTACTTGGGTAAAGATTATTATTAACATTAACTATTTAACATAAATCTTTAATGAAATGTAATATGAGAAACTCGAGTCACATCCTAATCTGCTTGCTTGTAACATCTTGAATTTTACTGGCCACATCCGCTTGAAAAAGAAGGACATAAGGGCTCTTATACTCAACACTCCAGATGGGACTGCTTGAAAATATTTTTTTTCTCTTTTTTTTGATTATCAATACATATGTATTATTTATAACTATCACTAAGTTTATGTCCGACAGTGGTCGGGCCTAATACTTATATTTTAGATTTAAGATTTGAATACTTATTGTTAGTTCATAATTGAAGATACAATAAATAAATAAATGTATTAAAAAAAAAATGATTATAGAGAGAAAAATTAAACTCTCCAGGAAAAGGTTTTTTTATAATATTCAAATTTGTGTTATATACGTAAGTTGTCGCAAACAATAAGATTTTACAACCTGTTTCATAAAAGGTATCAACAATTGTGGCATTTTGATAATCCTAAACTATGGACAGACCCATAATATTCTAATTTAAATAAAAAAGTAAATTTTCAATAATATGTTGCTTACGTTAAAATCGAAGATAAGGCTCGAAATATTAATGAAACACCAAGGACTTTCCTGAAAATGTTCAAAAGTCTCGCAAACTGTGCAATTGTGCATTTTTACACTGTGGTAAATAAATTGTCGAAAATTTTATTGAAACTTATTTACACAAAACTGTCAAGTTTGTTTTGACTCGTAAACTTAAGTTGTGCAATTGTGCATTTTCTAAACAACAACTTCTTGCTTCTTTGGCTTCCTTTAGGCATTTTTAGATACACACACATAAATTGTTATTTTAAGTGGAATATATAAGTATGCTTTTCAATTAAAAATTGCTTGAAATTTTCTTACTTAATTTTAATTGAATGAATTTTTCGACCTTTGTTTCAAATTAACAAGAGTTTTTGCCCAAAAGTCTAAAGTGAACTTCATGAAACAAGTCTCGCAAGTTTGCCCAATTACACAAATAGCAATTTTAATAGTTCTCATCAAAACCCTTACTGTTTGATTCAGACAAGTATTTATTAAATTAAACAGTTTCATACATACCTAAAGCTACGGTAATACTTGCCAAACATTCACCAAAAAAAGTAGCACCAACAAACACTAACGGAAAAAGTATTGATCCATGCACTTGTTTATCAAATTAAACAGTTTCGAAAACGACTTATAGATAATGTCATAGAATCTAACATTATTGGCTACTCTTTGACTTAACAAACTTTTCTCTGAATTGATAGATTTTTCATTAGAATTTAGTGGTTACGCTTTTGTGGCAAAATGTTTGACAAGTGACAAGACCGTAACTTAAAAGACATTGTTATAGAATCTAGCATGATTACAAACTGTTTAACTTAATAAACATATGTCGGAATCAAAATGTTTCTCATTATTGGTTACGATTTTTTGGGAAAATGTTTGCATACCTTTAGTCTTTTGAATTTTATATTGAGTTGTTCTTTTATAAGTTTCTATGTGTGCTGTGCCACGTTAATTTTTGTCAATATGAAGACTAAAATATTTATATTTTTTTTAAGTTAGACTATTGTCCATAGTTAAATAATTACAAATTATACAATATTTTAAGAAAAATATGTATGTGATAAAAACATCCCAAACAAGTTGTTTTTTTTTGCTCCTAAATTTAAAATTGATTGGTGGCTGGCTCATTTTAGATACAACCCAATTATCATACCCATGTGACATAAGTGGTTTACATTTTACCTGTGTGCCTACAATAACTACTAAAAGATTTCGATACAAGTCTAGTAGTATTTAAGAAAAATGTTTTTTTTTTTGTTAATACTTGTATTCTTTTATTGTATCTTCAGATATAGATATAGGCTGAGTCTTGAACTTCTGCTAATCAACCAATATATTTGAGTTAACTTAAGTTTCATCTGAGTTAACTAAGAGTCAATATGATGTTTCCATGTAAGCCTTCGATCAAGGTGTATACCAAGGTATTTCACTTGGGAATGTTGAGGAATATATTGATTGTTGATTTGAATGGGGGAGCAAGTGTCTCTTCTTAGGGTAAACGTTATATGGAAACACTTTTGTTCATTGACTTTAATTCTCCATAAGTTACCATATTTCCAGCTGGGTAATATGTTCCACACTCATACAGGCTATATCATGGGCAAATGTAGATATGTGGATATTATTGCTCGCAAACGTATCACAAGTATATATTAAATACAAGACAGGACCCAGAATGCTACCCTGTGGCACACCAGAACATATAGATTCGGCCACACTTGTGAACTCTCCTTCTACAACAGTTAACTTCCTTCCTTCCTTCTTATCAATTACATAACTTTCCAAAAGCTTTTAAATGTTTATTAATAGATATGTCTTCAATTTTAAAACTAGGCCTTCGTGTCACGCTTAATCAAAAGCCTGAGAAACATCAATAAAGAGAGCAGAACAATATTTCTTTTCTTCAAATGTTCTTCTTACAAATTGGACCAGTCTATGCGTTTTTTCAATTGTGCTATCCTGACTTTTAAAGCCAAATTGATGGTCCGGAATGCACCCATTATCACCGAAAATTTTGGACAATTTAGTCATGAGCAGCTTTTCGAAAAGCTTTGAGATTGTAGATAGTAAGCTTATAGGCCTATATGATTCAGTCTTGGTAAGATCTTTGCCCGGCTTTAGAATCATTTTTATCTTGGCAAGTTTCCAGTTATGTGGAAAATACTGAATTTTTAAAATAGCATTAAAAGCAGGATTCTTATTGCAATATAAGGCAAGTTCATTAGAATTTTGTTACTAATACCATCAATACCTGGTGCTTTCTTCGGGTTGAGTTCAGCAATTACTTTTTGTACTTTACGCGTCTTAAACTTTAAGGGGCGAAGGGGTAGAAAAACTACACTCGGTAAATCAATAGCAACCGTGCATGAATTGGAAGAGAATACAGATTTTAAATGCTCAGCAAATAAGTTACCTTTCTCACTATCGGTTCTTGCCCAGCCTCCAGTCGAAGTGCGCAGTGGTGATTTAAAATAAACTGGTCTTTTAAGATTTCTTGTAGCACGCCATAAGGAGTAATTAGATGTTGACGTGACATCGAGACCTTCTAAATATTTTTCCAGTAATGCAGTATTTAAAAAATTTTAAATATAATTTTGTGCAAATTTGACAAACTGGAAGCAGTAAGATTTGTTGTTTTTGAAAATTGAATCAAATTGATAGTCAGAATTCATATAAAGAAAACCTCAAAAATATTATAGAAGCACTTCGAAGTGTTATGATGAAAATGACCTTAAAAGGAAAATTTAATCATTAACCCTATTTTATAGTCTAATGCCAACTAATTTTCTACTTCTAAGCTTCTTGCACTGAATTTACAAATCAGTCCGGAAATTAAGCCATTTTACAAATTTATTATAAACGTTACATGTTTTTGAGTACAGTCTTCCAATTGTTATATTATCTTCAAAATTTACTTAGTTATTACTACTAAATGATATTAGGGGATGCGCAGATATGTAAACAAATTTTTCAGCTTTTACTGTGGGCCACCTTAATGCACATGCATGCATAAATTTCAATCGTTTTATTCTCCATCTAAACTTTTATACTCACATCTATGTAAATCATCTGACACTTTAATTTTAATTGTTATATTTATAATGTTTTTCGTGTAAAACAAAATGACAACGACAACGACAACGACAACAAATATTAAAAATACAATTTATACAACCAAAAACAATAACTGCTGCATATAAATTGCTTTAGGCGACATACAATAGCAGCAGCAACAGCAGTCACAAACAATAGTACGAATACAATATATAAACCGAACAATGAAATTCTAAATGACATATAAACCATTATTGTTAACGACAATAAAACGTCAACTGCTGCCATAAAACACTCGTATAGCAGTGGCAGATTGAAAGACAACCGAACCAAATACAACATCTAATAGAAGATCCTCTTTTTAAATGGTTGATTGTGAATGGTAAATAGAATTTGCTGTAATCAGCATTAAATGACAATAAAGAACGGAAAAAGTGTTTAAAATAGGAGAGATAAAAGGGTTGTATCTCCCCATACCCATTGTAATAGGAGAGTATAATAAAGTAATTTTACTATCAAAAGAAAAAAAGTCAACAGCACTAAATGTGTGCTCCAAAATATCCAACATTTGAAATTAAATGTTAAGATCTAAAATGACAGACAGACACATAAAATAAAAAGGCTTTTAACTAGTAAAGGAGAAATAAGCAATCATTTAATTTCAGACGTACAATAAAAAGCGATTTTGTGCAGGAATTTTTAAAGAAAAAGTGCCCAGAATTAGATATAGGACATAATCAATTTTTTTTTGTTAAAAGAAATTTTTAAATTTTAAATAAGTGGACAAAAAATAAAACCAATTGAACTTTGTTTTTCTCATATGAGGCTTGAAAATAAATAGTTCATGCTAAAAATCCCCTTTTTGTATTGACTATATAAAAATAAGTGACCTAGACAAAACTCACAAAATCGAACAAAAAACAAAATAGTTTCAATGAAATTAAAACCGCATTGACAGCTCAACACAAAAATCTGATAAAATATCGGCATCATCCTTTTTTCGTAATCTACGCCTAACTATGTTAAAAATAATCCATTTATAGTTTGATGCAAAAAAAAACTATTTCTTTCGCTAAATAAACAAAATCGTTTAAAGTGTTACAAAACTAATTTTCGGCAAGAGTTTTGTATTTTAACGAAATTAACGAAAAGTTTCTAATCCTTATAAAAATATCGTTTTATGTGAAAAATTTGTACTTGTTGTTGGTTAAGCACTAGGGTATTCAATTAATCGGGGTTTGCTTTAATCGGTTAATGGATCGATTAATTAATTGATGTTTTTGCTTAATTGGTTAATAATCGTTTAATTACGGTATTAACCGGTTAACCGATTATTAAAGTTTTTCCATAAATCAAATGTTTGCAATAAATAAAAGTGCAGAGATTATTTATGAATTTGAGTTTATTAGTAAAAACAAAAACCCACATAATAATTTCTAAACCAATTCTGTCCATTTTGTTAGATCATTTCTTGTTTTACTATCAATAGTTTTTTCTGTTGGCGGGTCATCATCTCATAATAACAGAGCTCAGCGATGTATATTCTGAAAAAAAAATCTTCACAAAAACTTAAATGTTAAAAAATCCAAGTTCCTTTCCAAAATTTCGGTCATCAAAAGTAGTGAGATAAAAATTTTGACCAAGTTCGTGTTTAGTACAACACCTAGAACTGCAACATTGTATGAATTATATAAATTTGTAATCGTAAGGGTGTCATATAATTTCTAGATAATCTGCTAGTCGGTTATAGTTCTATACATAATGTTTACGCTAATTCAAAAGGCAGAGTTACATAAAACAATGGGTTATAGCATGATATGTGCACCATTGTGTCATAATAAGGACCGAGTAATTTGATTAATTTTTTAAGAGTCATCCAAATAGAAATATGTGAAATATGGTGTAAATTTTAGTGTAGTAAAGTCTGCTCAGACGAAGTCCTTTAGAAAACGTAAAATTAAATGCTGGCATGAGTGAAATGTGCATGCAAAGTTTCAATGCAATAGTTTGAGTTTTAAATTTATCTAGTTGGTAACTTACCTAAGCCTTTTTTGTTGCAAAATTTCAGTTCTCTAACATATAATATTTCGATAGAAATTGTATAAATGTGGCCCTACTTCCCTAATTTAACAATCGGTGCTTTCAAATTGTTCCTTTTCGTAAATCGCTTAACTTTAATTCTTAATTTTGAGCTTAAAGTGCGTGTCCATGCCTCCAATTGAAATTTCTAGGATTTTAAATATTTCTTGGTTATCTCTAATTTGGATTTATTTGTGTATTGAATTCAAGCTCTCTAGTGCAAATTCTAGCTTGAAATAATATGGCCGTTACCAGCACTCTCCATCAATTTTTTAAATTCAAGATTTTGTTATGAGCAGCGCTCAAATATCATCTTACCTTTTTTTAAGATGATAGCTTTAAGTGAAAGCTTCAGTAAAAAACTTCAGTAGAAAATTATCGCAGCCTCCTGCCACTACTGGTTAAAATATTTGGGTTTTAGATTTTTCTATTTGGTTTCTCATCTTGACCTACTTACGTAGCAAATTTCAGCTCTCTAGCGCAAATTTAATTATTTAATTTTTATGGGCGTATTCCCGCCTACTTTTTTTAAATAATTTTTTTTTCAGTGCCAATCATGCGTGCCAAGTTTCGTTGGAAACGGATATTAATATTTAAATAAATAGTATATTTAAATTTGCTGATCCGAAGTACATAAAATAGTAGGTTTTAATTGTATGGGCGTGTAAGAACCAACTTTTTTCAACGAAACCTTATAACTTTGCATTATTCTAACACTTTTGCAAAATTTCAAAAATCGCTTGAGACAGATATTTTAAATTTGCTCTTTTAATTGTGTGCTTTATTGGAATATCACCGCCCTCTGGTAAAAATCTCCGGGTTTTCATATTTTTCTAGTTAGTTGATAATCTAGGCTAGTTGACAGGAGGCTTAAATTGTATGGGCGTGTTAATGTCCACTTTTTCAACGAAAAATTATAGCCTTGTATTATTGCAACATGTATGCCAAATTTCAATAAAATCGCTTGAGTTAAGCGCCTTAGTAATATTTTTTTAATTCTCGGACCCTTAGTAATAATTTTGGAGTTTTTAGATTTTTCTAGGTGATAACTCACATAGTTCTACTTAAGTACCAATTTTCAGCTTACTACACCTTATATGATACAAAGGACCCGAGAGGAAGAGCATACGGTGGATCTGCAGTTTTAATAAAGTCAAGACTCAAGCATTACATTCTTGACAACATTTGTGAAGATCATCTACAAGCAACGAATATTTGTGTCGAAATTTTCTTTTTGTGATATCATCAATTTACTCCCCTCCCAGATTCGCATTTACTGAAGATCAATATGAGGATTTCTACAAATCTCTTGGCCCTTGTTTCGTAGCAGCTGGCGACTATAATGCAAAACATACTTTCTGGGGTTTGCATCTTATTACACCCAAAGGTGGAGCCTTGTTCAACAAAATTTCAAAAATGGGCTTGGACGTCATTTTGAGTGGGGAGCCCACTTACTGGCCTACTGATATGCATAAAATTCCAGATGTTATAGATTTTGGTGTCATGAAAAATATTTCTAGGGAATTAATTCATGTTGAAGCCTCCCTAGATCTATCGTCTGATCACTCTCCCGCGATCGTTACAATCTGTAGCCCACTGAGAAGTGCTCTACCTCACCCATATGTGAAAATGGGCAATCGTGTTAATTGGCTTCGATTCAAAAAATATCTTAGTAGTCATTGCACTGAAAACATTAAGCTAAGAACTCATTATGACATTGAATCTAATATTGCCAATCTTAACGAAAATATTAAGCAGGCTGCTGAACATGCCACTTCCTCCCATCCGCAGACTGGGTTTAATAGAATACATTTCACAGGTATTGGTCATCTTGTATGTGAAAAAAGAAGAGCCAGAAGGGAATGGCAACAGCACAGATCACCTCAACACAAATTCAGATTTAAATAGTGCTCTAAATGACTCCAAGAGTTGCATGCACCTGAAAAAACTGCATCTCTTAAAAAGTATCTGGAAGGTCTTGATATCACACCAGCGTCTAATTACTCTTTGTGGCGCACTGCTAGAAAGCTTAAAGCACCCGTTTACTATAAACCAGCTCTGCGCACTTCTATCGAAGGTTGGGCCCTCTCGTCCCATAATGTTTAAGACGCCTGATGTTCAAAAACTAATTGCTGAGCTTAATACGAAGAAAGCTTCAGGTATTGATGGAATCAGTAACAAGATGCTGATGAACTTGCCTCATATTGCAATAAGAATCCTGCTATTTATTTTTAATGTCATTTTACGAATGCAGTATTTTCCACATAACTGGAAAGTTGCCAAGATAAAAATGATTCCGAAGCCGGGCAAAGATCTTACCAATGCTGAGTCATATAGGCCTATAAGCTTACTATCTACAACCTAAAAGCTTTTCGAAAAGCTGCTCATGACTAAATTGTTCAGGATTTAAGCCGATAATGGGTGCATACCGAACCATCAATTTAGTTTTAGAAGTCAGTATAGCACTATTGAGCAAACGCATAGATTGGTTCAAGTTATAAGGAGGACTTTTGAAGAAAAGAAGTATTGTTCTGCCCTTTTTATTGATGTTTCTCAAGCATTTGATAAAGTATGGCACGAAAGTCTATTTTTAAAATTGAAGACATATCTGTCAATAAACATACAAAAACTTTTGGAAAGTTATGTTATTTGTAGGAAGTTCATTGTCATCGAAGAAGACTTCATTAGAGTGCCCGAATCAATATCTTCCGGTGTGCCTCAAGGTAGTATCCTGGGTCCAGTCTTGTATTTAATATATAATTGTGATATGCCTGTGAGCAATAATATCCACACCTCTACATATGCCGATGATTCAGCCTATATGAGTATGCACGAAAGACTTTATGTGGCATCCCGCAATCTCCAGGAATGCATTACTTAGCTGAAAATCAGGTTGAACTTATGGATAATCAAAGTAAATGAACAAAAGTGTGTCCATATAACGTTTACCCTAAGAAAAGATACTTGTTCTCCCATTCGAATCAACAATCAAAATATTCCTCAACATTCCCAAGTGAAATACCTTGATCGAAGGCTTACATGGAAATATCATATTGACTCTAAGCATACTCAAATGAAATTTAAGTTATCTCAAATACATCGGTTGATTGGCAGAAATTCAACACTTAGCCTAGACTGTAAACTTTTACTATACAAGTCGCCTTTGAAGCCAATGTGGTGCTACGGAATTCAGTTGTGGGGCACTGCTTCAGCTTCAAATGTTGAGAAAATCCAACGAAGGCAAAACAAAATTTTAAGGTCAACAACATCTGCTCCATGGTACATTAAAACTTAAAATTTACATCATGATTTAAATATGCCACTATTGACTGAAGAAATTGCAAGATACGTGGGCAAATACTTAACTAAACTCGAGTCACATCCTAATCCCCTTGCTCGTACCATCTTGAATTTTACTGGACACATCCACCTTAAAAAGAGAGACACGAGGGCTCTTATACTCAACACTCCAGATGGAACTGCTTAAAAACACTTTTTCATCCCTTGATTTTCACTACTTATGTATTATTTATAACTATCACTAAGTTTATGTCCGACACTGGTTAGTCCTAATAATTATATTTTTAGATTTAAGATTTGAATATTTAGTGTTAGTTCGTTTTTGAAGATACAATAAATTAAACATGCACAGAAAAAAAAGATTTGTAAATACTAATAATTTATTTGTGAATACAATTAAAATCTTATTTAAAAAGGCACCTACAACGATTTTTGTAAATACAAACATAAGAAAACAAAATCAACTCAATTATTTCCAATTAAAATTATTGTGTTATTAACAATTGAGTTGTTAACAGAAAAATAAATTTTTTAAATGAATTTGTTTTTCAAATTCTAATGTGTTGTTTCTTTGTTTGTATTTTTTTGTATTATTTTTAGAATTTTGGTTTTTGTTAAATTTTAAAGATGTTTGGATGAGTCGAACCGGCAATCTCTTGATTAATAAACTGATGTACTTACCACTCAGCTAAAGAGCAAATCGTTATTAGATAAGCAAATAATAAATACACACAAAATGCGAGTTCTTCTGTTTCTTCTACATGTGCGTAATCCGTTATGATATAATTTAACAAATAATTTTGTTGAGTAATTTGATTGACTAGATAAATTTTAATTTGTTGAATCAACCATGAATTTTTTGAGTTTTCGCGCCATGTATAACATAAAATTTGGTTAGTTCAGTTTATTGAAAAAAATTTCTGTGTTTGTCATATCAACAACTTAATTTTTTATATTAACTAAATATATATTTTAATTTAAATTAACTATTAACAATTTGTTTTGCTGGTTGCATTTTGATGATATTTTTTTCTGTGTGTATTAAAAAAACCAGCACAAAGTTTAATTTTTATTGGCGCAGCGCCGCCCCTCGGGCTTTCAGATTTTTCTGGTTCATCGCTCACCTATATCTACTTGTGTACCAAATTTTAGATCTCTAGCTATAGCCGAAGTGTTTCATAATTTTGAAGAGTTAGTCAGTAGGTCAGTGAGTCAGTTAGTGTGTCTTAAAATAAACACTTTTTGCACCTCCATATCTCCGGAACCTTTCATTGTAAGACTTTGAAACTTCGCATATGATGTTACATGAATTTATTTTAATTAAATTTTATACTTTTACGATTTCAGTAAACAAAGTTATGAGGGGGGTAAAAAAAGCTCGAATGGCTTTCTGTAAATATACACACTGCGTGCATTGGACGGAACTTGGCCTGATATCGATATTGATTCAAAAAAAGCATTTTAGAAATAAAATATATAATTATACAAATACGAAGGATTTCCTTTTCGAATCGAAATATATAACAATCCATGGATTTAATTTCCATTTGCAGTGCAGTAATGCATTTCCTAACAGAATTTCCTAACAGGCTTTCCCCTATTTAGGTTTTCTGTATGAAAAATTTACTATTTGCTATTCAATTTTTTTCTGAAAAATGTACATGACCCATGTAATTTTTTTGTATTAAAAGTGTACCATGTCCATGTCCATTAAATTTTTTTGTATGAAAATTTTACCATGTATAACTGATTTAATTTTTCTGTATGAAAAATATGTCACCTATAGCTGATTTATTTTTCTAAATGAAAAATGTACCATGTATAGATCATTTAAAAAAATTGGAACTTTTTCATACTACAAGTACCGCAGCAATGTTTTAAAAAGGATGTACAAAGGTATTCACTGAAATAGAAAGATAGTCGTTCTAATAACTGAATAATATGTTATATACTTTTGAATTTAATGTCAATTTTGCATTATAATAATTTTAACAGTTTTGAATTAGGCAAGAAAATATTTCATCATTTATGATTTAGTTAATGTTAACCATAATTAAAACAACATTTCTTGTAAACAGTATGTTTTCGTAAAAGTTGAGGTTGTGTTTTAACATTTTACTCGACTGCGCGACAATGCCGGTTCAATTTATGTATGTGTGTATGTGAGTGCCGGTGCTGCAATTTATTAATCGATTTCTTAGGTATTATAAAATCATCTTTAGGTTTCTTTTATGATTTTTCATTTCCAATTAGCATTTTTAAAATTGGTCGCAATCAGGTTTTTTTGAATTTTTAGCAGGCATGTTCTGAATATCACTTTTTCTGCAAGTGTTTTGAAATCACAAGAAGGGTATTCTGCACACAAAACTTTTTGAATTTTTGTTATTTTAAAGCAGTTACCTAAATGCCTGCCAATTTAAAAACACTGGGTTTTTTTTCAAACACTTTATTTTGAAACTCGCAATAAATTATCTAAATGAATAACATATTTAAATGAAAGAATTTATAAAATTATGAAACAATTGCAAATACTTTCTTCTGCAAGGAATGTTGTTATTTGCTTTGTGATTTGCATTTTTGATTTTGTATTTACAAAAAAACTTCAGTGGTTTTTTTGTGTCTTTGAAAGGCTAAAATCACACCGAAAACTAAGAACTTTTGTGGTTTTCAGAACACTTTTTTTTAATACGTTATTTTGTTTAGAAGATACATATTTATTTCCTTTATTTCTGCCTTTCGTAAATACTTACTGCATTTTTTAAATGTTAAATTTTAGATTTTATTTTTCATTTTGCCTTGTAATTATTTTTATGGTTATCCAATGAATTTCTAATTGTGTAGGGTGTAGAAAAATAAAATAGATTTAAATCGAATATAAACTATTTGCTGGGTTTTGTAACAGTTACTAAGCCTACTTTGCTTTTTTTCTTTTGTGATTTTCAAAAATATTTGTGAATTCTCAAATAGTTCTTGAAAGTCTGTGCATAAGATAAGAGGTTTGAAGTCTACTGATGATTTGTTACAGCAACAATGAAATGCATATAGACCAAGCTGAACCACCAAGAAATAAATTTCAAATTTATCTTACTTAAATAAATAATAAGTACATTTAAATTCCAACAGGGAATATCTTAGTTTTACTTTTTACTAATTCTCCTTAGTTGTCAACATGTGAAACAAATGAAATTTAAGCTTACAACTGTTTTAAAAACCATTGAAACCATTGCTTTAAATATTTTCTTATATTAATTATTATTTTTTTATATTTTCTTACAACTTATTAAAATTTGTTTTATTTAAGACCTTAATCAAAATCTTATTGTCATCAACAGACACTCAAGAAATAAAACTTTAAATAACACAACGTAAATCTCATATTACATTTTCCTCTTGGTCTCACTTTTATTTTTCTTTTCATCTTTTTATCCCTACATGTTCAACTTTAATTGCAACACGACAATGCGATAAAATTATACTTCAACATCGAATGGCAACAACAACAACTAAAACTATACTAATCATAACAAAAACAATTGAATTGAAATCCAGAGCAATCGCATGAAGTCAAACGGCAAACAGCATTTGAAAAGGAAAAATCTCTTAGAAGCAGCAGCAAACGTTACGGTCATAAAAGTCATAAAAAGAAATACAAAGATTATCTACGCTATTCTCAGATAATGATGATGACCACCACTAGCAGCACTCCCACACTGGAACAAAACCCCACTAAAATTGCAATAAATATGGCCCAAGACAATCATGAACACATCGGGCTGAGTGAAGACGACGTATCCAATTTAAATGCTTTGAAGGATAAACATATCAAGAAATTGAAGTTGGAAAAAATTAAGACATTAATACCACCAGCTCCCATATTTGTTTTAAAACACCACGAAGAAAAGAACCAAAAAGAGGATGTAAAACAAGAACTAGAGAAAGTAGAGGAACCAGCAACAAAACCCTTTTATGAAGGACAGATCAATTACTTTTTAGAAACACCTGACGATGACAGCGAAAGAGCTAACGAAGTTAGATTTATAACCAAAGGCGAGAGAGTGGATACAAATGATTGGTATAGAAAACTCAGTCCTGTGCTGAGAAACGGCAATAAAAAGCTAGCTTCAGCCACAGAAGAGCGCAGTGGTATTGGTGTGGGACGTTCCAGGGCTGGTTATTCTCCTTATCATCACTATAGGCCACAGCATCAGCTTCAGTCACATTATGGCCAAACGCGTAACCATCACTATCACCAGCAACATCAACACCATCATCAACAGCAGCAGCAGCATGGTCGTTCTGCTCATCATCACCAAATTTCCAAGCTGTCACGTCATCATGCCTATCAACGCAAAATGATACCAAAACATCCAATTACAACCACCACACCCATGCCTCCGCCCTCAAGGAAGCAGCTGGTGACCAACAACGGCATGGCAGAAATGGGCCACCAGATAACAGACATCAAAGATCTCGATCGCTATTATGCAAAATGGCCACATTTGGCCAGGGTCCAGTCACAGTTACACGAAGAACAAATGCGCGAGCAGCACATGGAAAACTACCCAGACTACGAGTACGACAGTGATGATTACTTTGAAGATAATGACAGTAAAGATGATAATCTACCACCTTACATACGTAAGTTTAATAGACGCAATAAACAGTTGCTTGATTTATTAGAAGGCACCATAGCGCCACCCACCAAGTCACCGCAACAGTTAAGGTGGTCTGGTTCCAAGCTACAAACTCAATCTGCATCTCGTGACTCGAGTATGGGCAGTATGACAGTGCGCATAGACGATGATTATCTAAAGGAAAAACGCAAACGCTACCACCAACGACAACGTCAAATACACGATTTATTTGCCCAGCAGAAAACTTCCACAACCACTCACTCCCCACCACCCTACACGTACGTCAAAGCAAACACAGATGGGGCTGAAATGACAGCACAAAAATATTCACACACCGAAAATCATTTGCCCGATGAAGATGTCAGTATTTCATTGGAGTCCAACGAACAGGAGGACGAGCACAACAGCCAAAATGCAAAACAGGAAAACGATAGAGACGATGACAATGATGATGGTGATGATGATGATGATGATGATGGTGATGATGCTAATAACAATTCCAAAGCAGCAACAGAAATTTGGCAAAAGGAAATTGAAACTAAATCAGCAAGTATGGCAGCAGGAAATTCACAAATAACAAACTGGCAAATGGAAAAACTAATAACATCAACACCAGCAGCTGTAGGTGCAGCTGTAGGAAAAAAATCATCCATACATAAACTACCCTCCTATCCATCTATAGCTGGCGGTTTTATGAATCGTCCCAGATCACGTAGTGCACAGTTTGCACCCAATTCAGGCTCCGAATTTCGCAGAGCACCCACGTCATATCCAAATAATTTAAATAATAACAATGACAATATCAACAATAACAATAATAATTTCATCAATGTTGGCAACTTCGTGGCCTACAACAGGGCTTCGGGAGTCAGTAAACAAATAAATGGCCGCTATTCAGCCAATGCACCGAATGACTACAACAGACAACAGCAATCAGTATTAAATACAACTACAGCATCATCGAATGCAGCTAAAACTCAAAGCAGCATCAGCAGCAGCTACAACAATCAATTAAATCCTCCCCCTTCATCTATGACTCCCACTGCGGTCACAAACTCTTTCATTTACCATCGCGTAATCGATGCCTCACCCCGTTTAGTGGGTGCTGGCTTTATAGCTGGTCGCAAGCAGCGCTTGCCATTTGTAGCCATCACCGACAGACGTTTGGAAACTTCAAAGAAATCCTTAACGGATCATCAAAAAGACTTTGAACAAAATCACTATCCGTTGCCTTAAACTTGACAAAAGAAAAAACCGCAAAAGACAAACAAACCCCTCCCTTTAAAACAATAAACATCAATTATGAAAGAAATACAATAATTTTACCTTTTTGCCGCTTAACTTTTCTATTTGTAATTTAATGAAAACAAAAAAAATGTGAAAAACGAAACAAAAGAAAATTTATAAGTTTTATAAAATCGTTTGGTGGTATGCTGTATGGTATGGTGTATTACGTAATTTTCGTTTTTTAAGTAGCAGAAAGCAACATCTTGTAAAAAAATTTAATCTATAAAAATATTTTAAATAATAAAAAGTAATAAATATATATATATATTATTTATAAGTATACAAATACAGCAACAATAATCTTATTATTATGTACACAAAACTTAAATTAAATTAAATGAAATATATGACTAAAAAAAATTAGGCTTTAATTGAAAATCGATCTTTGTCTGCTTAGATGTTAATTGAATTTATGCATAAGTTTGTATGATACATACCATATAAATTTTTTAAATATACATACATACAAACACATAAATTGTGAAAATACTTAAATATAACATTAACTCTCAGTTATGTAAACACACGCACACATACGCACACACACACACACTCATTCACATAAATAATAATTTTAAATAAAATCGAACACAAGTTTCAAATAAGTAAGTATATTAATAGTAATACATGATTTTAGATTATTGCTAAAAATAAGAAAATAAGCACTACTCCCGAAAATATAAATAAAAATATAATTGATTGATTTTTACAAAAGTCTATACGCAAAGAAAAAATATGGTTGAAACAATCATAATCAAACAGCAACATACTATACTATAACTATTAATTTAAAAGAAACTTCATCAATCACAGTGTTGCCAGTTTTTTTCTAGAGCTTATCCCCAATTTTCGATATATGTCATCCCCAAAAATCCCCAAATTGAGTTTTTTTGATTAAAATTTTTTCTTTTGTGAAAAAAACTATTTTTTTTATTTTATTTAAAAAGCAATGACAAAAATTACATATTTGTTTAATCAAATTCATTTATCTTTATAGCTATATTTACATTCATATTAATTTAATTTGAACTTATAAATTTTGTAAAGAAAAAATTACACGTAGTTTAAATAAAATCAAGTATGAAAAATGTTTAAGCAAAGTTTATTATTTCAAAAACTTCAGAACCAAAATCTTCTGATTCATCACCCTGAGAAACTTTGTTGTATATGTACCTTCGTACGCTTTTGATGTTCAAAAAATATAGAAAACAACACTTTTACAACCATTTTTTTGTGTGATTTGATAGCGTTTTGGAAGCTCTATGTTTATAGCAAAAAATTTCATCGAGTTTAAGTTTTCATATTAATAGTTATAAACATGTGGCTACTTTGCTGACAGTAGTGAAATGTAAAAATCTGTGAAATGGAACACAATAATGAAGAGTGATTAATTTATTTTAAAAGTCTATTAATGTAGGTCTCTATCCAGTATTTACACAATAAAATATCTCTATTGGTTTCTGATTAATTGGCTTATTTACCGGTAGCGAACGTTTGCGTCGCGAAAGTACGATTTTTCCACATATTTTTTTTTTTAATATTATCAACATGCCTTTTCCTATTTTCGAACTTTTTCTGTTTTCTTTACATTTTACTCTTCTTAATTGATTGTAATAGAGAAATTTTGAAGAAATAGTGCAATAACATGTTTTTTGCATGTAAAATAGTTATACATATATAAAAACGTCTTTGGAAGTAGCTTAAAAAGAAAATATAAAATTTTCCAGCTTCCAGCCCAATTTCAGCAAGTAAAACAGCTGAAATATGATATTAAACCATTCTATTATATAAACATAGACTTTTTTATAATTATAACCAATAAAACACGATGATTATCATTATTTTATTTTTCCAACCTGGTTGACAATTCGGGGGAAATGCCCATATAGTACTTGTATTAAAAAGCTTAAGCATTTCAGCAGAAGGATTAAATTTGTCACGACAAATTGAATTATTTTTAGAGAAGCGCTTTCAACAAGTCATATTGCATTTTAATACGTATTCTTGTAATGAACACTACGTTCATTATTGTTTAATCTGTCTTTATTAGAAATCATTCATAGTAACACACATTTTTAGATTTTCCAAACGCATATTTCTCAGTTCAAAAATCATTTTTGTTACCATCAGTTATAAAAAAAAATCCCCGAGAATCCTTTTTAATGATCATCCTCAACAAATCCCCAGATCCCAAATACGCAAAAAAATCCCCTATTTGTGGATAACTGGCAACTGGCAACTCTTATCAATAATAATGTTGTTGTAACGTTATCTAATATAAAAACTTAGAGCCAATCCCACGATGTCGACAACCTTCGATTTGCCATTTACTTGTGCACATTTGAAACAACAACAAAAGTGAGAAATTTTTTAGATATTTTCTTTATTTTATATTCTTTAGAAACTCACATTAAATATATATAATAAAAATATTTCATTCAATAAGAATTGAAATTATTGAACTTGAGCCTAACTATGAATTATTTCAACAACAAAATTTCAAATTTGTTTTGGTTTTGAATGTATACACGTATACTATAAGTGTACGAAAAATCGAACGTTATCGCCATTGAAAAACAGGCCACAAATGTTTAAATGAGTAACTTTTATATGCAAATATATATGAAGGAAATACAGACACGTATGCATAAATAATTATATATATTTTAATTACTTCTTTTGTTTACAATTTATTTTTAAAATCTTCTATAAATGTTTAGACAATTGTTGCTACCAGCGCCCAAGTGGTGTAAACCCAAACTATTTAATTATTTAATTGATATATTTAGTTAGTATATTACTTTTTTACATTATGTTATTTGTAAACACAATTTTTCAGCTCCATCTTATTTAAAATACCAAAAGGTGTCTTGCTCTTTTTTTTTTTTTTTTTGTTAGTTGGTAATGTAAGGAATGTATTTATCGCTATAACAGCAACAAAAAAAATTTGGTTACACCACTTTTGCACTTCAGCAACACAGTGGGCTGACAAAAGATATTTCTGGAAAAGAATTTGTTTAAAACTTAATACAATACGGCATTGTATAACATTTTATAATTACATATCTATATTATATTATTTTCACTCAATATCACACTTGAATGTAATGATCTAATTGTTAAATGCAAATATTGCTTTGTTTGTCGTAACGCAATTATTTAAAAAAAAAACAACTATTTTTAAACGATCATATATTTGTTTCAGAGAACATGATATTGTTTTCTCAAACATTCGAAAGCCATATATTTTCTCTGCGTGTACCACACAAACTTGAATGTTAAAATTTTTTATTAATTTTTTTTTTTGGTATTTCTTCACAAGTTTTAAACGACGTGTGAAAAGGAAGTTTTCCACTTGCAAGACGTATTTCTATCAACTAAACTGAAAATAATATCTGCAAAATTTTACGAAATAAAATCTTGCCTATTTACTGCAATTAAAAATTTTGTAGTACAGTGTATAACGGATATAAGAAAATCATAAAATTTAAAGAACGTTTTCTTAGCGTGGTGCTTGCAATTATTTCTGACAAGAAAATTATTTCCTATAAAAAAATTATTTCTTATAAATTTAGTGAGACATTTTAAGATTTTATATGAACTGTAGTGAATTTTTATCAGTAATCATTATTCTTAAGCCTGACTAAAAACTATTTCTGATTAAATTTTTTATAAATGTTATTACTGACATAAAAAAAATTATATTTTTTATAAAGATTCGAGTACACGCTTCTCTTATAATCACAATCACAAACTATCATTAATATTTGCTCTTATGATCATGTCAAACATATCAAATAGTGCATTTGAAACATAACAGGTGTGTTTATTTACTTTCCTGGCAAAAACTTGCAACAAGATTGCAAGATAGAAATTTACAAAATTGCTCTCCCAGGTATGAAAAAGTAAATGAACGCTTTACTCCTAAGAACCTGCAAGAAAACTTTATTTATGTAAAAACCATGGATGGAAATCATGATACAATTGTATATTTTGTAATGCATTTTGGATAATCTTGTTTGATAGCATTTTAAATTACAAAATTTTTAAAAATAAAAAAATTTAATATGAAATACTTTACACAGTTTTATGTACGAGTATTATTTACTATTTTTATGCATTTTCCATTATTTCTTAATTCCATTCTATCAACAAATACAAAAATACACATTTTACATCTCTGATCAAATATGATAAGCAACCCAAATTCTTTGACAATAAATGAATGAAAGAAAACAATAAATTCATTATATATGCTTTCTTTTCACAAACGTATACGTGTAAATTCATGTCAAATAGATTAAGAGTTAGAGACGACCCCCTTTCTATTAGGATGAATTTTGACAGAGGGTCTCTTTCATCCTATAACAT
The DNA here is from genome assembly GCA_905220375.1 of Tachina fera. Taxonomy (NCBI): domain Eukaryota; kingdom Metazoa; phylum Arthropoda; class Insecta; order Diptera; family Tachinidae; genus Tachina; species Tachina fera. Next base: position 66,241,447 of record LR999966.1, read on the forward strand.
TTATATAACAACGGGAATTTTTTTTTTCAAAAGGTATGTCATATTCAAAATGTGATAATTTTGAAAAATTTGCTGAAAGTGTTTAGTTTATTTTTTCAATATCTCAAAAAACATCTCATATAGAAGTATGAGTCTTGTGTCGTTTGAAAGAGAATGTAAGAAAGACTTTTATTTTTTGGATTTAAAGTTATGGAAATTGTACTTTGGTTGCAACTTTTATAAAATATTTTCGTAACTACAATTAAAAAAAACTTCCTGCTGATAGCTAGTAGGCATTGCCCTATCATTGTAGTTACAGGCTCGAGTCCTGGAGACAATTCAAAGTATTTCTTTTTTTCTTAATACATAAACATATATATATATATATATATATATATATGTATATATTTTTTTTACTTTATGAGGAATACAAAAAAATTCAAAAATTAATGATTAAAAAATAAATTTTTAAAATAAAACTTATAATTTTAGTTTAACATTTATTAACGCACTAATAATCCCAAATTATTATTTTATTTATTCAGAAAAAATAATTTTTATTAAAAATACATTGAAAATGATTATTGAGAGGTTTAGCTGGATCCCTTGCGCATTTCACTGTTGCTAATGCAGATCATCAGGGAACCTTTACCCAAAGTTTCTTAGAACAACTAGAGTTATTATGCTATAAACTTTTATTTAAACAAATGAGAAGCTCAACAAATAACAAAGTTGAAACAAGAACTCAATAATCAACATGTTTATTAATTTCCTACTTTACTACATTGGCTGACTTTTTTTCAGCTCTAAATGTAAAAGTATGTAAAGAAAATAAATGTAAATATCAACAACAGCTATTCAAGAATAGAGTGTTGCCACACAAGTATTTTTGACCTGGTGGCGTCAAGATAATAATTAGTGTTTTTTATTCGGAATTGTTACAATTTAAGTTAAACATTTATTAATGCACTATTAATCCCAAATTATTCTTGAATAGCTGTTGTTGCTACTTACATTTATTTTCTTTACATACTTTTACAATTAGAGCTGAAAAAAGTCAGCCAATGTAGTAAAGTAGGAAAATAAAAAACATCTTGATGATTGAGTTCTTGCTTCAACTTTGTTAATTGTTGAGCTTCTCATTTGTTTAAATAAAAGTTTATAACATAATAACTCTAGTTGTTCTAAGAAACTTTGGGTAAAGGTTCCCTGATGATCTGCATTAGCAACAGTGAAGTGCGCATAGGATCCAGCTAAACCCCTGAATAATCAATTTCAATGTATTTTTAATAAATAATTATTTTACTGAATAAGTAAAATAATAAAGTGGGACTAGTGCGTTAATAAATGTAAACTTAAATTGTAAGAATTTCCAATAAAAACCATTAATTAAAACTTGTAATTGTTACAATTTCTGGGTTGTTAAATCCGTTATGTAATGCACTCAAGCAAGGTTTTCAAAGTAAATTTTTGGAAGCAAGAAGGTCATTGTTAGCAAAACGGTATACACCTGTTATATCTCGTTGTTCGGTGTATTTTGTTGTTCTATCGCCACTACATACAATGGAATATAATCTAATAAGATAAAGGAAAATATTCCTAAGCCCCAAATAATTGCCACATATTTTTCATGAAGAACACATTAATTTGTGTTATATTGGCCAGTATATTGCATAGCACATTACAAAGATAATCTTAAACTACCAAAAGAAGTCTTCCCGATCGTTTTCAAGGTATAAAGATACAATCAAGAGCTAAAATATCACTTTTTCTAGCATTGTTTTGAGTGTGTCACGCTAAACGGCTGGATGTATTTTCTTCAAACATAGCTAGGAACCCTCTCGATCAAATCACCTTTCAAACAGAAAAAACTAAATCAAAATCGTTTTAGCCGTTTTGCCTGTACACAGATACACAGACACACACTACAAATTTATAACACTCCTTTTTTTAGTTGGGGGCTAAAAAAAAGAGTAATAAATGCCAATAAAGAACAGATAGAAATGGAAAGTTTTCATGTAGGCAAAGTATTGCTAATTATATTGATCAAAAGTGTAATTAATATTATGAAATGGTTTATTATGCCTGAAAGAGAAATTGAGAGTTATGTATGACTCAATTTTTTATTCGTTATACATATGTATCTATGGAAAAACATCAATAAATCAAGGAAAGAAATTCATTACATACTTCACACTTTTATTCAACGTATAAAATGACATTAACTACCGAAATATATTTTACCATTACATATAAAAAATGTTCATTAAGCCAATTAAACTCTTCTTTCATTCACTTACTTTCATTGCGTCAATGTAGAAAGTTATTGAGCGAAGGAAAAAAGGCATTTCGTAAAGCATATTCAAATATTCAAGTTTCTACAGGCTAAAACTCGAAACTGTAAGTTTTGGATACATTTTACTTTAATTATAAAATAAAAATTATTTATACTCGAATTTGAAGTATGTAAGTCATCAATTGACAATAAATTCACAAGCCATAATAAACAAAACATATTTTTGCATGTTCTAAGCGTATTATAAAATTAATATTTTAAGTAAATTAAATTCCTTTTAAGGAAAATACTTTCATAATATCATTAAAATTATATCATAGTGAAAGTAGTGCAAATTTGCAACACATATCTTAAGTTTAAATGTAAAATTTAACTTTAGTCAATTCTCTATATTTATCACAATTTATAATACTGAGTTTTACAAAAGCAAAAAGTCACAAATAATAAAAAGATAAACATGTAAATTTGCTTATAAGTTATTATTATAGCTTGTTTAAGAATCCTTAAATTTCCAATATTATATGGATAAAATGCTACATATCCCATAAGATATATCGAAATCATATGTACAGCAAATTTTGGTTTAAGATGTTATTAATAAAATACGTTTTAGTAAAATTTCTAAAACAAAATAATAAAAATACTTTTTTCCCTGCATTTTAATTTGTCTTTATTATTATTTTGACATTTTCATGCTGCTGTTCAAATTATAATATAAATAAAATTTTTGGCAAATCTATTTTCATTAAAATGTTTTGTCATATGTAGCACTGGTGTTATATTAGGGTTGGCAAATTATGTTTAAGCAAAATTGTACCGCAAAGAAGTAAAAAAATCCAAGTCCTCTAATGAAAAGTTAGAAAATTAAGGGGTTTCCTTTAAAAAACAAGTTTAGGCTGCATCTCCACGAGCCAATTTCTTATTTAAACGACGAACAAAATATCAGCATTTACCAGGTAACAAAATAAATTAGTGTTTTAAATCTTATGGCTAGATAAAATTTTTTCGTGTCCTTTGTTTGATCCACCCTAATTAAATGTTACAATTATGGTAAGTTTGGATACCAAAAACACACATATGGGCAATTCCCAGGAGACGGACGCGACATTCGTAAACTTTTATTTGACCAAACAACAAGAAAGGAATAGAATGATCCAATATATATCTTACTGTTTTAAAGCAATGAAGGAGTATTATATTTAAGAAAAAATTCTGGGCGATATCAATAACATAGTAAAAAGATATAAGCAAATGTCAGCATGAAACGGACGCGACAAAAATAGAAGTTATTTTCGTGCACATATAGATATATACATACTTCAGCGAAATTTTATAAAGAATTTTTTTTGGAAATTTAGAAATGAAGGTGAAAGAAAATATTTTATGTGTAGATTTATGAAACATTAAAATTTTGTTTTAATTTATTTTTTAATGGTTAAAGTAGAAAAACGGACGCGACCAGGCGGATGCGACATTTTTTTCCCATGAGAATTAAATGCAGTAACCTTTCTGATATTGATTGAACTTTAATTTAAGAAGTAATAAAACGATAACAAACGCTTATTTACTGCTGAAAGAAGTTAATAAATATTGATTTTATGCTACGTATGCGACATTAAGGTATAAGTGGAAGCAACGTAAAACAACTTACCTTATTAGTGCTCCATTCTTCTTTTTTTCTGATAATGCGTAGGTTGTTATTACTAGGAAACTTGGATATTACAAAAAAAAAAGAAAAATAATACAAATTACTTTAAGTAATCGCTAAAAAAAACACTGAGCAAAGAAAATGTTTCTTTTAAAAGTCCCATATTTTGCTCAAAAAATTTCACAAATTAAAAACGCTTTTACATTTGTAAAGTATGGAACTTTATGCTTTATTATTTAAAATAAAACAAAAATTTTTGAGCAAAAAAAAAATTTTTTGGTTGCCCTTTTTCTGGAATTACCCATATGCATGTACAGCAATATATTTAGTATATAAATATGAGCAAATGTATTTATGCACATATGTCATATGCAACGCTATCAAAATGTCATCACAAACAATCTGGTATGATACGAGTACAATAGAAATGAGTTTATTTTTAATGAGTTTAAATGAGATTTTACAAAAAATTTAAACATAGTCATAATTAAAATTTAAATTTGTTAAAATGGTAAAAAGAGAAAGAATTCTGCAATAAATTTGAGTGTCTTTAACAAAGTAATGGTAATAATTTAATTGGTATTTTATGGGGAAAATTTAAATATAACTGAGAAAAAGACAAATAAAAAGCAGTTGCTTTAGGAAAAACCTGCAAGTTATACAAAACTAAACTCAATGATTATGGAACTTTGAAGAAAATATAAAAAAAAATTTAATCTATTAGAGATAGCATGCATTACCCAATTTATCAGCGATCCAACGAGTTTCGTTATGCAATTTAAAATTAAATATCTATATAGATATAGTCCAGATTCATGGCTACATTTTATACTAATTACTGATTGTAACAGTTCGTAGTTAATTGTGAATATTATCTGCTTTTATAGAGCGGCAGTGTACAAAAAATTATAATTATAATCGTAAAGTAATTATAATTAAAAAGATTGAAACAGTTTTAAAAAAGAGGACTAGTTTTCTTTTATTCTTAACTAATTATGCTATAATTTCTTCTCACTTTTCTTGTGCATTATAGCCTTTTCACACCTACTCACATCTTTGAGGAATGCGTGGAATATGTAAAAAATTGAAAAAACCTGTTCACATTACACTATCTTTCATCTTTCATCAGCTTTGATAATATCTTTACAAGTGTGAGCAACTAAAAATTAAAAAAAAATAGAATTTAAAAATGCAGTAGAAATCGATTTAATTGCTTTTCGTGTTGAAGAGCAGAAACAATTAATGCATATGCAGAATTAGTAGAAATTATGCTAGCGGACGATGATGTTAAAAAAATATATATTTCGAGTACTTTCTTTATGTGCAAAAATTTCGAGTCCGAGCAGCTTATAGAAATTTGCAACTACTTTTATGTCATTTATTTAGATTTGCAAAAATATATACAAGATTTTATCATATACATACATATACATACATATGTATATAATAAAATCTTTGAGTACCCTGTAGTAAATAAAATAGTCGATTGACAAAAAACACTAGCTATAAATTAATTATTTTGCAAGTGACTACAAATTGGTTTAAATCTCATGCAGATATCAACCAAACATATTGAATAGAAGCACACGTAAGAAATAAATAAAAGCAAAATAAGTAAATGAAAAGAAAATAAAAAAAAAATAAAAAGAAGCATGCCATGAAATCAAATGCCAAATGTTTGTGTTGAAAAAAAAATAATAATTTCAATACTAATATGTATATTTTCTATGAGCAGGAAAAACTTTCGTATGAATGTATGTATTTTTGTTTTAAATATAAAAATACTAATTATTTCTATATATCAATACACATATATTTATTATCCCTGCTAGCATTTGGAAGATTGTTTTATCAAAAATCACCTAACTAAGTCTTCCTCGAGTACTTTTGACGATTAAAAACTGATTAAACACTTGCGCGCTTGAAAAAAGACTCGAAAATGAGTCGTGCTAATGCTTTAAAAGTAATTTATTTATTTATTTTAAAATATATGAGTCATAAATGAGTCGAAACTGATCAGAAAAGCGGGTAATAAAAGACTCCTCAAGAAGAGTCGCATGTAGGGTACCATTTTCTCCCGACAAAACTATCTTTTATGCTCAGAAAACGAGCGCTTATTTTTGTTTTTTGATCACTTGAAAGTATTAAAAAAGAATCAAATTTAATTAAAAATTTCCAAAAATACTAGCAGGGATATATAGTATATGCATATGTATGTATGTATATGATATACAAATGTGTATGAAGATTTACATAAATATTTATTTAAGTATAATAGATATTAAGTGACTTCAGAGTGCTTGAAAAATAAGTAGTTAGTAGTCAATTTAAAAGTTATGCGGAGATGGCCAATTGACTACTGCCTATGACATGCCTCCTATGTTAAAATAGTGAGTCGGCGACAAGGAAAAAAGTCACTTAATCAACCAGTTGTGGTTATTAAAAAACCAGTTTGAAGGTACTTACAAATGAGTTTGAGTTCCTATAGGGTAGTTACATATCTTTCTGTGGGAATAATATTCCAAAAGGTAGCCCTGAATGCATGTGCATACATATGTACATGCGTATGTAGATATACATACATACATACATATGTATACATTTTTATAGTATGTATGCATGTATGTATATAGTTGTATACATTTTTTCCAATGATGACACTAAAATAATCAAATGATGTTGAAGGGAACAAAGTGAGAGAGGAACATCTTTTGCAGATGTTAAAAGATGTTGAACGTTCAGCCCTGTATAATTCTTATGGAAAGATGTTATCATCTTGGCAAATTGATGAAAGATGAAACATTTGAGTAAGTGTGAAAAGGCTATTATTAAGGTTGGTTAAAAAGGGTTAGGTTCTTTTCAAGCTTTTATTAAGAATATAATCACATAGACTTAAGGTAAGTACACGTATTAAATTTTAAGAACTGCAACACTTGATAATTAGATTGAAAGTAAGTTATTAAGGGCAAAAGTATTTTTAGGTAGTTGTCTTTTAACAAAAAACTATACATAAAATTGTAGCTTACTACATTTACAATATTCCAAGTGTTGTTTTTCTTTTTCTTTCTTAGGGCATTCGGCTGTGCTAATCAATCAGTTTATTACACTCAAAAAAAAGACATTTTTTTCTATTATTAAGAACTTTTTTTTCCTAAATTCAAGTAAAAAAAATTTCTAAGTTTAAGTAATTTTTTCTAAGTTTAAGTAAATTTTTATAAAAATCTAGTAAAAAATAAAAAGTTCATATCCTCAAAAATAGTTCATAAAAATACAATAAATTGCTCAAATTTCAGGAAATGTTTACTGACTTAAAGGAAATATTTACTAAAAGTAAGAAAATGGTTATAAAGTGAAGGAAATTTTATATTAAGAACTAGTAAATTTCGTCTTAAATCAAAAAAAACTTTAGGAAATGAATTACTCCTGATTAGTTCATGAAATTTGACTTACTTAAAAGATATAAAAAGGTATACTAAATTTTAGGGAAATATTTCCCAGTTTTAAGTATTTTTTCTTTGAATTATGGAATTTATTATTGATTTACATTTAGCAAAAAATCTAAGTATATTTTTCATATTTTCGAGGAAAATTTGAACTTGAAATTTATTTTTTTGTAAACAAAATAAAATTTTAAAACTCAATAATTTTAATGCTTATTCAGGCTGCCTTGTTAGGCAATTGGTTAGAGTGCTTGCCTATCAATCAGAAGGTTGCTGGTTCAATACTTGTCTCCTCTCAAGGAATTTATATGTATTCACCATACGAATTATAGTTAAGAATATAACATGAAAATATAAAAAAAACATACCATGTGGTATAGAATTTAATTAAAAATAAAAATAAGTACCAGAATTAAAGAGAAAAAAATGGGAAAATTTACTAAATTTGAGATCAAAGACGAAAAAATTTTTTTGCAAAGCTCCGAATTTTATTGGAAAATTTTACTTAATTTTAGGAAAATTTTACTAAAATATGAAAATATAATTACTATAAACTAGTTTATTAATGAACTAGAAATTTAGTAAATATTTTACTGGTTTCAAGTAAAAAACAGCTTTGGCGCCATACGACAGCTTTTTTTTATTCAAATTTAGAAAATTTTCCTAACTTTTAGTTCATTTTTTTTTTGAGTGTATAGTCATGACAAAAGCATACGTTCGGTTGATGCAATCAATTTAATAATTGTCACAATCATATTTTTATTATAATTATGCCCTGATGGCAATAAACATGGATTGTTTCTTGGATTAATGGAAAATTGATAGTGTGAAATGAAATATAGTTCATGCAAATGATATTTTATTGGTCTAACCATATTTCAATTAATCTTTTTTCTAGGTTTGTCTTGTTAAATCTCATCAAGCTATCACGAAATACTATTGTGAACACTTATAGTTTCAGAGATATTCGAAAAGTTTTATACAAAAAAATTGAAAAAATTATTTTTTAAAAGACATATTTTAGACGATCAAAAAAAATATTTTTTTAGAGTCAACATATTTTGTCGAAAAAAATATGATTTTCTTGAATATATTTATATTTCAATCAATTTGTGAAATCTGTTACTCAACACTAGATATAAGAATTTAAAAAGCTATAAGATAAAAGTTATGTGCAGTTTTTACAATTCTGGCAGAGAACTCGTCCAGAAAATTTTTATGAAAATAACTCAAAAAAATTTGTGTTTTCCATATAAATTTTATATTCGAGCCGACCGTTTGCATTGTAGAAACAGTGGTTTAAAATACCATAAAAAATAACTTAAGCCTGACTGAAAGATGATAGATTTATAATAAATTACTATTTTTTTTAAAAACATTGGAAATTTACATGGAAGTTAGCATTTTTTCTCACCAAAAGAAATTATACTTTGAGATAGCAGAATAAAAAAAAAATTATATAAAACGAGAAAAAAAACTAATTCACAGAGAAGTTTTCTTTTCAAAGTAGTATTTTTTATCACAAATACAATAAATTTATATTTTTTTTATAGCAAAGTTATACAACATAAAATAAATTCATGTTTATATAAATATTTAATTTCAAAATAATAACATTAATGGCCCTTTTCACAATATAAAATTAAAAACTAGCAGGTACTTTAACGGAAGGTTTTGTACAAAGAAGTTATAGCTAAAGTTCATGTTAACTCTTAATCGTACATTGTGAAAACGGCCTCAAATAAAAACTTATAAATACAAACAACTGTTGAAATGAAAAAATATCTCTCAAAAACACACACACTCTATAGAGCATACGCTTGTATAAATTTATCTATACGAATTGAAAATGTAACAGCTTCCTAATGTACATTCATTATATTTGTTAATTTAATTTTCCTCATTTTTGGCAACTTAAAGTTTTTGTCAACATTTTTCCATACAAGATAATTTAATCGCTTTATAAAAGGACAAGCAAAAGGCACACATAAAATAAGGTCGTATGTAAAACAAATACTGTTGAATATTTTTATTTTGGTTTGTAACAAAATTTAAATAAAACTGAAATTTTATTCCAAAAGACTATAAATATTTTTTTTTAAATTTATTTAGTGGTTTAGCCTAATAACTTTTTAGTTACTTAAAGATTTAATAACTTTTGGGTGAACAATATTTGATAACTATTTTCTAAATTCTTAGGACAAGCCAATATTTTAATTACAAATTTAAAAACTTTTTTTGTTAACCAAAATACAAACTTAAGATAAGATATTAATGAAAAAAAGTAAAAGTTTATTATAAATAAAAGTATATAATAGGATATTGTTATGTTTAAAATAGATACTAGAATTTGTATCAATTCTAAATTGTGAAATCAAATATAAGACGGTTTACCTTGACACTTTATTTTTTTATTTTAGGTAAATGGACTAACCATTTACGAAAAAAGTAAGCCTTTATAACTTTAAGTTATTTTACTTAAAATGTATAAGAAATTCTATGGTTTGTGAAATATTTAAAGAAAGTAAGCATGTCGAGCTCTTGTTTGGAATTTATCGTAAGCGACATGTTATAGAAAATTGACTTTTTATTGAAATTAGAATTTTATGGACCCACCCATAGTTTAGAATTATAAAAATTCCAACATTGTTATTAACTTTTGAAATACAGGCTGTACAATTTTATTGTAAGCAACAATTTACGTACAAAAATAAATTTGAATATTTTTAAAAAACAATCTCCTGAAAAATTAAATTTTTATCGCTCACGATAAAGCCGAAAATAAGGTTCAATTTGTTCAAAGATAAAAGCAAATTTGGCATCCTTGGCCTTTTTATATTTCTTTTTTATACTGAAATAATTTAAATTCATGCTTATGCTCACACAGTGAAAACAGATTTATTGCGGTAAACAAATTTGTAGCCAATCAAATTTTATCGGTTCCAACAACTAGCAACCAATTAATTAATTAATTAATTAATTAATTATAATTAATGAATATAAATTATATTATGAATTTTTAGAATGAAATGATTACTGCAACAAAAAATTTTAATTGTGACTATAGAAATAATTAATTCATACAACCAATATAATTGGTATTTCTAAGGGAATCAGTGGTAAGCATGGTTCATATGTATTAGGGTTATATCAGGGTAATAACTTTTGGCATTTTTGGCAAACACCAAAATTTTACAGATAGAGCTGAATAGTTTATTGAAAAATAAGAATAATAACGCTTATACTTTTACGCAATCGTTAAAAAAGTTTCCGCACCAAATGCGATGAAGTTTGGAGTTAGAATTTTTTTGACGGAATTATTTAACAAAATGTTTTAAATTTTACTTTTCTTTTTGTTTTAACACCGATAAATAGAATTTATAACGTGACCGCAATTTTTACTTTAATACTCGTATCTAGGCATATATGAAATGTGTTTTATTTTAATAACATTTTAACTTTATCCCTTGTTAGTTAAATTTTAATTGTTATTGTTAAAACTTCATTTGTTTCTATATTTATTGATTAGAACGGGCTTAAGTTCGTATAGCTTTTTGATGTAGATTTCTGCTTTATATACTTAACATATATGCAAATGGAATATGTGAATTGTTTTGATTCATCGTATTTCAATTTGCTGAAAGCTTTTTTCTAATGAAAGCTCAATTTTACCATCTCTAAATTTACAACAGTCTTACCATTGTCGTTTGTTAATTTTTAATTATTATTGTTCGACCTTCATTTGTTTATATATTTATAATTTGAATAGGCTAAAGTTCGTATCGCTTTAAAAGCCAAACTATATGTGACAATTATTAACGAACAAATAACACTCAAGCTAATTGAAAATATTCACACATTTGAACGAAAGAACTAGCTGTTTTCGAAGGCCACTAAACCTTCATCATTAGCGGTCTTTTGTGTTTGGTCCACTGTGTGGTATCACTTGATGTAGATTTCTGCTTTATATACGTAACTTTTATGCAAAATGGAATATGTGAATTGATTTGATTCATCGCATTTAAATTTTCTGAAAGCTTTTTTGTAATGAAAGCTCAATTTTACCATCGCTTGTGGTCTATTGAATTTTTATTGTTATTAAAAAAAATTAGAAGGTTATAGAAACTCATTCAGGGCTGAAGGTTTTTGTTATCAACTGACCAAAAGTATCGGTTTTTATAATCGGTACAATATCCGCTAATAGAGTAGTGCCTGTAAAATTTTTAGTAAAAAAAGCTATATGCCTAATGTACTTATGTATATACATAAAAACAATTTGTGCAGAATAAAAAGATAAATATATTTTTATATTTATCGCAAATTATTCTAAATCTGTTATGTTCAGAAGTTAAATGTGCAAATTTTTTTAGTTTTATTTTTTTTTCGTTTATAAATATGAAAAAATCGTACAAATAATTGATCAGTGATAGCAAATATGATATGAATATGTACACTCTTATAGCCGGGTTTTGTAAAAAATAATCCCTTTTGTTTTTATGTTTCGTTTATAAACACTAACGTTAAAAATTTGTTTCTTATAAAACATAAAACAGCTTTTTAGGTATAACCAAAAAATAAACCTTCACAAAATTATTACAGAAATGGAACAAAAAAAAAACACAAAATGTATCTGATATCTTAAAACAAATTATGAATAATTTTAAATAAAATTTATTTCAAATTCATTTTAATTTTATTAATATGGAAGTTAGCAATTTTATTTTAAATTGATTATGGCCCTCACTTAAAAAACTAACAACACATTAATAGAGATTTTCCGTTGATTATAAGAACTAATATTTTTTTTCTTATACACTTGGCATTATTTTGACTCAATGTTAGACATTTTTGCAATGGTTTTGCAGTTAAATTATGTAAAATTACAAAAACGTAAACATGGTTTTGTTCGTTATTTGAATGAACGTATAAATACAGGCTATTAAAACAAAAAAATCCCCACAATTACAAACTGTTGTTTATTACTGCTGTGTATAATACGTATGATTAACATTATCTTTGCATTTATTAAGCATTCGCTCTGAGTTAAAGTGCTCCCTAAGATATGCAACAGTTTTCAATAATGATTTAATAATAATAATAATTAATATTGCTCATACGTCGTCACACACTTGAGCTGAGTTTAGATCGGCCATTTTTGTGTGCCATGTGCCAAAGAAAGCATAACCACTAATTACTTATGAAAAACTGTTTGATTCAGACATGTATTTGTTGATTTAAACTGTTTCCAATCATGTTGTATTCTATAAAATTGTCTATTAGTTATGTATGAAACTGTTTAACGTAATAAATACGAGTCTGAATCAAACAGTTTTGCATTAGTAATTAATGGTTACGCTTTTTTACGCTTGCGTGGCATATGTCACACAGATATCAGCCCGGCCTTAACATCAACTGCACAGTTGCCACTCTGTGCATAGAGAGTTACCGTTGCAAAAACCAATTTTATAACGGAGATTTTTAAGTAAAGGCTGGTACTCAAAGTTGTGAACAATTTTCAGCACCATTTATTATTTCGTGTGAAAAATTTGATATGTGCTAAATGTAGCCCAACGCACGATTTTTTATAAATTTCTCGATTGTATGGCTTGAAAGTATGCAACATCGTTGAAATTTCGTGCAAAACAAGCACTGATCATGTTGTTTTGCAGCTAAACTAAAATGATGCCAGACTAATTTTGCCTAGAAAGTCATGATTTTATGTGTTTTTCACAACAAGAACCAAGTACTCTACTTTTGCAAATTTATTTCGCAAATATTAATATTTCATACCAAATACTTTTATATGTAGTTTAACAGCATTTTGCACGAAATTGCGAACAGAGTAGCAGACTCAAGTGAAGACAACTTAAAAACAAGAATGTTTTAAAAAAATGTCTCTTATAAATCAAAGGTTAATAACATTTATCAAGGTATTTTTAGTAAAAAACAATATAACACAAATAAATAAATTATGCATCGAAATTAATAGATATTAACATGATTAAAATATAAGGCTTTAAAAAACCCCTTAATGTAATAATAAAATATATACCTGCAATTTGAAAGACTTGCAACCTATTTGCAGAGCACGACTCGTCGTTAATAAGCGCTGAGATAAAGCTTAAAAAACGTAACAGCTGTCAATTTATTTGGGTTTTTATATTATGGCTTGTCTCGTTATAATGGTAAAGGTGTTCAAAAAAAAGGGCACTCAAATTCACAAAATACTGACAATACACACACACACACATGCACTCACATAAACCTTAGATATTATAAAAATCTAACTTTTTGTTCTTTATATAAAAATGTGATTTTACAACCACCATCAATTTTTTTTTTGCAACAAAATAATTATCAATGCCGAATTTCTGTTGTTCACTCCAGTCAGTAATCGTTTTTACCGCGCAGTTTCTGAAGCTAGCTTATGCATATTGTAATTGATCCTCTATATTTAAGGGTATTTTATTAAGATCTTGTTGTTCTTAAATTTATATATAATTTTGAACTAAATCCATATGGCTTTATTACTAATGAAGTGTTATGTCTGTTTTAATTAATTAAGGAATGATGTAATTTTGGCTAATTACTTATGAATTTACTGCTAGGAGAATTTATTCGAAGATCTCGGCCTTGGATATGTATAATTATTCTTTAAATTATTACTAGATAAGGAAATTCTAGTAACTTAATATGATTGAATTTTATTCGTTTATGAATTAGAAAATTAGGGCAAAAATATGAAAAATACCTAGATGCGCAACTCGAACTGAATAATCTTTTAGTACTCTTAAGAATATTGTAAGTTGTGGTGGAATTTGACAGATTTTTCGTTAAGCTCTAAAATTAACTTAAGCCAGCTTATGCATATTGTAGTTGGGCCTTAAGATAAAGAAATGAAAAAAAAATGTTTAATACATTACAGACGTCACGTCAAATAAATATACTTTACTATGTTTATATACACACCTATTTAATTTAGAACATCTTTGTAAAAAAAATAGTATGAGACGTATTATAAATAAAATTGAAAGAAGTAAGCCAAATTTTTTAACACAAATTTTTTTGGAAAGTGCTAAAATAATGAAAGCTGATATTGATAAGCTTATAACTATGAGCTAAAGCCATTTTGTGTAATAAATGATACAGTGTGGTGTTCTATATTAGCATATATTGATACTTTAATGTAATAAGGCCCTAACTGATTTTTTTAATAGAGATTTTGGCATTTTTCGATACAATAGATGTTCTTTTATGGAAATATAGAAAAAACTAGATTTACAAAAAAATAATGACTTAGGACCATTTAATATTAATATAACGATATGCTGCTTTATGTAAAGATAATACTTTTCAATAAAAATATAAAACAGTTAGAGTTTTTGGGCAGTTTCTTTTTTCTTTTGAAAAAATGTTTTTTTTTTGTATTGGTAGTTGTTTCCTCAACCATATATTGCAACACTGCTTATATTACATATTTTTCCAAGCAACTAGATAAAATGGCAATATTCTGACTTTACAAGCTGAGTAATGGTTCCTTAAGCATTAAACACATAGACCACAGCAGGCTACATGGCTACACGTCTACAAGTGCAACAGGCAACAAATGTTGCCTGGTAGCCAGCTACTGAATCATTTTGAAGACGGCAGCAGCACCATAAATATATGTTTCAGTGGTGCCACTTTCAAATAAATATTTCACAATTATAAAAATAAAATAATTTATTCAAAAATATAAAAACAAATCTGTTTATTTCTTTATATTTTTTTTGCGAATATTACTATCTATATGTTCAGTAATTTATTCACTACGTTTAGCAATTTTTCGTTAATTTGCGATTTTTTTCGCGTTTTTCGCGTTTCTTTCCAAAGTTTTTATATTTTTAATGGCTTTTGCGATTTCTAATAAATGTTAGCGCTTGCTTCCGAATTTGCAAATTTTTGCGATTTTTTGCAAAGTTCGCAATAAATGCAACTTTTTGCTTTAATTGCAGTTTTGGTGATTTTTCATCAATAGTATGGCTTGTTTACAATTTTGCAACTTCTTGCGATTTTTTTGCAAACTTCGCGATAAATTTTACTTTTTGCATGCTTTCAGCCTCCAAACAGTTTTGCCGATTTTTAAACAATATTAGACTTTGTTATCATCCCGCTGTTAATATGGTTTTACAAATTTTGGTATTTCCGCGGTTTTGCCCGAGTTTTTTGCATTCCTTAAAGTTTTAGAGATTTTCAATCATATTATGGATTTTTTTTAATTTTGCAATTTTTCGCGATTTTTTGCAAAGTTCGCGATAAACCGGCTTTTTACGTGTTTTTTAGCTTCCTAACAGTTTTGAAGATCTTAAAACATTATTAAACTTTGTCGTCATCCCGCTGTTAGAAACTTTTGCGAATTTTTTAAATTTTCGCGAATTTTTTGCATTCCTTACAGTTTTATCGATTCCTAATCAATATTAGGACTTATTTTAGTATGAAATTTTTCGCGAATTATTGCTTTTTCACTTTGCCAAAATATAATTACTTTTGCAACTAACATAAACTTTTTGTAAACTTCTTTTTTATTTTTCAATACAAAATATTTTTCGGCAATAATTTGTTTAACATATTTTGCTATACTCTCAACACTGTTTTTGGTTTGTAGCCATAAAAAAAAGATATTAGTTTAATTTGACTACAACGACAAATGTAGCACGGACAACAACCTTTAGCCTGTTGCCTTGCTGCCTTCAAAATATTCATTCTCATATAAACATTTGTATTCTATTTTTGACATTTTGTAGCCGGTAGCTTGCTGTGGCGAATGTGTTTAATGCTTTCCTCTTACAATTTTCTTTTGTTTTTTTTTTCATTGTAATACACACAATGTTCAAGTAATTTGTATGAAAATTTAAAAATATTTCATTTAAATCCATAGAAACACAAAATTCTTAATATTATATCAAAACTTAACGCAAAAATAGAAAGAAAACGACATTCAAAACTTAAAACACAGACAAGCAGACACTTTCATAACAAAAAGTGAACTCATACAAAAAGAAGTTTATATATGTACATCAAAATATATTCAGTGATCAAATAAAATATGTCTATGAATGTGTGAAAGTAAATATTAATATAAACATAGATATCGTTGCCTTAATAGAAAAAATTCCTAATTTATTATGTTTTAAAATTGAGATTTTTATATTTTTCGATACATTAGATGTTCTTCTTTAGAAAACCTGGCTTTTAGAAAAAATATAAAATGAGGGATCCAAAGATCCTGGATTCAATCCCTGTATCAAACAGTCATTAAATAACAATACCACGCATTTTTCTGATGTGCAGTAGTTTTGCTTTGTATCAATTGTTGTAGGAAAATTCAAGTGATAAAGGAATAGTCACTGGTAACTGAACTATACTGACTTCAGATGATGCTTATCCTAATGTAATATGAGAGTGCCCTTCTTCGTCTGTTTTGTGTGGCAGAATCATCGGCGAAGTAAAATAACGAATAAAAATGGCTTCTGCTAAATACAGCTTCAAAAATTTAATGCGCCTCATTGAAACCAGAGGCGCTGCGAGTATGCATTATAACGTGCAAAATGTAGAGTTGTGAAAGAAAGAAGCTTTCCTCTATCTCTTCCTTCACCACCTGTCTTCTCTTCACCACCTGTCTTCTCTACCACTTTCCTAAATAAGGTAACAAGGTAACACGAATAAGTAGAAGTAGGCATTCATTGTCTAAGTGTTACTTCTGTTATTTCTCTTCTAAAAAAATAAAAATTAAAATAAATGGCTTAGGGCTTTTCTATATTAAGATAACGATAAACTATATGTATGTATTCAGTAAAATTATAATTCATAGTAATAATTACACATTCAGCATTTTATTTTTCTAAATATAAAGCTATAATTACAAGAATACGAATATATGAATTAAAACAATACAAGGATGGAAGTCATATTAAAAAAATCATAAAAAAAATCAAATATTTAAAATTTTCCAGACTCGTCTTTATGTATATGTTTATTAAATGAATATTAATTACATGCAATAACACATATCCACTCCCATTTACACCAACATCAATTTCAAAAACAGCTTAACCATACATTATTTCCACATTCTTTTGAGTTTTTTTGCTTCCTTACTCTCATATATATTTATAAAAACATTTATAAGCACAGTGAAACTTCTCACAAGCGGACACTCACCATCGCCATATTTTTGTCTGGTTATTAGAAGTGTCCGCTTATAAGAGTGGTACACATTCTTTTACTTTAATTTTGGTTATACAAATCTTGTGCGGTTATTAGATGTGTCCGGTTATGGGAGGTGTTCGTTAAAAGAGGTTTCACTGTTCACAGATTTATTTGTATACACGCATATATACTAACAAATTTTGTCATAGTTATGCACAGCATAAAGGTCTTTATTTAATTTTAGGGGATTTCCGACAGCTTTAATTTTAAATTAAACAAAATAATGTATTCAGTGAAATTTTTGCACTGCTGGAAGGGAGTTGCAATAGGACTCATTTTTTAAAAATGAAGTTTTTCAAATCACACCTAGCTCATCATATCAGTTTGAAAGTTGTTTTATTATTAACATATTATATATACTCAACGTGTGTCAGAAATATAATATTTAAGAGACGTTAAATTGATCGATCTTAGAGGCCATGAAACTGTCCATTTTTTTTAAAATAATTGTCAAAAATTTGATATGATTCCGTAACATGTATCATAGGTAATTCTGGGGTAATTCTGGGGGTCTACTCTGTTAGTCGAAATGAAAACAAATGCTTTCGTATTTTATTGTCAATGATATACAAAGTTAAAAGTATTTTCCAATATAGAGAATGGTGTCTGTATTCGACGTATGCTCAATGAACTTTTATTTGCAAAAATTATTGAGAAACAGCATCAACTTGTAGTTTAAGCAGGGGTCCAATCTGTATTTCGAAACAAAAGAAAATGCTTTCCAATTTGGATATTATTAACATTACAATTGATAGTCCTAGTTTACACTATGCAAGTCTTATTACAAAACTGATTAGTTTAAGGGAGAGAAAGAGAGAGACAAGGGGAACAGAAACTTTTGTTTTCACTTGTCTATCTCCTCTAACAAAGCAATCAGCTTCGACATAAGACTAGGATAGTGTAAAATAGGTATTATTAACATTACAATTGTTATTAGTATTACAATTCGAAAGAAAATGCTCTTTATTGAATATCTTATGATAAACAAGGATTATCGTCAATATTTAGATGAATTACATGCTGAGGAGGATGAATATTTTCTCTGTAACATCCACTAAGTGCTCTTTAAGTTTACTGAAAGGAGCACAGATTTTTAAGACAAATTTGCAACAAGATTCCACAGATTTTTAAGACACATTTCCACGATTCTGTCACACCTGACAAATTTCCATCTTCTTGTTTTTTTAGACACAATCTCTTACAAAAATGAGGTGGATTGAATTCTGTTTCCGAACGGAATTAAACGCTGTAACATGGCCGAATGTTTGGAAACAAATCTTCCGGTAAAAAATTTATTCCATCTTGATACAATTGCAAACTTATTTATCTTATCTTACCCATTTTTTAATTTAACATAAGTTTTCTGAATAATCTTGTAATCTTCTTCTTCTTCTGATTCAAGGATTTTTTATTAAGTCTAACTAAGATCTAGTTGAAGTTTTTTTGTAGTTTACGATATTGTAAGTAAACTTAGATTTACTTTACGTCAATTTTTATTGTTAAACAAAACTAATATTAGAACATCAGAGTATGGATTGTTAAAAAAGAGTGGAAGTCCTACAAAACTTAAGCTTAGTAATATATTAGCCGAAATTCGCCAAAGATAAACCAGATTTTTTTTCATTATAGCTGAAGCTTTCAGCAAGGGTGAAGCTGTCGTCAAGGCCAAAGCTGTCATTCAAAATATTGCTTGTTTTGTTAACCAATAACATTTTTACTTTCTGCTACTAACAAAAACAACAACTTTGGAATATAAACAGAAAAAACCCAGAGAAAAGATTGGTTATAAAATGGTTAGGCCAATAAACTATCATTTGCATAAACTATTTTTCAACTCACGCTATCAATTTTCTATTATTCCAAAAAGCAATCCATGTTCATTGCCATAAAGGCATAATCTATATAATTAATAGGTAAACATGTTTTTTGTAATCCCTTTTACGCTGGTACTACTGCACCGATTTTAAAAAGATTTATATGGTTTTAAAGGTTTTTGGGACAGATCTGCAGAATCTATATTCTATTGAAATCCGTTAAGTATTTTGGTAGCTATAAGCGTTTAAAATTTCTACTACTAAATGCACACATATTACACACGCATTTATTAGCTTACATGTAAACAAGAAACAAAACATGAGATTGTGTGTTTGTTTGTAGTATTTCTCTTGATTTAAATTTTTTTTCTCTTATTTGTTATTGTATGAAAGCCATAATACTTAACGGAAGAGAGTTCAATAAATTGAATCAGTCCTTATTCACACACATCAGGTGTGTGAGAAAAGTTGTTTCATTCGTGTCTGAAGTACATACAAAAAACTAAAAATTTGCAACAAATGCAGTTAAGTGAAGCAGCTCAAAATATATAAAGATGAGTCCAAAAAAAAAAATGAAAAACAAAAGTTGGGCGTAACCCATATATTTCGAATTACACAGAAAAAAGTAAAAACAAGATTCAATTAAAAAAAACAAAGATTCAGTTAAAAAATTAATTAGTTTTCAACCAATCACGGAAGTTGTAGTATTAACTCATCCATTTTAATTAAAAATTTTTTTGATTTTTTCAATTAAAAAAATATTACACTAACTAAAGATTTAATTGATGGTTTTCTAAAGATTCAATTAAAATTTAATTAAAATATTTTTGAAGATTCAATTAAAAAATTAATTGAAATACTTTTTAGGATTCAATTAAATAACTTATTAACATTTTTTAAAGATTCAGTTAAAATATTAACTGAAATATAAAAAATCTAAGAGTATAAAAATATAAAAAATTGTAAAAATATAAAAAATGTTATGTACATACATACATATGTATGTATGTATGTATATATCTCCATATAAAAAATTTACAAAAATGGAAACATTTGTGTATTGTACCAAAAACCTAACTGATGCATCGCATGGCTTTTGAAGTTTGAATGGAGGAAAAAAGTACAATGGCCGTATCCGGTCTTGCGTAAGTGTAAATGCAGAATATTTTATGATTGGATTTTAAAGAAAGGCTTCGATGATTTCCATATCTACTTACGCAAAACGTTTTGTATCGAACCCCTAATACCGCCAATGTACTAACTTTACCATCCACATTTCGTCTATAAGCTTGCATTTTTTAACATAATTGTCTTGTTATTTCTCAACAAAAGGGAACAAAATGAATTTCTGTTTTTTTTTTATTTTCATATTTAATTTTTTATTCAACTTATGTCAAAATTAATAAGAATAAAAAAAATTAAGCTGAGTACTTTTTTCTCCCATATAAAATATCAAAACCAATTAAAAGATTAATTGAGTATT
Source organism: Tachina fera (assembly GCA_905220375.1). Lineage (NCBI taxonomy): Eukaryota > Metazoa > Arthropoda > Insecta > Diptera > Tachinidae > Tachina > Tachina fera. The sequence goes on from LR999966.1 coordinate 66,262,355, forward strand.
TTAATTGAAAATATTTTTTCAAAACAATGTGGCATACTACAAAAAACAGCTCGATTTTCATACATAAAAACAAAAGTTAGATTATTTACATACAATTAACATGTAAAAATTGTTACCCATTTCAGAGTATTCTGAGTTAAGCTCTGTTGATAGCACTTTTTTGTTAGAGCAGCAAAGTCAATTAAAATAAACATATATTCCATTAAAATTTTAATCAAAAATATTATTTTTTCTAAGCAATCACTTAATTAAAAAAAATTCAACAATAATTTTTTCTGTGTACGGAGCTGTAAACTTTTCCTAGGAACCTTTGAAGAAATAATCATATCTTAACATACTTTTTTAATGAAACCGTTAGATTTCTGTTCAATTGGCAAAAATGTTTGTTATACTTTTCCTCTCCTTTTTTGAAGATTTTTGAAAGTAGTGAGCTAGATTACTTTAGTGGTTTTTGTTTTCTCGTTAAGTATTTTTGTGCAGTAATAAAATTAGGTCTTATATATGTATGTAAAACATTTCTTTCTATTACAATAAAGCCATAAATAATTAAAGAACTATCCAATTGGGTTAGGAGCTACAGTTCTTGCAAGGAAATTTGGAGTAGCAAAGTCCACAATAAGTGGGATTAGAAAAACAAATCTAAAATTTAAAGTGTTTTATGCTTAAGTAAAAGCACGCTTAAAATAAAGTCGTTCAAAAAAGCTGAATACCTGCGTGTTGAAAAATCCTTTACAATATATTTTTAAGATAACGCGCTAAAAATCTGCCAGTAAGTAGGGAAATGTTAAAAGAAATGCTTGTACAAGGTAGAAAATTTTTAAAATTAATTTACTTATTTATAAACAACAATACTTAATAAATATAACTTTTTTTGGTATAAAAAAAGTTTTTTTTATAGACTCTTTAAAGTGAACATTCTGAATAGAGTGAACAGGCCTTGCGCGAATTAGTTCAACTGTATGTACATTTTATTAATTTTTGCTACAAACAATTTTCAATAACTTAAGTTAGTTTCTTAATGCCTTAGTCAAAAAAAAAATATTTCTGTTTAATAAGAGGCTTATGAAACAAATTTTTTTCTATGGAAATTTGAATAATAAACCTTTTATAAAATTAAAATATTTTAATCAGAAATAATTCATAGTTAGGCTCAAGTTCAGTAATTTCAATTCTTATTGAATGAAATATTTTTATTAATTAATGTGAGTTTCTAAAGAAGAGAAGAAAAATTAAACTTAGACTTTAAGCTGGGGGAAATACCGATACTTTTCTGTGCAGCCACGCACTTCATCAGCACCCTAGTCTATCTACTTGGGTAGAGATTCTTATTAATATCAGCTATTAATAATCAGTTCAATTAAAATATCTAAAAATTTTCTCACTTAATACATCATGGATCGTAAAAAGATAAGTAAGAATAGTTAAACATACTGAGGTAGAGTAAAATAATTTCGTGCTAACCTAAATAGAAAAATGAAAAATTGGAAAAAACAGAAAATTAATAGTGATACTTATAAATGTGTTTACCAAAGGTAAATCAATTGTATACACAACAATCGTTTCTCATATTCCGTTCATTGTACATTTAAGTTAAATAGCTGATATTAATAAGAATCTCTACCCAAGTAGATAGACTAGGGTGCTGATGAAGTGCGTGGCTGCACAGAAAAGTATCGGTATTTCCCCCAGCTTAAAGTCTAAGTTTAATTTTTCTTCTCTTCTTTAGAAACTCACATTAATTAATAAAAATATTTCATTCAATAAGAATTGAAATTACTGAACTTGAGCCTAACTATGAATTATTTCTGATTAAAATATTTTAATTTTATAAAAGGTTTATTATTCAAATTTCCATAGAAAAAAATTTGTTTCATAAGCCTCTTATTAAACAGAAATATTTTTTTTTTGACTAAGGCATTAAGAAACTAACTTAAGTTATTGAAAATTGTTTGTAGCAAAAATTAATAAAATGTACATACAGTTGAACTAATTCGCGCAAGGCCTGTTCACTCTATTCAGAATGTTCACTTTAAAGAGTATATAAAAAAAACTTTTTTTATACCAAAAAAAGTTATATTTATTAAGTATTGTTGTTTATAAATAAGTAAATTAATTTTAAAAATTTTCTACCTTGTACAAGCATTTCTTTTAACATTTCCCTACTTACTGGCAGATTTTTAGCGCGTTATCTTAAAAATATATTGTAAAGGATTTTTCAACACGCAGGTATTCAGCTTTTTTGAACGACTTTATTTTAAGCGTGCTTTTACTTAAGCATAAAACACTTTAAATTTTAGATTTGTTTTTCTAATCCCACTTATTGTGGACTTTGCTACTCCAAATTTCCTTGCAAGAACTGTAGCTCCTAACCCAATTGGATAGTTCTTTAATTATTTATGGCTTTATTGTAATAGAAAGAAATGTTTTACATACATATATAAGACCTAATTTTATTACTGCACATAAATACTTAACGAGAAAACAAAAACCACTAAAGTAATCTAGCTCACTACTTTCAAAAATCTTCAAAAAAGGAGAGGAAAAGTATAACAAACATTTTTGCCAATTGAACAGAAATCTAACGGTTTCATTAAAAAAGTATGTTAAGATATGATTATTTCTTCAAAGGTTCCTAGGAAAAGTTTACAGCTCCGTACACAGAAAAAATTATTGTTGAATTTTTTTTAATTAAGTGATTGCTTAGAAAAAATAATATTTTTGATTAAAATTTTAATGGAATATATGTTTATTTTAATTGACTTTGCTGCTCTAACAAAAAAGTGCTATCAACAGAGCTTAACTCAGAATACTCTGAAATGGGTAACAATTTTTACATGTTAATTGTATGTAAATAATCTAACTTTTGTTTTTATGTATGAAAATCGAGCTGTTTTTTGTAGTATGCCACATTGTTTTGAAAAAATATTTTCAATTAAAATACTCAATTAATCTTTTAATTGGTTTTGATATTTTATATGGGAGAAAAAAGTACTCAGCTTAATTTTTTTTATTCTTATTAATTTTGACATAAGTTGAATAAAAAATTAAATATGAAAATAAAAAAAAAAACAGAAATTCATTTTGTTCCCTTTTGTTGAGAAATAACAAGACAATTATGTTAAAAAATGCAAGCTTATAGACGAAATGTGGATGGTAAAGTTAGTACATTGGCGGTATTAGGGGTTCGATACAAAACGTTTTGCGTAAGTAGATATGGAAATCATCGAAGCCTTTCTTTAAAATCCAATCATAAAATATTCTGCATTTACACTTACGCAAGACCGGATACGGCCATTGTACTTTTTTCCTCCATTCAAACTTCAAAAGCCATGCGATGCATCAGTTAGGTTTTTGGTACAATACACAAATGTTTCCATTTTTGTAAATTTTTTATATGGAGATATATACATACATACATACATATGTATGTATGTACATAACATTTTTTATATTTTTACAATTTTTTATATTTTTATACTCTTAGATTTTTTATATTTCAGTTAATATTTTAACTGAATCTTTAAAAAATGTTAATAAGTTATTTAATTGAATCCTAAAAAGTATTTCAATTAATTTTTTAATTGAATCTTCAAAAATATTTTAATTAAATTTTAATTGAATCTTTAGAAAACCATCAATTAAATCTTTAGTTAGTGTAATATTTTTTTAATTGAAAAAATCAAAAAAATTTTTAATTAAAATGGATGAGTTAATACTACAACTTCCGTGATTGGTTGAAAACTAATTAATTTTTTAACTGAATCTTTGTTTTTTTTAATTGAATCTTGTTTTTACTTTTTTCTGTGTAATTCGAAATATATGGGTTACGCCCAACTTTTGTTTTTCATTTTTTTTTTGGACTCATCTTTATATATTTTGAGCTGCTTCACTTAACTGCATTTGTTGCAAATTTTTAGTTTTTTGTATGTACTTCAGACACGAATGAAACAACTTTTCTCACACACCTGATGTGTGTGAATAAGGACTGATTCAATTTATTGAACTCTCTTCCTTTAAGTATTATGGCTTTCATACAATAACAAATAAGAGAAAAAAAATTTAGATCAAGAGAAATATTGGGTGTTTTTTATTGAGGTATAGAACTTTAAGTTGGCATCACTTTTTTAACTGGCGGCCATTTTGTCAGCTGTCAAGTGATTAATATTTAGTTTGGTTTGCCATTTCATCATGAACAGGTTGACAAAAGAACAACGCTTGCAAATCGTGCAAATTTATTTCGAAAATAATGGTTCAGTTCGCGAAGTTTACCGCAAGCTCCGTCCATTTTATGGTCGACATAATCGTCCATCAGAGCAATTAATTCGGTTAACCATGGATCGTTTTCGCACTACGTTTACTCTATGTGATAATACGCATCCGCAGAGACATCGAACAGTGCGCACCGAAGAAACAATTGCCGCTGTAGAGCAAAGTGTTGAAGAGGACCCGAATGAATCGATTCGCCACCGGAGACCGGTATAGAGCCATGATAACCGACTATTTTGTTCCCGAATTGGATGGCATGAATGTGGATGAGTTGTGGTTCCAACAAGACGGCGCTACATGCCACACAGCGCACGTCACAATCGATTTATTGAAGGAAACATTCGATGAGCGCATAATTTCGCGGAATGGACCTGTCAATTGGCCACCAAGATCGTGTGATTTGACACCATTGGATTATTTTCTTTGGGGATATGTGAAGTCGCTCGTCTACGCTAACAAACCAGAAACGTTAGGGGACTTGGAAGCCAACATTCGTGGCGTTATTGCCAACATACGGCCTCATATGCTCGAAAAAGTGGTTGAAAATTGGACCTGTAGAATTGGCTTTATTCGAGCTAGCCGCGGCGGCCACATGCCCGAAATCATATTTAAACATTAATGGCATTAAATTATCCTTCTAATAAAGCCAAATTGATGGACATTAAAACGATTTTCTTGTGTTTTATTTCAATTCGAAGTTCTATACCTCTAAAAAAAACACCCTGTACTACAAACAAACACACAATCTCATGTTTTTTTTCTTGTTTACATGTAAGCTAATAAATGCGTGTGTAATATGTGTGCATTTAGTAGTAGAAATTTTAAACGCTTATAGCTACCAAAATACTTAACGGATTTCAATAGAATATAGATTCTGCAGATCTGTCCCAAAAACCTTTAAAACCATATAAATCTTTTTAAAATCGGTGCAGTAGTACCAGCGTAAAAGGGATTACAAAAAACATGTTTACCTATTAATTATATAGATTATGCCTTTATGGCAATGAACATGGATTGCTTTTTGGAATAATAGAAAATTGATAGCGTGAGTTGAAAAATAGTTTATGCAAATGATAGTTTATTGGCCTAACCATTTTATAACCAATCTTTTCTCTGGGTTTTTTCTGTTTATATTCCAAAGTTGTTGTTTTTGTTAGTAGCAGAAAGTAAAAATGTTATTGGTTAACAAAACAAGCAATATTTTGAATGACAGCTTTGGCCTTGACGACAGCTTCACCCTTGCTGAAAGCTTCAGCTATAATGAAAAAAAATCTGGTTTATCTTTGGCGAATTTCGGCTAATATATTACTAAGCTTAAGTTTTGTATGACTTCCACTCTTTTTTTAACAATCCATACTCTGATGTTCTAATATCAGTTTTGTTTGACAATAAAAATTGACGTAAAGTAAATCTAAGTTTACTTACAATATCGTAAACTACAAAAAAACTTCAACTAGATCTTAGTTAGACTTAATAAAAAATCCTTGAATCAGAAGAAGAAGAAGATTACAAGATTATTCAGAAAACTTATGTTAAATTAAAAAATGGGTAAGATAAGATAAATAAGTTTGCAATTGTATCAAGATGGAATAAATTTTTTACCGGAAGATTTGTTTCCAAACATTCGGCCATGTTACAGCGTTTAATTCCGTTCGGAAACAGAATTCAATCCACCTCATTTTTGTAAGAGATTGTGTCAAAAAAAACAAGAAGATGGAAATTTGTCAGGTGTGACAGAATCGTGGAAATGTGTCTTAAAAATCTGTGGAATCTTGTTGCAAATTTGTCTTAAAAATCTGTGCTCCTTTCAGTAAACTTAAAGAGCACTTAGTGGATGTTACAGAGAAAATATTCATCCTCCTCAGCATGTAATTCATCTAAATATTGACGATAATCCTTGTTTATCATAAGATATTCAATAAAGAGCATTTTCTTTCGAATTGTAATACTAATAACAATTGTAATGTTAATAATACCTATTTTACACTATCCTAGTCTTATGTCGAAGCTGATTGCTTTGTTAGAGGAGATAGACAAGTGAAAACAAAAGTTTCTGTTCCCCTTGTCTCTCTCTTTCTCTCCCTTAAACTAATCAGTTTTGTAATAAGACTTGCATAGTGTAAACTAGGACTATCAATTGTAATGTTAATAATATCCAAATTGGAAAGCATTTTCTTTTGTTTCGAAATACAGATTGGACCCCTGCTTAAACTACAAGTTGATGCTGTTTCTCAATAATTTTTGCAAATAAAAGTTCATTGAGCATACGTCGAATACAGACACCATTCTCTATATTGGAAAATACTTTTAACTTTGTATATCATTGACAATAAAATACGAAAGCATTTGTTTTCATTTCGACTAACAGAGTAGACCCCCAGAATTACCCCAGAATTACCTATGATACATGTTACGGAATCATATCAAATTTTTGACAATTATTTTAAAAAAAATGGACAGTTTCATGGCCTCTAAGATCGATCAATTTAACGTCTCTTAAATATTATATTTCTGACACACGTTGAGTATATATAATATGTTAATAATAAAACAACTTTCAAACTGATATGATGAGCTAGGTGTGATTTGAAAAACTTCATTTTTAAAAAATGAGTCCTATTGCAACTCCCTTCCAGCAGTGCAAAAATTTCACTGAATACATTATTTTGTTTAATTTAAAATTAAAGCTGTCGGAAATCCCCTAAAATTAAATAAAGACCTTTATGCTGTGCATAACTATGACAAAATTTGTTAGTATATATGCGTGTATACAAATAAATCTGTGAACAGTGAAACCTCTTTTAACGAACACCTCCCATAACCGGACACATCTAATAACCGCACAAGATTTGTATAACCAAAATTAAAGTAAAAGAATGTGTACCACTCTTATAAGCGGACACTTCTAATAACCAGACAAAAATATGGCGATGGTGAGTGTCCGCTTGTGAGAAGTTTCACTGTGCTTATAAATGTTTTTATAAATATATATGAGAGTAAGGAAGCAAAAAAACTCAAAAGAATGTGGAAATAATGTATGGTTAAGCTGTTTTTGAAATTGATGTTGGTGTAAATGGGAGTGGATATGTGTTATTGCATGTAATTAATATTCATTTAATAAACATATACATAAAGACGAGTCTGGAAAATTTTAAATATTTGATTTTTTTTATGATTTTTTTAATATGACTTCCATCCTTGTATTGTTTTAATTCATATATTCGTATTCTTGTAATTATAGCTTTATATTTAGAAAAATAAAATGCTGAATGTGTAATTATTACTATGAATTATAATTTTACTGAATACATACATATAGTTTATCGTTATCTTAATATAGAAAAGCCCTAAGCCATTTATTTTAATTTTTATTTTTTTAGAAGAGAAATAACAGAAGTAACACTTAGACAATGAATGCCTACTTCTACTTATTCGTGTTACCTTGTTACCTTATTTAGGAAAGTGGTAGAGAAGACAGGTGGTGAAGAGAAGACAGGTGGTGAAGGAAGAGATAGAGGAAAGCTTCTTTCTTTCACAACTCTACATTTTGCACGTTATAATGCATACTCGCAGCGCCTCTGGTTTCAATGAGGCGCATTAAATTTTTGAAGCTGTATTTAGCAGAAGCCATTTTTATTCGTTATTTTACTTCGCCGATGATTCTGCCACACAAAACAGACGAAGAAGGGCACTCTCATATTACATTAGGATAAGCATCATCTGAAGTCAGTATAGTTCAGTTACCAGTGACTATTCCTTTATCACTTGAATTTTCCTACAACAATTGATACAAAGCGAAACTACTGCACATCAGAAAAATGCGTGGTATTGTTATTTAATGACTGTTTGATACAGGGATTGAATCCAGGATCTTTGGATCCCTCATTTTATATTTTTTCTAAAAGCCAGGTTTTCTAAAGAAGAACATCTAATGTATCGAAAAATATAAAAATCTCAATTTTAAAACATAATAAATTAGGAATTTTTTCTATTAAGGCAACGATATCTATGTTTATATTAATATTTACTTTCACACATTCATAGACATATTTTATTTGATCACTGAATATATTTTGATGTACATATATAAACTTCTTTTTGTATGAGTTCACTTTTTGTTATGAAAGTGTCTGCTTGTCTGTGTTTTAAGTTTTGAATGTCGTTTTCTTTCTATTTTTGCGTTAAGTTTTGATATAATATTAAGAATTTTGTGTTTCTATGGATTTAAATGAAATATTTTTAAATTTTCATACAAATTACTTGAACATTGTGTGTATTACAATGAAAAAAAAACAATAGAAAATTGTAAGAGTAAAGAACCATTACTCAGCTTGTAAAGTCAGGATATTGTCCACTTATCTAGTTGCTTGGAAAAATATGTAATATAAGCAGTGTTGCAATATATTGTTGAGGTAACAACTACCAAAACAAAAAAAAACAATTTTTCAAAAGAAAAAAGAAACTGCCCAAAAACTCTAACCGTTTTATATTTTATTGAAACGTATTATCGTTTTATAAAGCAGTATATCGTTACATTAATATAAAATGGCCTTAAGTCATTATATTTCGAAAAATGCGAAAATCTCGATTTAAAAAAAATCAGTTAGGGCCATTTTACATTAAAGTATCAATATGTGCTAATAAAGAACACCACACTGTATCAATTATTACACAAAATGGCTTTCGCTCATAGTTATAAGCTTATCAATATCAGCTTTCATTATTTTTAGCACTTCCCAAAAAAATTTTCTTAACAAATTTGGCTTACTTCTTTCAATTTTATTTATAAGGGGCGGAGTCTGCAATACGTATCGTGCTATTTTTTCACAAAGATGTTCTAAATTAAAAAGGTATGTATATAAACACACTAAAGTTTATTTATTTGACTTGAAGTCTGTAATGTATTAAAAAAAAATTTAATTTCTTTATCTTAAGGCCCAACTACAATATGCATAAGCAGGCTTTAGTAAATTTCAGAGCTTAACGAAAGTCTGTCAAATTCCATCACAATTTACAATATACCTAAAAGTATTAAACGATTATTCAGTTCTAGTTGCCCAGTATTTTTCATATTTTTGCACTAATTTTCTTTGTTCTCATAATTCATAAACGAATAAAATTCATATTATTATTCATATTAAGTTATTAGAATTTCCTTATCTAGTAATAATTTAAGTCTTCTTGCAGTAAATTCATAAGTAATTAGCCAAAATTACATTAATTAAAACAGACATAACACTTCATTAGTAATAAAGCCATATGGATTTAGTTCAAAATTATATATAAATTTAAGAACAACAAGATCTTAATAAAATACCCTTAAATATAGAGGATCAATTACAATATGCATAAGCTAGCTTCAGAAACTGCGCGGTAAAAACGATTACTGACTGGAGTGAACAACAGAAATTCGGCATTGATAATTATTTTGTTGCAAAAAAAAACTGATTGTGGTTGTAAAATCACGTTTTTATATAAAGAACAAAAATTTAGATTTTTATAATATGTGAGGTTTATGTGAGTGCATGTGTGTGTGTGTGTGTGTATTGTCAGTATTTTTTGAGCTTGAGTGCTCTTTTTTTGAACACCTTTACCATTATAACGATACAAGCTATAATATAAAAACCCAAATAAATTGACAGGTGTTACGTTTTTTACGCTTTATCTCAGCGCTTATTAACGACGAGTCGTGCTCTGTAAATAGGCTGCAAGTCTTTCAAATTGCAGGTATATATTTTATTATTACATTAAGGGGTTTTTTAAAGCCTTATATTTTAATCATGTTAATATCTATTAATTTCGATGCATAATTTATTTATTTGTGTTATATTGTTTTTTACTAAAAAGACCTTGCTAAATGTTATTAACCTTTGATTAATAAGAGACATTTTTTTAAAATATTCTTGTTTTTAAGTTGTCTTCACTTGAGTCTGGTACTCTTTTCACAATTTCGTGCAAAATGCTGTTAAACTACATATAAAAGTATTTAGTATGAAATATTATTATTTGCGAAATAAATTTGCAAAAGTAGAGTACTTGGTTCTTGTTGTGAAAAACACATAAAATCATGACTTTCTAGGCAAAATTAGTCTGGCATCATTTTAGTTCAGCTGAGAAACAACATGAGTGCTTTTGTTGCACGAAATTGTAACAATTTTGCCTACTTTCAAACAACAAAAGCGAGAAATTTATAAAAAAATCGTACGTTGGGCTACGTTTAACACATATAAAATTTTTCACGCGAAATAATCAATGATGCTGAAAATTTTTCACAACTTTGAGTACCAGCCTTTACTTAAAAATCTCCGTTTTAAAATTGGTTTTTGCAACGGTAACTCTCTATGCACAGAGTGGCAACTGTGCAGTTGATGTTAAGGCCGGGCTGACATCTGTGTGACATGTGCCACACAAGCGTAAAAACTTAACCACTAATTACTAATGAAAAACTGTTTGATTCAGGCACGTATTTATTAAGTTAAACAGTTTCATACATAACTAATAGACAATTTTATAGAATACAACATGATTGGAAACAGTTTAAATCAACAAATACATGTCTGAATCAAACAGTTTTTCATAAGTAATTAGTGGTTATGCTTTCTTTGGCACATGGCACACAAAAAATAGCAGATCTAAACTCAGCCCAAGTGTGTTACGACGTATGAGCAATATTAATTTTCAAAAATTTTATTATTATTAAATCATTATTAAAAACTGTTGCATATCTTAGGGAGCACTTTAACTCAGAGCGAATGCGTAATAAATGCAAATAATTTATTAATCATACGTATTATACACAGCAGTGTATTTGTAATTGTGGTGATTTATTTTCGTTTTAATATCCTGTTTTTATAAAATGAATAAGTATTTACGTTCATTCAAATAACGATCAAAACCATGTTTACGTTTTTGTAATTTAACATAATTTAATTGCAAAACCATTGCAAAAATGTCTAGCATTGAGTCAAAATAATGCCAAGGGTATACAAAAAAATATTAGTTCTTATAATCAACGGAAAATCTCTATTAATGTGTTGTTAGTTTTTTAAGTGGGGGCCATAATCAATTTAAAATAAAATTGCTAACTTCCATATTAATAAAATTCAAATGAATTTGAAATAAATTTTATTTCAAATTATTCATAATTTGTTTTAAGATATCAGATACATTTTGTGTTTTTTTTTGTTCCATTTCTGTAATAATTTTGTGAGGGTTTATTTTTTGGTTATACCTAAAAAGCTGTTTTATGTTTTATAAGAAACAAATTTTTAACGTTAGTGTTTATAAAATAAACATAAAAACAAAAGGGCTTATTTCATATATTCATATCATATTTGCTATCAATGATCAATTAATTGTACGATTTTTTCATATTTATAAACGAAAAAAAACAAAACTAAAAAAATTTGCAGATTTAACTTCTGAACAAAACAGATTTCGAATAATTTGCGATAAATATAAAAATATATAAATCTTTTTATTCTGCACAAATTGGTTTTATGTATATACATAAGTACATTAGGCATATAACTTTTTTTACTAAAAATTTTAGAGGCACTACTCTATAAGGGGATATTGTACCGATTATAAAAACTGATACCTTTGGTCAGTTGATAACAAAAACCGTCAGTCCTGAATGAGTTTCTAAGTCTGTCTAATTTTTTTTTTAATAACAATAAAAATTCAATAGACCACAAGCGATGGTAAAATTGAGATTTCATTACAAAAAAGCTTTCAGAAAATTTAAATGCGATGAATCAAATTAATTCACATATTCCATTTTGCATTAAAGTTACGTATATAAAGCAGAAATCTACATCAACTGATACCACACACAGTGGACCAAACACAAAAGAATGCTAATGATGAAGGTTTAGTGGCCTTCGAAAACAGCTAGTTCTTCCGTTCAAATGTGTGAATATTTTCAATTAACTTAAGTGTTATTTGTTCGTTAATAATTGTCACATATAGTTTGGCTTTTAAGGCGATACAAACTTTAGCCTATTCAAATTGTAAATATATAAACAAATGAAGGTCGAACAATAATAATTAAAAATTAACAAACGACAATGGTAAGACTGTTGTAAATTTGGAGATGGTAAAATTGAGCTTTCATTAGAAAAAAGCTTTCAGCAAATTGAAATACGATGAATCAAAACAATTCACATATTCCATTTGCATATATGTTAAGTATATAAAGCAGAAGTCTACATCAAAAAGCTATACGAACTTAAGCCCGTTCAAATCATAAATATAGAAACAAATGAAGTTTTAACAATAACAATTAAAAGTTAACTAACAAGGGATAAAGTTAAAATGTTATTAAAATAAAACACATTTCATATATGTCTAGATACGAGTATTAACGTAAGAATTGCGATCACGTTATGAATTCTATTTACCGGTGTTAAAACAAAAAGAAAAGTAAAATCTAAAACATTATTTTAAATAATTCCATTAAAAAAATTCTAACTCCAAACTTCATAGCATTTGGTGCGGAAACTTTTTTAACGATTGCGTAAAAGTATAAACGTGATTATTCTTATTTTTCCATAAACTATTCAGCTCCATCTGTCAAATTTTGATATTTGCCAAAAATGCCAAAAGTTATAACCCTAATATGTATAACCCTAAGACATATGAACCATGCTTACCACTGATTCCTTAAGAAATACCAATTATATACCAATTGTATGAATTAATTATTTCTATAGTCACAATTAAAATTTTTTGTTGCAGTAATCATTTCATTCTAAAAATTCATAATATAATTTATTTCATTAATTACAACAGAATTGTGCCCTAGTTGTTGGAACCAATAAAATTCGATTGGCTACAAATTTGTTTACAGCAATAAATCTGTTTTCTCTGTGTGAGCATAAGCATAAATTTAAATTATTTGATTATAAAAAAAGAAATATAAAAAGGCCAAGGATGCCAAATTTGCTTTTATCTTTCAACAAATTGAACCTTATTTTCGGCTTTATCGTGAGCGACAAAAATTAAAATTTTCAGGAGATTGTTTTTTAAAAATATTCAAATTTGTTTTTGTACGTAAACTGTTGCTTACGATAAAATTGTACAGCCTGTATTTTAAAAATTAACAACAATGTTGGAATTTTTATAACTCTAAACTATGGGTGGGTCCATAAAATGAAAAGTAAATTTTCGATAACATGTCGCTTACGATAAATTCCAAGCAAGACCTCGACATGCTTATTTTATTTAAATATTTTACAAACCATAGAATTTCTTATACATTTTAAGTAAAATAACTTAAAAATAAAAAGGCTTACTTTTTTCGTAAATGGTTACTCCATTTACCTAAAATAAAAAATAAAGTCTCAAGGTAACCCGTCTTATATTTGATTTCGCAATTTAGAATTGATACAAATTCTAGTAGCTATTTTAAACATAACAATATCCTATTATATACTTTTATTTATAATAAACTTTTAATTTTTTTCATTAATATCTTATCTTAAGTTTGTATTTTGGTTAACAAAAAAAGTTTTTAAATTTGTAATTAAAATATTGGCTTGTCCTAAGAATTTAGAAAATAGTTATCAAATATTGTTCACCCAAAATTTATTAAATCTTTAAGTAACTAAAAAGTTATTAGGCTAAACCACTAAATAAATTAAAAAAAATATTATAGTCTTTTGGAATAAAATTTCAGTTTTATTTAAATTTTGTTACAAACCAAAATAAAAATATTCAACAGTATTTGTTTTACATACGGCCTTTTGCTTGTCCTTTTATAAAGCGATTAAATTATCTTGTATGGAAAAATGTTGACAAAAACTTTAAGTTGCCAAAAATGAGGAAAAATAAATTAACAAATGTAATGAATGTACATTAGGAAGCTGTTACATTTTCAATTCGTATAGATAAATTTATACAAGCGTATGCTCTATAGAGTGTGTGTGTTTTTGAGAGGTATTTTTTTTCATTTCAACAGTTGTTTGTACTTTTATGTTTTTATTTACGGCTGTTTTCACAATGTACGATTAAGAGTTAACATGAACTTTAACTATAACTTCTTTGTACAAAAGTAAGTACCTGTTAGTTTTTAATTTTATATTGTGAAAAGGGCCATTAGTGTTATTATTTTGACTTAAAATATTTACATAACATGTTCTATATAAACATGAATTTATTTTTTGTCGTTATAACTTTGCTATAAAAATATATAAATTTATTGTATTTTTGATAAAAAATACCACTTTCCAATGTCAATGCCAAATTTCCAATGTTTTAAAAAAATAGTATTTTATTATAAATCTATCATCTTTCAGTCAGGCTTAAGTTATTTTTTATGGTATTTTAAACCACTGTTTCTACAACGCAAACGGTCGGCTCGAATATAAAATTTATATGGAAAACACAAATTTTTTTGAGTTATTTTCATAAAAATTTTGTGGACGACTCCTCTGCCAGAATTGTAAAAACTGCACATAAGTTTTATCTTATAGCTTTTAAATTCTTAAATCTAGTGTTGAGTAACAAATTTCACAAATTGATTGAAAAATAAATATATTCAAGAAAATCATATTTTTTCCGACAAAATATGTTAACTCTAAAAAAATATTTTTTTTGATCGTCTAAAATATGTCTTTTAAAAAATAATTTTTTAAATTTTTTTGTATAAAACTTTTCGAATATCTCTGAAACTATAGGTGTTCACAATAGTATTTCGTGATAGCTTGATGAGATTTAACAAGACAAATCTAGAAAAAAGATTGGTTGAAATATGGTTAGGCCAATAAAATATCATTTGCATGAACTATATTTCATTTCACACTATCAATTTTCCATTAATCCAAAACACAATCCATGTTTATTGCCATCAGGGCATAATTATAATAAAAATATGATTGTGAGTGACAATTCTTAAATTGATTGCATCAACCGAACGTATGCTTTTGTTATGACTATACACTCAAAAAAAAAATTAACTAAAAGTTAGGAAAATTTTCTAAATTTGAATAAAAAAAAAGCTGTCGTATGGCGCCAAAGCTGTTTTTACTTGAAACCAGTAAAATATTTACTAAATTTATAGTTCATTAATGAACTAGTTTATAGTAATTATATTTTAATATTTTAGTAAAATTTTCCTAAAATTAAGTAAAATTTTCCACTAAAATTCGGAGATTTGAAAAAAAATTTTTTCGTCTTTGATCTCAAATTTAGTAAATTTTCCCATTTTTTTTGTCTTTAATTCTGGTACTTATTTTTATTTTAATTAAATTCTATACCACATGGTATGTTTTTTTATATTTTCATGTTATATTCTTAACTATAATTCGTATGGTGAATACATATAAATTCCTTGAGAGGAGACAAGTATTGAACCAGCAACCTTCTGATTGATAGGCAAGCACTCTAACCAATTGCCTAACAAGGCAGCCTGAATAAGCATTAAAATTATTGAGTTTTAAAATTTTATTTTGTTTACAAAAAAATAAATTTCAAGTTCAAATTTTCCTCGAAAATATGAAAAATATACTTAGATTTTTTGCTAAATGTAAATCAATAATAAATTCCATAATTCAAAGAAAAAATACTTAAAACTGGGAAATATTTCCCTAAAATTTAGTATACCTTTTTATATCTTTTAAGTAAGTCAAATTTCATGAACTAATCAGGAGTAATTCATTTCCTAAAGTTTTTTTTGATTTAAGACGAAATTTACTAGTTCTTAATATAAAATTTCCTTCACTTTATAACCATTTTCTTACTTTTAGTAAATATTTCCTTTAAGTCAGTAAACATTTCCTGAAATTTGAGCAATTTATTGTATTTTTATGAACTATTTTTGAGGATATGAACTTTTTATTTTTTACTAGATTTTTATAAAAATTTACTTAAACTTAGAAAAAATTACTTAAACTTAGAAATTTTTTTTACTTGAATTTAGGAAAAAAAAGTTCTTAATAATAGAAAAAAATGTCTTTTTTTTGAGTGTAATAAACTGATTGATTAGCACAGCCGAATGCCCTAAGAAAGAAAAAGAAAAACAACACTTGGAATATTGTAAATGTAGTAAGCTACAATTTTATGTATAGTTTTTTGTTAAAAGACAACTACCTAAAAATACTTTTGCCCTTAATAACTTACTTTCAATCTAATTATCAAGTGTTGCAGTTCTTAAAATTTAATACGTGTACTTACCTTAAGTCTATGTGATTATATTCTTAATAAAAGCTTGAAAAGAACCTAACCCTTTTTAACCAACCTTAATAATAGCCTTTTCACACTTACTCAAATGTTTCATCTTTCATCAATTTGCCAAGATGATAACATCTTTCCATAAGAATTATACAGGGCTGAACGTTCAACATCTTTTAACATCTGCAAAAGATGTTCCTCTCTCACTTTGTTCCCTTCAACATCATTTGATTATTTTAGTGTCATCATTGGAAAAAATGTATACAACTATATACATACATGCATACATACTATAAAAATGTATACATATGTATGTATGTATGTATATCTACATACGCATGTACATATGTATGCACATGCATTCAGGGCTACCTTTTGGAATATTATTCCCACAGAAAGATATGTAACTACCCTATAGGAACTCAAACTCATTTGTAAGTACCTTCAAACTGGTTTTTTAATAACCACAACTGGTTGATTAAGTGACTTTTTTCCTTGTCGCCGACTCACTATTTTAACATAGGAGGCATGTCATAGGCAGTAGTCAATTGGCCATCTCCGCATAACTTTTAAATTGACTACTAACTACTTATTTTTCAAGCACTCTGAAGTCACTTAATATCTATTATACTTAAATAAATATTTATGTAAATCTTCATACACATTTGTATATCATATACATACATACATATGCATATACTATATATCCCTGCTAGTATTTTTGGAAATTTTTAATTAAATTTGATTCTTTTTTAATACTTTCAAGTGATCAAAAAACAAAAATAAGCGCTCGTTTTCTGAGCATAAAAGATAGTTTTGTCGGGAGAAAATGGTACCCTACATGCGACTCTTCTTGAGGAGTCTTTTATTACCCGCTTTTCTGATCAGTTTCGACTCATTTATGACTCATATATTTTAAAATAAATAAATAAATTACTTTTAAAGCATTAGCACGACTCATTTTCGAGTCTTTTTTCAAGCGCGCAAGTGTTTAATCAGTTTTTAATCGTCAAAAGTACTCGAGGAAGACTTAGTTAGGTGATTTTTGATAAAACAATCTTCCAAATGCTAGCAGGGATAATAAATATATGTGTATTGATATATAGAAATAATTAGTATTTTTATATTTAAAACAAAAATACATACATTCATACGAAAGTTTTTCCTGCTCATAGAAAATATACATATTAGTATTGAAATTATTATTTTTTTTTCAACACAAACATTTGGCATTTGATTTCATGGCATGCTTCTTTTGATTTTTTTTATTTTCTTTTCATTTACTTATTTTGCTTTTATTTATTTCTTACGTGTGCTTCTATTCAATATGTTTGGTTGATATCTGCATGAGATTTAAACCAATTTGTGGTCACTTGCAAAATAGTTAATTTATAGCTAGTGTTTTTTGTCAATCGACTATTTTATTTACTACAGGGTACTCAAAGATTTTATTATATACATATGTATGTATATGTATGTATATGATAAAATCTTGTATATATTTTTCCAAATCGAAATAAATGACATAAAAGTAGTTGCAAATTTCTACAAGCTGCTCGAACTCGAAATTTTGGCACATATAGAAAGTACTCGAAATATATATTTTTTCATAATCATCGTCCGCTAGTATAATTTCTACTAATTCTGCATATGCATTAATTGTTTCTGCTTCTCAACACGAAAAGCAATTAAATCGATTTCTACTGCATTTTTAAATTCTATTTTATTTGTTAATTTTTAGTTGCTCACACTTGTAAAGATAGTATTAAAGCTCATAACAGATAAAAGATGAAATATAGTGTAATGTGAACAGGTTTTTTAAATTTTCAACATATTCCACGCATTCCTCAAAGATGTGAGTAGGTGTGAAAAGGCTATAATGCACAAGAAAAGTGAGAAGAAATCATAGCATAATTAGTTAAGAATAAAAGAAAACTAGTCCTCTTTTTGAAAACTGTTTCAATCTTTTTAATTATAATTACTTTACGAGTAATTATAATTTCTTGTACACTGCCGCTCTATAAAAGCAGATAATATTCACAATTAACTGCGAACTGTTACAATCAGTAATTAGTATAAAATGTAGTCATGCACTCAAAAAAAAGACATGTACTATTATCAAGAAATTTTTTTTCCTAAATTCAAGTAAAAAAATTTCTAAGTTTAAGTAATTTTTTCTAAGTTTAAGTTAATTTTTACAAAAATCTAGTAAAAATTACTTAATATGAATAAAAAATAAAAAGTTTATATCCTTAAAAATAGTTCATAAAAATTGTTATAAACTGAAGGAAATTTTATATTAAGGACTACTAAATTTCGTCTCAAGTCAAAAAATAAACTTTAGGAAATAAATTACTCCTGATAAGTTCATGAAATTTGACTAACTTAAAAGATGTAAAAAGGCATACTAAATTTTAGGAAAATATTTACTAGTTTTAAGTATTTTTTGTTTGAAATATAGAATTTATTACTAATTTGCATTTAGCAAAAAATCTAAGTAAGTTTTTTATATTTTCGAGGAAAATTTAAACTTGAAATTTATTTTTTTTTAAATAAAATAAAATTTTAAAACTCAATAATTTCAATGCTTATTCAGGCTGCCTTGTTAGGCAATTGGTTAGAGTGCTTGCCTATCAATCAGAAAGTTGCTGGTTCAATACTTGTCTCCTCTCAAGGAATTTATATGTGTGTATGGTGAATTATAATTAAGAATATAATATGAAAATATAATAAATAACATATCATTTGGTATAGAATTTAATTAAAAATAAAAATTAGTACCAGAATTAATAACAAAAAAAATTGGAAAATTTACTAAATTTGAGATCAACGACGAAAAATTTTTTTGCAAAGCTCCGAATTTTATGGGAAAATTTTACTTAATTTTAGGAAAATTTTACTTAAATATGAAAATATAATTACTATAAACAAGTTCATTAATGAACTAGAAATTAAGTAAATATTTTAGTGGTTTCAAGTAAAAACAGCTTTGGCGCCATACGACAACTTTTTTTATTAAAATTTAGAAAATTTTTCAAAATTTTAGTTAATTTTTTTTTTGAGTGAATTTTAGTGAGAAATTTTTAGATTCTTTAATTGAACTGTAGTGAATTTTTATCAGAAGGCTGGAATAACCAAAAATAATACTGTAGAATGCAACAACAAGTAACATAAGACCACTACAATAATACTTACAAGCATGTACCGATGGTACATCGAATAAGTAAAAATAATTAATGTGATGATCGTAAAAAGATAAGTAAGAATAGTTAAACATACTGAGGTAGAGTAAAATAATTTCGTGCTAACCTAAATAGAAAAATGAAAAATTGGAAAAAACAGAAAATTAATAGTGATACTTATAAATGTGTTTACCAAAGGTAAATCAATTGTATACACAACAATCGTTTCTCATATTCCGTTCATTGTACATTTAAGTTAAATAGCTGATATTAATAAGAATCTCTACCCAAGTAGATAGACTAGGGTGCTGATGAAGTGCGTGGCTGCACAGAAAAGTATCGGTATTTCCCCCAGCTTAAAGTCTAAGTTTAATTTTTCTTCTCTAATTTTTCTTCTCTTCTTTAGAAACTCACATTAATTAATAAAAATATTTCATTCAATAAGAATTGAAATTACTGAACTTGAGCCTAACTATGAATTATTTCTGATTAAAATTCACTACAGTTCAATTAAAATATCTAAAAATTTTCTCATTAAAATATTTTTTACGAATTGTGCCCTTAATATTTTGCTCAAACTGATTTTTTCCCCTATTTTGATTTGATTAAGCAGATTTTTTTGCTTAGAATTAAACACTTACTTGTTCTTTTTCTCAATGATGTATCTTTTGATTTTTTTAAAGTAAGAGGCGATGATACATATGTATGTACATAGTGTAGTATTTTTTACGAATATTTACTTTCTAGTTCGTAGATAATAAGAAACTTTTTCACAAAATTTCCATTACATGTTTACTACTCCTTAATAATTTAAAAGACTTTGCTTATAAATACATTTTTATTTTTTGATGTTTTTTTTGTGCTGCAAAAGAAGTTCGGGCGTTTTTTTGCAATTGTGTTTGCAATGTTTTCTTTCTTATAAATTATTTATTTTCAACTTCCTTGTATTTGCTGTTTTTGTTGTTCATCTTTTTTTCATTCTCTTCAACTTCTTGTTGTTTGTTTGAATTTCTTGCACTTGAAAATTCAACACCATTATAAAATTGTACAAAATTACATGAAAATTCCATTATACTTGTCTTCATATGCGAACTCGCTTTGTTTTTATTGTGTGCAAAGAAAGTTTTGCAGTATGTGCTGCAGTTGTTTTTTATTTGTTGTAAAGTTTACATTTAACATGGAAGTGCGACGGTGAACTGGAGCTCTTTGCCCTTTCTTGCACAACTGATTGCAAGAAGTGCTTTCTAACACTTTGTGAAAGTACAGTGGAGTTTATAAATATAATTTTGTATAGCTTTGTTTGTAATGCTTTCTTTCTAGGTAAACTATAGATTTTATGGCAGCTTACAAAATTACATAAAATCTGGTTGTGTTTTTAAGTGAATTAAATATTCAATTTAAATTAAAACTATTAGTAAAATATTGATTTTATGGTAGTATAAAATCAAATAAGAAAGTAAAGTAAGAAAATAAAAAATAAACATTTTGATTATTGAGTTCTTGTTTTAACTTTCACATTTGTTGAAGTTTTCATTTGTTTAAATTAAAGTTTGTTTTAATTAAGTTTAGTTGTTTGATCTGCTTTAGGATCGCATGAATCGCTGGATCCACCTAAATCCCTCAATAATCAATTTCAATGTATTTTTAAAAATAGTATTTTACTGAATAAGTAAAATAATAAGTTGGAATTATTAGTGCTTAAACAAATATTAAACTTAAATTATAACAATTCCAAAAAAAAAAAAACACCAAATATTTGTCTCTTGGACAAAAATTTTAAAACCTCATCATAATAAATCATCACAATTTCCTAACATTAAATCCACTGTATATAAAAATAAAAAATATGCAAATTCTTCCTTATTCTATTATGATGTCAGCATAATATAAAGTTCACATTTAAGTTTAGCAACAAATATTTTTTATACTTACATACGTGTTTCTACACACGTACATTGTTTTACATTAGTTAGTGCATATATGAACGGCTTTGCAAACATGAGCTTTACCATCTCCAGCTTGTTTTTTTTTTCTAAACACGAACGAAACGTGAAATTGTTATTAGAACTTTTAGAGGTAAAAAAATTAAATAAATTAAAAGAAGAAAAATATTAAAAGAAAAAGCAACAGTATTGGTATTACCCAGCAAAAGTTATTGTGCTTTTTAGAAGCGTTTTTGTAAAGGAGACAATATTATAGAATCACTTGCTGTTTTACATGAATAGGACATTTTTTGTTTGAGATGAGCCAGCTAGAAGCAATACATTTAGCTTCCAAAAAACTATGATTTTTTGTTTTAAAGTGCTTCACAGAAGTAATGATATATATTCTTTTCTTTCTTTTTCAGAAGTATATATTGAAGCTTTTGTTATCAAGTAAGCAATATATTGCTTCCCTCAGTTGTTACTGCTTCCAAATCAAAATTTTTTTGGTGGGTAGTTAAATGCCATAGCATAAACCTGCATTCATATGCTGCTTACTGCAGTTAAATATGTGAATGAATATTCGAATTAAGAGTTTTATAAAACGCCCATAAAAGTATCCAAACACACACTCACACACGCAAACTCTACACTCTTAACGCATACTTACACACTCATTATCATAATCAACAGCATCATTATTCGGTTGAACTGTTGTGGTTGTGTTTCAATTTCCTCTATGAGGAAATGCATAAAAAAGAGCAACAGGAATGAGTATTTTATAATGATAAGATATATAATTTTATTATCAATTATATGATTTTTGTTTAATTTTTTGCAAAACATGCATATAACCAATTATCAGGTGTGCTTTTGTGGCAGCTGTTTTGTGCTTTGGAATTAATTTAATAGATTTGTATAGTTTTAAATAGAAACTTAAATATAATGGGAGTTTTCCTTTCACTGTTTATTGTCGTGATTCAAAAATGCTGAAATTAAAATTACATTCAAGTTGAGCTTAAATTGGGGTACAGAATAGTCGCTGTAGTACAGCGTAACGGAAAAACATCCCTACAGGAATGCTACCAGTCAATTGACTAGTGATTTGACTAGTAGCGACCACTACAACTTCGGTCACTGGCCCCAGTTAGTTTATTAGGGGCTTGGTGAAAAAAATGACCAAAACATTTGTGTACGTGTGATTTTTTCTCTCTTTCTAACTTATTAATTTCACTGAATTAAAACACATATATCTGAACTGCTTACTCTGCTACGTTTTTTCCAGTCACAGATTACATAAGCATTGGTGAACTATGACTAGTCAATGGTTACAAGGCAACTAGTCACCTATTACTAGTCAATATTTACGTAGAAACTGGTAAAATGTAACTTTTAAATAAAAAATATAATTTATAATACTTTTTGTTTAATTTTATTTGCTTTTTTATTACAAAAATAACTCTTAAATACATAAAAAATAGCATTTAAAACAAAAAATACAAATATACAAAATCACCAAATAACTTAAGCGGTATATAGCCCTCACATCTTTTCATCTCCAACGCATCTTGCTCTCTACAAATATCTAAAATTTAGAAAATAAATATACATATTAAATTAAACTTTCTCTCTCTCTCTCTCTCTCTCTCTCTCTTATGCACTATTTTACTTATCTTTTCCAATACTTTTATAAACTTCCACAGACTGCATGAATGGCGCCTTCTTCACTACGCATTTTTCCCTTTCTAAATATCTAAAAATTGGAAAAGAAACGAATACATACATGCATATGTATGTATATTTTTAGTTAAACTGTATAAAATTTCTTTTATTCATTATTGTTTTTATGTTACTATTTCACAAAGACCATAATTTTTTTTAACACTTTTATGCATTTTAATTGTAAAAACCGAACGAACTATAAATTATTTTCAGTAAAACTCAATATTTTTAAAAATTTTGACATATGTACATTAGATGTCCCACTCTAGCATATATGTTAGAGTAGAGCAACTATACTAAATGTTGAATTGAATGAAAAATTGTTGTAAATGTGTTAGTAAAAAATTTTTGTTTGTGTTAGTTTCAGTCATTCATTTCTTGTAGGGATCCTTAACATTTTTGGTGAAGGATACCAAATAGAGATGAGCGATGTTTCAGTACATGCTACTTCTTCACAGAGATTGAAAAATTACTAATCACAACTGTAACTGAAGTAATAGCCCAACAAAAATTAGTTTGGTACAAGCAATTAAATTGTGTATGAAAATAAATATGCACTTCGGTAGATCAGTTGGTAGTGTTCTTTGCTAACATGCGGAGATCGTGGAATCGACTCCCGATTTAATGCGCGAACAAAAAGTATCTGATAAATGTACATTAATGTACATCATTTCTTACTTATGGAAGCTTCAATATTGCATGAATTCACTACATAATAATTGTACATGCCATACGTAGACAGGTTTATAAGCCAAAAAGCACTTTGACATTCTGTTCCAAACCTGCTTTCGACAAAGCAGTATTTTCTTGGTGGGAAGTATTGGAAATATAGTTCTTTCATACACACTGTAAATATTCTGGTATGCTTACTTAACAGAAAATAAAGCTATCACATACATTTTGTTATACCTTCAGATGTTGTATTTATACCTCCAGCTTTTGTTATCATATCTGGCAACTACATATGAGTATATATAGCTCTTGAATTTTTGCCATAGTAATTTTATTGTCTCTCTGCCTCTTTTACGACAAGTTTAAATGTTTAGAACGTGTTGGTTACTAATAGTTTGTTTTTGTCACTTTCCTTGTAAGTATTTCAAGATACTTATACTAATACACACTTTTAATGTCAGGCTGTTCAAACTGGCACCGGAGTGCTGAACATCGATCGGCTTTTATACAAATGATTAAACCATACGCTTATACATTTCTCTCAGTTTTCTCTCTGTGGGCAGCTGTATTTTAAAGCCGAAGTGCGGATACGTGTTAAACAGTGATCACTGTCACTATTTAATTTCACTGCTATTTCTCTCAATAGCACTACTGAAAATAACAAAACTGCAGTTTAAAATTACAGTAATTTATAAATCACTTTCATTAGAACAACATTATTAAAAAATCACTGTATCGCTCATCTCTAGTAAAATATTATAATACATGTTAATACGAGTATGCATTTAAAGGTTCATATCACGTACGTTTAAGTAATTTTTAATTAAATTATTATTTCCTATTTCATTAATCATTTGTGGGCAGCTGTTACTGTATACTTATTAAAATTTCTCGTATAAAAACAAATTCATACTTACAAATGGGACTAACATTGTGTGGGAAAAACTTAAAATATGTAAAACTTTTATTTATTATTGGTTAAGCACGTCCGGATGTATCTAAAAGAAAAATGTCACGGTATTTTTATTGTGTACAATAATACACATGTGCTATTATAAGCTATATAGTATATAGATATTGTATTATAATTATCAATGCCTACAATAAATTTAGTTAATTTGGCAGATATTCATATATGTTTTTATTACATTTAAAGTATATTTGATATAACAAATGAGGCAAGGCATTGAGAATTTTAAAATTGTACCAACAACTTTAAAAAATTGTACTTTTTTAACCTTAATTGTACTAAAATATTTTTTTAGTTCAAATTACATATTTTTATTAAAATAATCTACTTTGTTCTGCCTACCGAATCGTTTTCACAAATTTGCTTATAAGTTACACCTGATTTAAAAATGGACCAGTTCAAATTTTTTTTATTTTCTTTCTGCGTTTTGCTTTTACAAGACTGTTTTCAAGGACAAAAAGGTGGGTTTTTTTATTGTTCAAAAGTGAAAATTGAATTGAATCGTTTGAAAAGAAATATGCAGTGAAACTGCGGAGATTCCTAAAATGTACTAAATTAGTCATTGGTGTACTATTGTACTCTTTGAATTTAAATAGTACCAAAAAAGATACAATTGTACCAACTTTTCCATCACTGTAACACATACCCCGCTGCTAACGTAATGCCTTACGTTCTAATTTATGTTTGACTTTTAGAATTAAAATAAGGAACTGACAAAATATTATTCCACCCAGGAAGAGAAAAAAAGCAGCTACAATTACAGCATATACAAATAGCATAGCTTTTATCATAACTGGTAAGTTTCTTGACACAATTACTTCCCTCATGGAGTCAGCGTTAAGGGATATTCATAGATGGGCAACGCGGGTAGGTTTGAACTTAAACCCTGAAAAAACGTACCTTGTGCGTTTTAGTAATTGGAATGTCAATAAATGGAGAACACCTAAACTGTATGGTATATTGCTCTCACCCAACACAAACACAAAATACCTGGGAGTTATTTTGGATAGTAAGCTGAAGTGGAGGCCAAATACAGAAGATAGAGTTAAATCAGCCACCGTTGCTCTATATGCATGTAAAAAGATGCTGGGCAATACATGGGGCTTTTTGCCTAATCTTACGTATTGGATCTACACAGCGGTAGCTAGACCCCAATTCTACTCTACGGAATACTTGTTTAATGGAGGGCAACCGAGACAAAGGCATACCTGAAAAAGTTAGAAAGTATTCAGAGACTAGCAGAGCTCTTTATCAATATAGCTCTAAAAAGCACGCCTACTGCAGCTTTAGACGTTATATTGAAACTTAAACCAAAAAAAAATAACTGGAGTTGTTGTTTTTCACTGAAAAAATTATATGAAAATCAAGTGTTAAACATAAATTGAGATTCAAACAGAATTGCTGAAATTGACCGTAGCTTTTACTTTATTTTAAGTAGATATCGACAAAATCTGCTGTTAAATTATCTGCAATTTGCTAAATTTTTCAACAAATCTCATGAAAACTAATATTGTAGTGTATCACACAAGTTGATAATGCTTGCACAATGAATGCAACACAGAACTAATAAAGTATCAATAACATTACTTTCTTTCTATGCATGCATGGTGCAATGCTGAACTGCTTACGATTAATGACACATTTCTGTTTGAGTGCAATTGTAAATATAAAATACGATGATTGGTCAAACAGAAATGTGAATACGATACTTCATAGTATTGAAAGAGAAAACAATAACATTTGTATGTTTAGAATAAGTTAGAAAGGTTAAGATTTATTTTTAAAATTAGTATATAAGCCAAAAAAAAATAGAATAAAATCAGACTTTAATTTGTTTAACATAAATCGGCTCTTTAGCCTTGTTTTCTTTTTAAAGTTTCAAAACTTCTTTTGGCAGTTCTTTTGAACGCCTAAGTTTTAGTTGGGACTCCCTCAGCTGTTTTAAAATAAAAAAGGGGCTATAGAGACATTTTTCAAAGACACTTTTATATTGCGTATTACATGGCGATCCTGCAAAATCGAACAATATTTTACCCAAATGTCAGAATCGGAAATAGAAGAAATCGTAAACCGCTGGAAGCAGCACCAGTTTATATACCACTTCCACGTAACGCTGGTCTGATTGAAGAGTACAGACGAAGGAACAGAAAGCCAAATAACTCGCCAAGAAACAATAATTTCAATAATAGAAATAATCTGAGTAACAATAGGAATAACAACAATTACAGAAGAAACTTTAACAATAACCAAGATTACACCAACAGAAACAACAACAAGTATGTACACACCATACAAAGTTCGAGAAACAAAGTAGGCCCGGAATACATACCTATTCCGGAGAGCCAGAATTAAGAATACATAGGATATGTGCAAACAGAACAAATTTTATAAACACAAAATACAAGAATAGAATATTGAAATTCCTTATCGACACAGGCGCTGACATATCACTTTGTCGTATGTGTAAAGACTATGAAGGTGAACAATTTAAGCCAGAACAAAAATGCAAACTTACTGGAATCACAAAGGAAGAAATATACCCTTTAGGCACAATAGAACTTGAACTCTCCTTATAGAGACATTTTTCAAAGACATTTTACAAAGACACTTTTATATTGCGTATTACATGGCGATCCTTGCGTATTACAATATTTTGTCTTCCGAATAGTAAAAATTCATTTTCAGTGGAAAATCTACAAAAAAAAGTAGCAGTTAATAGTGATAAAGGAATTCGCCTGCGCTGAACAAACCATGGAAAAAGGTACATATACTCTCATATGCAGGCATACATTTACATAGAAAAAATATTCATATATATGGCAAATAATTTTTCTACTGAAATTGATTCGAATATGAAAATACATACACATGTATGTATACTTAAAAAATATGGCGTATATTTGCGGAAAAAACAAGAATTTTTAATATGAAAATTTTTAAAAAGTCATATATTGTGGGGATTGCAATATAAACCTAAACGCACAAAAAGCTGCATTCAGTCAAGCCATTCGTATACACTCTTTTATATTTATGCATATGCATACATAGAAAGTTTGGTATGGTGTAGTAAAAATAGTAATTCAATTGATTTTATTGTGTGCATATGAAAGAGCACAGAGATGAATACGTCTGAAGTTTTTAGAATATTTGTTTATTGCATTTTTTTTTATTTGCACAAAAACTTTCAGATTGATATTATTCCAATATTTGCATTAAACTTAATATAGTAGATTTTCCTCCACTTTGAACGTAACAAAATATGAGTTGTTAAAACTGTATTTCAAATATCGTCGACATAGAGTGTAAACCTGCTAACTCACTTCAAATACATTTTAGAGTACATACAAGAAACTGTTAACATTTAAAAAACTATCCCAATACATTAATGGCATTTTTCTCTGAGCAATATGCTGCATTTTACTGCCCTTTACATTTCTTTGTGTTCTTTTCTGAAAATTATGTGTTATTTTAAAAACATAACGCGTTCTTTTCTCATGATGTTACCCTTATAAAGAAGAAAAATGTTACATGTTCAACACTAATTTTCTTTAAAGTGGTATGAGTGCAGCATTATATTAACAGTTGGTTTTATTATTGTTTATTAAAAAAATAAATCATTTTCTAATTCGTCATTGTTTTATGCCGAAACTTGTTGGAAAATTGTTCTTTTAAAAACGTAAAATATGCAACATTTCTTAAAAATCAGGTGAGCATTTATATATGTTTCCAAGTCAAATGAAACATATATGTTACACTTTTCTTTTAGACAAGAAAACACCATAAGTTTTTTTGGACATGTCGAGTTTCGAATTAAAATAAATATTTCATAAAGTCGACGAGGCGTCGTTTTCTCTTTTTAACAGCATTAAAGAGTCATATGTTATAAAAAATGGATTTAGCAGGTTTACACTCCAAACACACGCAAAGAGGTTGAGGTAACCATAATCAAACAGCAACATACTGTGATTGAATTATATGGTTGTAGTTAAATCATATTATTGTCAATAGAAAAGCAAACTTTTAATAATATTATTATCTGAGTTAATAATAATATTATAAACAAAAACATTTTTGCTAATAGCTCATTTTCGGAGTAATATACAATTTTTACACTCAAAAAAAAAGACATGTACTATTTTATTAGTTTAAGTAAGTTTTTACAAAAATCTAGTAAAAATTACTTAATATGAGTCAAAAATAAAAAGTTCATATCCCCAAAAATAGTTCACAAAAATACACAATAAATTTCTCACATTTCAGGAAATGTTTACTGTTTTAAAGGAAATATTTACTAAGAGTAGGAAAATGGTTATAAACCGAAGGAAATTTTATTATAAGGACTAGTCAATTTCGTCTTAAATCAAAAATAAACTTTAGGAAATGAATTACTCCTGATTAGTTGTAAAAAGGTATACTAAATTTTAGGAAAATATTTACCAGTTTTAAATATTTTTTCTTTGAATTATAGACTTTATTATTAATTTTGCATTTAGCAAAAAATCTAAGTTAATTCTTCATATTTTCGAGGAATATTTGATCTTGAAGTTTATTTTTTGTAAATAAAATAAAATTTGAAAACTCAATAATTTCAATGCTTATTCAGGCTGCCTTATTAGGCAATTGGTTAGAGTGCTTGCCTATCAATCAGAAAGTTGCTGGTTCAATACTTGTCAACTCTCAAGGAATTTATATGTATGTATGGTGAATTATAATTATGAATATAATATAAAGACATAATAAATAACATATCATTTGGTATAGAATTTAATTAAAAATAAAAATAAGTACCAGAATTAATAACAAAAAAAATTGGAAAATTTACTAAATTTGAGATCAAAGACGAAAAATATTTTTAGCAAAGGAAAATTTTACTTAAATATGAAAATATAATTACTATAAACTAGTTCATCAATAAACTAGAAATTTAGTAAATATTTTACTGGTTTCAAGTAAAAATAGCTTTGGTACCATACGACAACTTTTTTTATTCAAATTTATAAAAGTTTCCAAAGTTTTAGTTAATTTTTTTTTTTTGAGTGCACAAATAATCAAAGAGCAAGCTGTGATCAAGTACTTACACTTATATATATATATGTATAATAGCATTTTCCCGCGACTTTGTTTGCACTCAGAAACAAACTGATTTGGCTTTAAATTGTATTTATGCCAATCTTATCTAAAATAGACAAAATACCAACCGTGAAAATTTTTCTCGATTTATTCTGTTCAAGGGAAATAGGCATGCATTTCCTGCAGATAATGCGGCTACTCCATAAATGCATGTAAGAACTAGTCGCAAAAGGAGTAGGAGTATTCCAAAAATACTCCAAATGTATGCACAAAGTTGGTCGATTTCACATTGCGATGTACTAGGGTTGGACCCCAAAGCTACCGCATATGAAATATCTATAGACTAAACAAACACTTAACGTGCAGGATTGAATGCTTGTATAAAAACGATATTATCCATGACTGCTTTACATGCGACAATGATGTTTCATCTAAGTTTTTATATACATATTAAAGTCCTGCGCAGGACCATTTATAAGACATTTCAAAACATGAGAGATTTTTCAAATGCTTTACTGCAGCAAAATATTCTAAAACAAACGCCAAATAACACTGTTGGCAAGACATTTGTTTCAGTAGTTTGTCTTGCCAACAATGTTGTTTAAAGTTTGTTTTAAAAAATTTTGATATAGTAAAGGATTTGAAAAATCCGTCATATCTTGAAAGGTCTTACAAATGGTCTTGTGCAGGACACTAATACATATTTACATATGTATGTATGTATGTTTTTTAGTTTTTGTTTAACTTCATTCAATATTAAAATTTTTATGTTTTTAATTGTGTTTCACGTTGGCTATTTATGATCAGATTTCTTAATTCTTAGGATGCAAATAAAACCAATTTATTTCATCTTTTTTCTCAACGTTTCGTTGGCTTTTTTCCGACGTCTTCAGGAGAATGTTTTTATTAAGCTCTATCAACAAATTACAAAATGTTTGTTATTTATAGTTTTATGTATGTTATATTAGTTTTTATGCTGTACTCACGATTCTTCAGTTACATTACTAAATAAATTATAAAACTGGACATCACGAACAATTAAGTGTATAATTTAAATAAAAATAAATAAAACGACGGACAGTATTACCATCAAAAATATGGTATGACAATGGGAAATCCATTATCCCCGACGATAGCGGATATTGTTTTGGACACACTGTTTGACTACGTTATTGAAGAATTGAAGACTAAAAACATACACATAAAATTTATATCTAAATACGTTGACGATTTATTTGCGGTTATAAAGAAAAACGACTTGGAAATTATATTAAAAACATTAAAGTCATACCATAAGAATCTGCAATTTACAGTTGAAGTTGAAGAAAACGATGAAATACCTTATTTGGACATGAAAATAATAAAGGCCAACAATAAATTAATAACAAACTGGTATGCCAAGAAAACCGCATCTGGAAGATTAATTAATTACCACTCTACCCAGCCAATGAACACGAAAATAAACACGGCAATGAATGTCATTACAAAAATTCTCAACATAAGTGACAAACGATTTAGAAATAGCAACATCAGCAAAATAAGAAATATAATGACGAAAAACAACTTCCCAATATACATTATGAACAACTTAATAAATAAATACTTAAGTAATAAAAAACAAACTGGTAACACTCCTAATAAAGAAGTGGAAAAAGTTTTTTTACAGTGTACCATATGTTCCTAAGTTGACTGAAAACAAAACATTAAAACATATGGTAAATGATGCAACAACAATAGTCACACACAGATCCAGCAAAACACTGAAGCATCTACTTAAGCGGGAAAGAACAAAATTGGACAAACTACAAACAGACAACGTTGTATATGAGATCACTTGTCAAGGAAATGAAGTGGAAAGGTGTAACAAAGTATATGTAGGAACAACAAAACGGAAACTTGGGACTAGAATATCCGAACATGAATCAGAAATAAATAAAGGAAAGGAGATAACAGCTCTAGCCCAACACGCGAAAGAAACGAAACATAAAATATATTTTAAAGGAGTGAAAATACTAGACAGAGAAAAGAAAACGAACAAAAGGTATACACTAGAAAACCTACGGATACAACAACGCATAAAGAAATCTATAAACACCAAAGAAGACAAAGACAACACTAAACTACAATATGCCATTGCAATAATCTGACAAGTTAAGTTCTGTGATATTAGTTTTTAAGTTGGCCTGTGATATTTTCTTATTTATTATTATTTAAATTATACACTTAATTGTTCGTGATGTCCAGTTTTATAATTTATTTAGTAATGTAACTGAAGAATCGTGAGTACAGCATAAAAACTAATATAACATACATAAAGCTATAAATAACAAACATTTTGTAATTTGTTGGTAGAGCTTAATAAAAACATTCTCCTGAAGACGTCGGAAAAAAACCGACGAAACGTTGAGAAAAAAGATGAAATAAATTGGTTTTATTTGCATCCTAAGAATCAAGAAATCTGACCATAAATAGCCAACATGAAACACAATTAAAAACATAAACAAACGAAATTGGTCACAAAACATAAACACAATGTTATAATTTTTATAATCATAACTTTCATTTAACGTGTAATGTTAACTATAAAATTTGAATTCTTGTAACTATGTTAGAAGAATACAAAATTAAAACCGAGTCACAAGAGTAAATATGGAACTCATTCATAACAAAATGTGTGACGACTTAAGACTTTTTCTGTGAATAGGCATGTTAAAAAAATATATAAAATTTCTTAGTTGCTGGCATATTTAAATCCGAGATCTAGTTCACTCACTCGGATATCCATTGTGGCAAAGTACTTGTCAATATTTTGATTTATCTCCCACAAGGCTTTGCAAAATGAATTCGCCCACATAAGTGTTTTCTGTCACTCTAACATACAAGTACTAGAACATAAAAACTGCAATGACTTCAAAAAGACTCTTCCCGGCGGGAACATGAGCAAGCAAGGATGCCTTGTAGAAGGCCTCTATAATCCTTCTTTTGGATGTATAAGCCCTGCTCGCTCCATTTCATACTCATATCTTTTTTACACGCGTTTTCATTGCGGTGTAGGCCTTTTGTTCTTGCTTCTTTTGCTAGAGATTCTAGAAGGCCTTCAAAAAAATGGATTTTGCTTTTGCTTTGGTAAAAAACAAAACAAAACAAAAAATCTTACTCTTTCTTTTCTGTCTTCTTATGCGAAAGGCTTAAGGCTTTTTTTTCAATAGTAATTGAATCAAAGAAATTACTAAGCAGGTCTTTAAAAAGGCCTGCACCAAGAAAGCCTTCTGAGTGTAACCGCTGGGCTTATACGTACATAATTACATATTTACCATGCCTCACTGATGTTATTAAATTTATATGTTAAGTAGGCTATACCGTAAGCATGTTGTAAATAAATTTCCTTGTCGATAAATTTAAATACACAAGCATGTATTACTCTAAAACACAAGAATACATTTTGCCTGTGCATGACATGATCGCCCGTATATTAGAAGTCACACTCTCATATTCCTGTACATATGCAAGTAATTTTAAATATGTATGAATGTATTATATAAACCCTGAAGGAAACGTGGGGTTAAGTGCCCCCAATTCACCAATTTTGTCGACTATTTTGGTGACATTGTCAACAGAGCGTCTATTAGTATTGTTCTTAATGCGTAGACAAATTTTTGATTAACATACATATGTGTATTTATTTAATAGAGATGGCAAACAAAATACCTAGTTGCTGGTGATGTGCTGAACGAATAAATGAATTAATCCCGCTTATTGCATGTTTTTTGATTATAAGTTCCATTTTTTATATATTTGTGAAATGGGAACAAAATACGCAATTTCATTATCAAAGGAGTATACTAGAAAAACTTAAATGTGCTAGTGACTAACTGTTTCCAATGTCTTCATATGGTCCCTAAGGAACTATCTAGTCAGTAGTTCCAACGTCAGTAGTTGCTTTTCAATGACACGTACATGTTAAATGTCTATAGCAAAAAGCATTAGTCAGTAGTACTGGCGACAAAGTCAATAGTGAATCAGTACTGATTCACTAGTGACATTTCCTGCAGGGAACCAACTAACAGCAAACCGTTAGTGGCATAACAGTAAATATTGATATGTGTGATTGTATTACAAAGCCTGCTCGTATGAGCAAGTTATCCCTGTAGGGGACTATTAAAATGCTGACACTAATTAAAGTTTGTAAGCAATTTAATTTTAAACAACAAGTTTCAATTTAATTCACTTAAAATCTCCTTTATTTAAACTACGCTATTTGCCCATTACGTTCTGTAGACAATGATAACAAACAAACAAACATTAACTCACACATGCTTAGATAATTTCCATGGCAGTTTGTCTTTGCATGCTTAGGCTAAAAAAATATAAGATTATATATGTAGATATAAACCACAGAACAGCGCGTTTGGTAATTTTGTAAAGTTATAATCCTACACAAAACTTGTATTCTTCAATAGATTGTATAAAACCTAGCGTTAATAGAAATAATTAATATAAAATTAATGTTTTTTGAGAAAACGTCATTTGTCAGACAAATGTTGAAAATTTAGCAGATAATCAATAATATATACGTCCAGAAAAATTATTTGTTTGGAAATTGATTAGGCCAATAAAATATCATTTGCATGAACTTTATTTCAGTTCACGCCATCAATTTTCTGTTACTCCAAAAAACAATCCATATTCATTGCCATAAGGGCATAATTGTAATTAAAAGATGATTTTGACAATTCTTAAATTGATTGCATCAACCTAGCGTATGCTTTTATCATGACTAATTAACTTATTGGTTAACACAGCCTAATAGAATATTATGAATTGGATTTTACTACCAACTTTTGGTATTGGCAACAAAAAAAATTGTCGTTCTATATTCAGGTTAAAATAAACACTTTCTATCAGTTGCTGCAACTGACTAGAGGTTGAGTTTACTATCATAGTTTATAACAGAAAATTAAAAATTAACTTTTGTGACTTTCAAAGGTATTATGATTTATGAATTCTGAAATGGTTTTTGAAAGTATGTGTATAACATAACATGTTAGTGGCTGTTTAAAATATGTGGTTTAAGAAATGCATATAAACATTATTCTCCACCAGGAAATAAATTTTAATTAAAATAAACTTATGACAATATGTCAAATAATAAATTTCTTAAATTACATATGTATTTTTATTTGCGTCTATTGTTTATTTTTATTTCAGTAAGGAAGGCCAAGTTTTCTTTAACAGGTACCAATTACGATATTGTTTTAGTTATACTAACCATATTTTTGGTAGCACAAATAACTTTTATTTCAAATTCAATACTTTTAACCAATTTTTTCTGTTGCTGTAACTATTTGGTTAAGGGTTATAATTAAAATATGGTGGTACCACAAGAAAATTGCAGTCGTTATACCAGTCGTTTTACCATTCTACGTAGTTGGTTTAACCGCCAAAGTTCGATTGGCAAAAAATTCGGTTGTCTCAACGAATCTGTTTTCTCTGTGTGTATAAACATAAATTTTATTAAAATAATTCGATACTTTTCGACTCTGAAATATTATTTCCTTAACATTCGACTAGTCTTAATATTGTCCAATGGAAATTGAGTTTGCTTTTCTCTTTCTATCTATCTATCTCGTTCTTTGTTCTAAAAAAAACTATACGACTTTCATGCAACCTGTCTGCACTTTATCGCAAGACAATTTTTGGAGCATGTATGAAAATATGTTCAAGACATTTAACAGAGACTTTTTTTAAATTATAATAAAATATTAAACAAAATAATCTGCAAATTTTTTAAAGTTACCTCCAGAGAGTTGAGCAAAAAAATTTGCTTTTCGACCACTTAGAATTTCAGTGTTTTAGTTTTTCTCTTACAAAAAGTCCAGCAACAAAAAATTAGTTGCACACACAAAGCTTACCTTGCAAGGTTTAAAGTTTGTAGAAGAGAAATGAAAAAAGATTAGGAGCTAGTACAGATTTTTACAAAATCAAAAAGTCGCTGCACTTAGTTACGTGTTGACATATGCGGAGTCATACCCATTATAATTTAATATTTTATTATAAGTGGTTCTACTATACCGTTTTAAACAAAAGATAGCACACATCCTGAAAAACACAATATTGTAATACATTTTTGAAACCTATCCATTCTCCTCTCTCTTCATTGACCAAGTTAGATTTCAGCAAATCTTTAAGGATTTCTTATATTTGTAGACCCACAACTACAACTTCCTTTAATTTTCTCTCATTCATATACTTTTCTATATTTTTTATATTATTCCAGCATAGCAATTTTTTCTTTAAATGTACATATATTCCACAAACAGAGATCATACTGAACTGCTTTGAGCAGTCATTTCTTGTTTGTGTAGGTCTCTTTCATAGTTACTGGATGAGATAATGGTACGGACAATTAATAATTTCGATTATGTAGTCACACTAACTTTCAAAAAATAAAACTTTTTTATAAGCGTATCGATGGAAAAAATATCTGTAAGTAATCTAATAACCAGGGAAACCACAAATATGCAATTGCATGTTTTTTCTTGTCTGATATATCAATCCGGAATTAAAATATTTATCCGTTTCAGAACTTTTTATGAATTCTGGCATCGATTTGTTAGTGCATATTTATGCATATTTTACCCTTTTAAGCATGTTTTTGCATACTTCAGCCTAACACGCATATTTTGAGCATTTTTCGAATTTTTAGAGAATATTTGGGATTTTTAGGGCATATTTTGGTACTTTTTAAAAAAAATTTCGTTTTAATATTTAAAAAAAAATTGTTTGATACAAATTTTTTACTTTTTTTTTGTAAAAATTTCATTTTGTAGTGAAAAAAACAGTAGTATGGGGAAGCAATATTTTGCTACCATTATGAAGTTAGGCTTTAAAAAAGGCCATTGTGTATGTTCTGGCTTCCGAATCAATTTCACACGTTTTCTTGTGAATTCTAATGTTAAAACACATGCTACACGTGTTAAAGTTGAAATTTAGAATATACTTATTATTAGTATGTGTTCCAACAATAAAAAAAATTAAATCGTACATGTCCAGCTTTTTTCTGCTAAATTTTAATGCTGAAACAAATAGTATTGATTTGTATTTTCAAAATTTCTACTTAAAAAGGTGTAACATGTGTTTTAACATCCTCACTGGACGTTAATTTCAATAAAAGCTTGGTTTGGTAATTGTGAAGAACTCTGCCCCCAATTACATCAGTTGAGGTAGAAAAAGAACACTTTCAATGTATAAAAGTTTACTTAGATGTTACAGGCGGCGATTTTTATTTAAAAAGCTAAATGAATAGGTTTTGTTTATTGCAATAACAATTATAAATAAAAAACTTGTCTTACTGCCAGTTCATAGAAACCATGCAAAGATTCTCGTCTGCCTATTTATATTGAAAACAAAAACAAAGCACTCAAAATTTGTTTTTGTTTCCAATATAAATAGACAGCCAAGAATTTTCACATCTATGAACTGGCAGTTATCATTCAAAATACAGTTCCAAAGTTTTAAATCTGATATCGTGATCGCTTTAGAAGTAAAAGTTAAATTTTTGTTGTTAATTAATTTTATTATTGTTTCCTTCTTATGTTTATTTTATTTTTCTCTTCTTTCATATGCAAATTTTATTGAATTGCTGAATTAAAATTAGATTTTCATTTCCTAATAATCCAATTTATGTTATTTTTAAGAGCATATTTTTTGAGTTTTTAGTGCATATTTCGAAGTTTTTAGTGCATATTGAATGCGCATAAAACACTTTTTTTGGAACATATTTCTGGTTTCCCTGCTAATAACATAATTTTTCCTTATTATTTTATTGTTATCCGATGCATTTCTAATTGTATAAAGGTGTAGTAAAATAAAATTGATTCATAGCGAATATAAATTAGTTGCTGGGTTTTGTATAAGTCTACTACGCTTATTATACTTTTGTGAATTCTCGAATAGTTCTTGAAAGTCTGTGCATGAGATAAGAGGTTTGACACAATTCAAAATGTGTGTTTGAAGCCTACTGATGATTTGTTACAGCAACAATGAAATGCATATAGACAGGGCTGAACCACCAGCCAATAAATTTCGAATTGGGATGTACTTATGAAATATGTCGAATAATATAATTCTTAAATTATAGTCATTGGCATCAAAGTTTACCTGAGGTTATTACCCTAAGCCCAGATTTAAAATATTTTCTACTTGCCCTTCAAAATTTTTATTTATTTACGATTTTCAAGTTGTTGTTAAGGGCTAAAAGTAGATTCAAGTAGTTTTAAATTTTTTATTTCTCATGTAATAAAATATAAACCTCTAATGATATTCAAGACAGTAAAGAGCACCCTAATGCTGATACGTCTGCATACATATGTATGCAGATGCTTATACATGTATATATGTAAGTATGAATTACAAGTACTTGTCCTTATTTTACTTCACATAGTTCAGCTCAATCATCCTCTTACAGCCTAATCAATAATATAAATGTGTCGGAAGTCTCTAAAATGTTTTCCCGGGTAATCAACTTATGTAGCTCTTAGTGCTGAATACATTTAAGCATGTGTTAAAATATTTCATATTCAAATTGAATTCATGTATAAATAATGTAACCATGAAATCTTTATCAACAAAAATTTTAAGTCTTCTCTGTTGTTCTACATTTGCTTAAGTGAACTTTTAATTCGATTTTGTAAATTCTTAACACAATAATTTGAATGAATGAATAAAAGTCTAATCTTGTTTAAAATTGCATAATAATGAACTTAGAAAATGCCTACAGGAGTAAGAAATTGTTGAGTCATTAGAATTAAATCTGTTACAGTTGTGAGCAATTTGAAAATTTGTTTGCTATTATTTTTTGCACAAAAACATTGTAATGAGAATGTGAAATAAGAGATTATGCTTGTTTATATTAAATGTCTTGTAGGATATTTTAGTTTTGCATTTTGGGGCAACCGCAAATAAGAATTAAGGCATGTGTAGAATACATACAATTTTTATATTGAATATGTATTATTATTATTTTATTTAAGGAGTTTTCAATATTTAATGATACTCATATGCTTCTAAATTAAAATAATAATAATAATAAAAATCAATGCATAAAATTTTAGCATTTTTCTCACGGAATTATCAAGATTAAGTGCGCTAATTACAAAATTTACAATAAAAACTAATATTGATATAAGCTTATTTGTAAGTTAATTTGGCATTTCACAGTGGGAAGTGTAAGAAACAAAATTTAACTAATTCTGCAGTTCCTCAGCCAGCCGTCGGATCGTTAACAAATTTCATAAACCATTTGCAGACTTTCTGCAGAGCTTTAGTTTTGAGTTTAGATTATATATCCTTAAAAAGGGCGAACCACAAAACCTCCAAGTAGACCATCTCGGGTTTAAGAAAAATTCAAAGCCATGGCAAGCTGATATTTTGGATCTGACAAAACCGATTTTTTGCAAAAAGATTTTCCTATTCAAGAAATAAAAACAGTTTTACTTACTACACTTATGGGTTTCCGCTTACAGTTCAGGAAATATTCGAGCAAAAAGAATTAAATTAATTAAATTTTAATTTTTTACCAGCCAAATTTTTTTGTTAATGGGAAAAGCAATTGTGGTCTAATTTGCAATTTGTTTTGTATATTAGGAATAATTAATATTCTGAATAAAATTTTAAATTAGTTGTGTTAATTTACTTTCCCAACAGAAACTCCCAGATACGAAAAATTAAAAAATTGCATGAAATTTTTATTCATATCAGAACCATGGATGAAAATCATGATACAATTGTACTTTATCTTTGGTATTTTTAATTACAAAATTTTTAAAAATCGACATTTAATATACTTTACACAGTTTCATGTGTTATTTGCCATTTTTATTAAAAACTTTTTAATATTTTTTTAACTTTGTTCTTTAAAAAATACAAAAATGCCACTTTCCATCTCTAATCGCGTATGATAACCAAAGAAAATTCTTTGACGATGAAATTGTATTTATGTGGCTTAATCAAAGAAAAGCAATAAGTTAGGAAAATATACCAAGTTGCTTTACATATTTGTGTAAAATTTTTTTTAATAAAGATATACAAATTTTTGAGTTTGTTTTTTCAGATCTTTTTCACATAAGTAATTTAAAAACAAAACACTGAACAGCTGTTTGGATAATTGTTGCAAGTAAAATTTTTTAAAATTTTTATTGTCTCTCAATGTTTTCTGTGCTTTGACCTCCCTCTTTCTCTCTCATTGCAAGCTTTTTGAGTTCTTAAAAAATTTTAGTAAACTAACAAACCTATTGTATATATTTTTTTTATTTAAAATAATGTTTTAATTGTATCCTAGTTATAAAAAAATATGAAAAATATGATATTTCAATTCCATATTTATGTACAAGGTGGGCCATAAGTCACTGAACATTTTAGTTCTGACAAAATGTTTTTATTTTTTATTAAAAACTAATAATTTTGATTACAAAATATAGTTTTAATCATGGAGAGCTTAAAAAATTTAATTTTAATAACAATAGCTTTTAGATGCCTGCCAGCAAATTCTTCGCAAGCTGCTGCTCTTTGCTGTACCTGGTTCATAGCTGAAGCCAAAACTGATTGATCAATCATATTTAGAATCTGGGGAACTAAAAACTCAATAGCGATTCAACAGCGTCTTTTGCATCCCCATCACAGTTTGGTGCGGAGTGTCAGCATACGGCCTGTACTTTGTCAAAAACGAAGATGGCAATGCATTGTCTGAAAATGGTGTGGATTTCAGACAGATTTTCAGTGTTAGAAAATTTTTTCTTTCTTGAACTTGATAATGCTCAAAAACTGTGGTTTTAACAAGACGAAGCCATAGCGGAAGGGAAACAATGAGTTTTCTGCGAACTGTTTTTGGTAACCCTACCGCTTCACGATTTGGAGATGTAAATTGGCCATCACTGTCACCTGACTTAACACCACCATATTTTTTTGTCAGTATATTTGAAAGATGCAAATAATCTGTAAGGACTGTAACAACTAAAAGACAACATAAAAAACTAAATTATTGCGATCGATCGGCCACTTTTGGCTTGAGTTATGGACCAGGTATAGCAAACAGTAGCAGCTTTTAAAGAATCTGCTGGCAGGCATCTAAAAGATATTATTTTTAAAATCTATTTTTTTTAATCTCTATGATAAAAACTATCTTCTGTTATCAAAATCATTAGTTTTCAATAAAAAAAAAATAAAAAAGTTATATTAAAAAATACAATGGTCATTGACTTATGTCCCACCCTGTATATCACATTTTTTTTTCAGAGCTACAATCAAAAAAACTCTCATGCCACCTTAAAAAATATTATTTGTTTTAAATATCTCAAAATAATTATCTGATGCTGGTAAAAAATTAGAAAAAATCCAATTTTTCGAATTTATCGAAATTTTTTTGTGAATTTCCGACGACTCAGAAAAAAATCTGATATATTTATATTTGCTTCGCATAACATCATAATTTTTCACTTAAGTTATAATTTTAAGAAAATATTGATAAAAATTTAAAATACGCTACACAGTTTTTGCAACTATGAAAATAATTAGAAGCTTAACTTAAATTGTTGCTAATTTTTTAGGTAAAAAAATTCCAATTTGCATACATTTGACTAATAACTATGCTTTTAAAAGAAATGTGCGTAATTTGTTTTTTTTTCTTTTTTTGCGTAAGTATAAGCATACGTATATTAAAATAATACACATTGTGAAGTCACGTTCTATATAATTTTATCGTTGTTTTTTGTCACAAACAAAATATATGACAACCTCAAAAATGATGAAGAAATCACATGTTCTACGTGACTGTAGAAGTTTTTTTATCTCAATATTAATATTTATTTTGAAGATATTTTTTCAGTTCCTACAAATATTAAAGTAAACCATACGAACAAAAGTAAACAATATTAAAAGTGTAAAAATGTGCGTATGCGTATGTATATTCAGCATGGGAGGTAGAAATGCCTGTAGGAAGCTTGGGGTTAAATGTTTCCAAGTCACCTTAGTACACGGAAAAACTTAAATTTATAATTACATAGTTAACAAAATTAACAAAATTAAAAAAAGTACCTACCACTGAAGTTATAAAAGTAAACGATTAAACA
Source organism: Tachina fera (assembly GCA_905220375.1). Taxonomy (NCBI): domain Eukaryota; kingdom Metazoa; phylum Arthropoda; class Insecta; order Diptera; family Tachinidae; genus Tachina; species Tachina fera. The sequence goes on from LR999966.1 coordinate 66,304,455, forward strand.
GAATAAGTCTGCAACTTCAGGAAAAATCGCTGTCAAATTAACAAAGCCCATAATAAAATCTACGGCAGCAACTTCAAATCGAGGGTTTATATTCAAAAAGTGCTATTTGTAATTCTTGAATATTTTAGTAGACAAAATAAAACTATTATTTTCTCGAAATTCAAGAGCAATAACTGTATTTAACTAACATTAGTAGATTAAGATATCTTGTGTAAATGGTTTTATTCATCAAAATTTAGTTATAACCCTTGTGCTTTGAGAAAATAACAGGTTTTTGCGGTCTTTTAAAATTTTCAAGCCTTGTAGATAGCACCTTTGGAATATAAACCCTCGAAATGCCCTCTAATTTTTGTTTTATTTTCTTTTGTGCTTATTTTTCTTTTTATTCACAAAATATATGAAATTTATTGAAAGTATGGTAGCATTGTTGAGAGTGATTAGTTATGTATATGTGTGAGACAGTGTTGCCAGAACTTCTAAAGCTAAAATCTGCAAAATTTAAAAAATGTTCAAGAAAAAATCTTCAAAATCTGCATTTTATTTTTAAAATCTTCAAAAAATTTTCAAATCAATTTTTAAAACAACTTTTTTATATTTTATTCCAAAAACTTACATGGATAGAGATTTACATGTGTAACATAAATATTTTTTCATTAACCCATTTTCATTCATAACATTTAAACTCGGGTTAAAACGTATTTTATTTAAATTTTTTAGAAAAAATTTTCTTAAAATAACTTATAATCACATTTTATTTTTTTTATGAATATAAGCCTTTAATGTTCGCAGAAAGTGCATTTCGTTTCTGCTTAAGAAACTCATCAGCAGCCTTCACCCAGAAATTTGTTTAAATAAAGTAAAAAATTTCATATGTTTATAGAACGACTATCAATATGTTATTAAGAAATACGTACACAAACATAAAATTTATTTTGAGTTCCAAAACGGTTAACAATCAAATTTTCATACAAAGTTTGTATTGTAAACATTTTGTAAAAGAATCAAGCGAAAATCTTCACAGGCTAATATTTTCGTTTTTGAATCCACTATTATTTTCTCATTAGCTTTTTTACAATGAGATGCCAAATTGGTTGAAGCCTGCTGATGAGCTTAGCGGCTTTTCCACACGCAAAATTTTCTTTGCAAAACCTTGAGTTTGTTGAAGAAAAAATAATATAGAATAAGATCTATTTCTTCTCTCCTACAAACTCAAGCCTTTGCAAAGTAAACTTTGCGTGTGGCAAAACCGTCTTTCTTTAGGAGAAACGAAATGCATATAAATAAAAATTATTTATAGTTATGTGCAAAAAATATAAAATTAATAGGAAAAGAAATCGGATGTATACAAAATTATATAAAAATTCATTTAATTTGTTGCATAAATATCCAAAGGACAGTTTTGTTTTATTCAAGTTCAATTGATTGAAAATTCTTTCCACACTTGCAAATGAATGTGGTAGACATTACATTTTGAATAAACTTAGGGCTGCAAAGTCGTAATCTGAATATTGTTTTATATCAGATATTATATTCCAGAAGCTTGCCCAAAGTTACTTCTTCTTTTTCTTTAATGATGTCTTCTAAGTTAAAATATTGTAATATTGTAATAGGAAAAATTTAAAAAAATTCACTATAATTGGAGTTGAAAGAAAAATCTGCGTTTTTAGGCCAAAAATCTTCAAATCTGGATTTCGTCTTTTTGGAGGGTAAAAATCTGCAAAATCCAGATAAATCTGCATTTCTGGCAACAGTGATGTGAGAGCAAAAGAAATACGTTGTCAAAATTAAATAGATTCTATCTCTCGACTGCTTTCTGGTGCTAGGTTTTTGTGTCATTTTGTGTGGAAAATGTGTTTATGCCGCAATTCTGTTTGATAATTAAAAATCAAAAAAAAAAAAAAAAAATTAAAAACACATACTTTTTCCTTAATAAAATAATTACATATATAAGGTTATCATACTTTAAATCAGTTTCAAAAAGCTGTGTGCTTAAAAATCATATATTATATATTATCATAATATTTTTGTATAGCTTACACTAGAATTACTAGCATCTAGTAGTGAGTTTCAGTTTCCAATGTCTACATATAGTCAATAGTATAAACGAAAATAGTTGTTTCTTTTTTCAATGAAATGCACAATGTGGGTTTTGGAGTTTTATAAAAAGCTGTGCGGATTATTTTGGTATTTGAGCTGAAACTGAAGTAGAGAAAATTTGCGAGAAATCGGGTTGCTCCCAGGCATGCCACATTGAGGTAAAAATTCCAAATTTATAAAATTTACCAAAATTAAACACAATTTGCGTGAAACGAAATTTCAGTAAGTGGATCCGCTTGGTCCAAATCAGACAACTGTGAGGCTTGATCCCTAGTTAACCAAAAAAAAAGCCCAATTTGTATAAAACAATATTTCAATAAGTGTATATCAAAATGTTTCTGAAACATACTATTTTGCAAACTTCTTTAAAAAACTTGATATCACGTTTCCTCCTCTACTCCCACCCCGTCCTTGCAACCGTGCTTGATCACAGCTCTTATATTATGATTATTTTTCAAACATTGGTTGAAAAATCAATCTCTGCATTGCACATGTTAAATGTATTTACATTTACATTACATTACATGTATTGACAAAGTCAAAGTTGATACAGTATTATTTTACTGTTTAAATTTCCGACAGGGAATAACACAACACAACAAGTTTGATATGGACGTATGCATGGCTGTAGGCAAATGCGTAAGTTACACTTAAACATCTGCACGAAACTACTTGTTTAAGGACTTCGAATCTTTTGTTATTTCTACGAATTGTTATTCGATTCATTTAAAAACTTATTGCAAAAATAATTCATCAGTGTACAGCAGCAAAAAATGGAACGCAAAATCATTTGTTATTAAAATTTTGTGACATATCATTTACATTAATTCTATCACAAACAAAGAATATATTGATATTGTTTGAAGAAGATATTATGTGAATGAATTTTGTTTGTTTTTACGAGTAGCGCTATAGTAAGATTCGAAAAGAAAGGATATTTGTGCAGATGACTGGTATACACATATATATTGTAATATGTACACGTATTTACATATCAATACAATTACAAAGCCATAGAGTTTAATATGCAAAGAAAGTTTTATTAAATTACTCACGTCACTCACACTTGCTATTGTCACATCAAGTTCAAATAAAATTTAATAGAAATCTCAAACAACAACCAAAAATTATATTCAATAAAAACTTAAAACTACGCTCTCTATATAAAATTAATGATATTAAGTGTATACATTATGGTAGAAAAATGGCAGCAACGTGCTCTAAAATCAAAATCGAGCTTCCGATCTATTTCGTGGGGAGGTATTCCATGCCTGGATTTTTAACATACAGTTATATTTTACACTGTTTTTAAAAGTTCCAAAATTTACAGTTAAGTAACAATTTCTAGTGTACAATTCTTATCAATCCAGACAATTTATTTACTTAAAACAAATATTAAGAACTTTTAAAATACACAATGTTAAATTAATTTACTACTTCTGGAATGCCACGATGTTAACTATTCTGTTCTTTATACAATTACCAAATTAAAATTATTTTTATTAATAGTAATAATTATTTAATTTTATACTAATTAAGAGCCGATAGCCAATGTAGCTAGTGCTCTCAAATTAAATATAATCTCAGTATTTCATTTCTTCAGATTAGACACATAAATAAATAAATAAATAAATATACTAATTAAATTTATTAATATTGAAATTAATTATATATTAATTTATAATTTTTATTTTAAATTATTATTAATAAAAATAAAATTTATTTCGCTGGTAAGCGCATCACTTAAGAACAGCTGCACCGATTTTGCAAATTTTGTTTAGTGTTTTGCATAACGAAGATTAGTTTTTTAAACATTCGCAGCAATTTAACACCAGCTACTAATCCTAATGTAACATAGAGCACCCTCCTTCGTTGGTACTGTGTAGCAAAATCGTCGGCAAAGTAAAATAACCGACAAAATTGCTATTAATCACAGCTTTGAAAATTTAATATACCTCATTGACACCAGACGCACTGCAACACTGCATTATTAAAAATGTGCAAAAAGCAGAGTTATAAAAGAATGAAACTTTCCTCTATCTCTTCCTTCACCTTCACCTCCACCTCTCTTCTCTATCACTATCCCTTTCCTAAAGAAGGTAATACCTAGTAATAGTAGTAGAGGCATTAATTGCCTGAGTGTTACTTCTAAAAAAAATAAAAAATAAATTAAGTCGTAGTCAAGTGAGGGTGTCACCTCCCATATACAGCAAATATTTGTTTTGAAATATCTTGGGAAATATACGGTAAAATATTTGTAATTTTTTGTCCCAATGAGTTATTAAAAGTGAAAAAGTTGGAAGAAATAAGTAGGCGTGGTACCTAACATTTTTATTTTAGAATATGCATCTAATCCCAGTAAAAAAAGAGACTCCAAAAAAGTCATGAAAATGTATAGTTTACGATGCGGAAGTAGTGCAAATTTCGATCCGATCTAATGATTTCTACATAGGGTTGTCATTGCAAGAAGTTCTCTTTTTCGATGCCTGGTCTTTGAATTGGAAGCGATATTAAGAAAAATTCCCTTTTTTGTGTTCTATGATAATATTTTCATCTAGGAAAAATGGTAAATAGTTGCATTTTTTAACAATTCGTTTCTTTTTATACAAATTTAAGCCCGAAACAGTGTTTTAATGTAAATTTAAGCAAATAACTTTTAAATTTTAGACTAAAAATAGTTCATAAATTTCTTTAAATAAATAAATTTTTTTTTAATTCTGGTGAGTATTTTTTAACACTATGGAGGAGTTACAAGGTTTTGTGTGACTAAAATAAGCTTCTACATGGGTTTTTGCTCACTCTCGGCAAATTAAAAATATCGATTTTTTGGAAGCAATGAAATTGTACTTTCGCTAGAATTACTTCCATTTTTTTTCACTGGGATGGAACAAGTTTAGGTTAGGTTGAAAAGAGGAGCCATTATGCTCATATCTGGGTACATACACATAAGCCAGTATAGGCACTCTCATATAAATCAACAAACAAACCCCATCTTTCTAGGAATTCATTATCGTTCACGTAGTCCCTCAAGCTTTTCCAGTCAATACCTTTAAGGTAGGTAATTTATTTATTTATTTATTTATTAATGTTTATTTGTAATTTCATCTACAGAATTTAATTCTTACAGATTACTACAATGAATACTTAACAATGTATATACATTTAAGTTCATGTTCAGTTATAATGTCTGATAAGGTGTAATCCACAAAATAACAGGACTTTGGCTATGTGAAAACTAGAGAATTATAAAGGAAGTGCTCCATTGTCTCTATGTCCTTCATGCATTCTATGCATTAATTGTCATTCTTAGCTTCAATCCGGTACAAATTACCACTTATATAAGAGTGGCGCGTTAAGATACCGGTCAACTTTCCAAGCTCGGGTTTGTTTAGTCTCAATAGTCCCCTTGTTTTGTGTTTGTCTTCGTGCACCAAGAAACATTAACTTTTGTGTAATTAACGATTTTTATGATTTCGTGGACTTATAACAAAAAATTTTTTAATTGGACCTGTGGGTGTAGCACCTTCCAGAATACAGGGATAACTCAGTTAATAATATGTATTGTTTCTGAAAAAAATTACAGAATTGTAAAGGTAGGCCTGATACCTCTCGAAGTGCGAGTTTTTGCTTATCTTCAAAAATAATACCACCGTACTGATCTTTATAATTTGCTTACAGCGTATTACTAATGCTCTAGAAGGAACATTAAATATTTACTCATTAATATCTTAAAATTCCACGGATTCTGCGTATGATAGAAAATAGTAGCGATTGGATAAATGAGAGGAAATGTTAATTTACAAAAATATCTTGGAAACATTTTTGTTTTCATCACAAAATTTATATAAGGTGTAGCGCAGCATACAGGGTTTAAGCTAGTCATTAATAACTAATAGTTGCATCATCGATTGTGTAGCTGTTTTATAGATAGGTTTTGTGTAATGTTTGAATAATGTTATAATAATTTGAATAAATAATTTACAAGTAGAGTAGAGTATAATAGTTCACATTAAATTATTAGACAAACGCTAGTACCACTAAACAACATAACGCGCTTGAAGAGTTCATTTATTTTAGCTTACTTTATTTTTTAGCAATTTCCTGAATTAATTAGCAAACTTTTTTTAACAAAAAGTACATAAATATATTATGAACAGATTATGATTTTTGTTAAGGGTTCACAATCCTTTGAGCAAAAAACAAAGCTTTCTATGTCATGTTCTACATTTTTTTATAATTTTTAATTCTAATTCAAAAGGAACAATATTCTGTATGCTTGAATAGAAAAACATAAACAGTTCATGTTTTTTACTTTATTATCTCATTGTTTATTTTCACTGTAGGTTTTAGTTATCAAAATATCTGAACAGTATTTTGAGAGCTTAAAAATATTATAAATTGTAACTCATGTATGTATATTTATTTAAACGTAAAGTAAATGTTTTTACATTTAAGTCTTTAGAATTTATTTATTTAAGAAATGTTTGCCTCAAAGTATGACCTAAAAATATTTATAAAAGAATTACAAAAATGGTTGAAGAAAAACTCACATAAACCAAAAGAAGTTTGTGTTTTTATATTACACATGTTAAGTAAGCAAAATATTTTGAAAAGCAACAATTTTAAAGTTAAACAACTTGGTTACTATGAATGTCGAAAGAAGCCACAACATTTGCAAAAGAATTATAATGGAAAAAATCTTAAATCATTATGTATATAAAAAGATATATTTGAGAAAAGTTTGCTAGCTAGAAGTGAAGATACATAGTTGAAAAATTTAAATAGGTTAAACCGAAAATTTTCTATGATAATAGCTGCAGCCTTTGATATTGAAATAAAAAGGAATAAGTTTACTTGACTTGCACATGATGGAATTATACGCATAATTACTCTTAATTTTTTTCAAATTTGTTCGAATTAAATATCATGATTTTTTTGTTCGAACAGAGGAATAATTTTGAAAGTTTGATTGAATATTCGAATGAACAAAGAATGAAAAAATGTATTCGAATAGTTTAAAAAAATCCTAAATTAATAAATTTTTAATTAACACACAAAAAACTTTTCATTGCACAAGAATTTTAAAAACAAGCTTGGGAATATTATTTTAAACCGAAACTCAATTATATAAAAAGCAACAGCCTTATTTATAAAATTTCTTAAGGCTTTATAAAGGCTTAATAAAAAATTAAATTTTTTATGAAAATTTGTTTTAAAATCCCTTTATAAATCCTTAATGATTTTTATAAACAAGGCTGTAAGTATACATATACATATACATAGATATATAAAAATTTTCAAATATGTCCTTTATGTCATTTATATGAACTAGTTGAAAAAGACCTGTTGGAAACAACAATTTTTTTGTTTTCAGCTTAATGTACAAGTTGAAAATTAATGTTGTTAAAATTGCCAAAACGTAAGATACTATCTAGACTACAGGTGTTGTAATTTTTTAATGTCTTCTTCTCTCATTGTACGTTTTAAAAGTTTACATCCGTTTCTTACTTAAAGTGGAATTAAGGTCCCCACCTCTTTTCAACAGAGTTTTGTGTGGAATAGGCACCAAAAATCACATAAGTATAAGATGTGTTCATCACTTTATATAAAAATTTATTTAAAAAAATGTTAGTGCATCGCATAATTGATCTCATGGTTATGGAGAAGATTTCCGCAAGACGGGTTCTGCGTTTGCTTACAATCGATCACAAGTGCAATCATGTAACAACTTCATAGGAATGTTAACCCTTAAATGCATGAGGTCAGAACCTTTGACTGAGATCAAAAAATTCGTATGTAAATTTGGTCCCTAAGCACGAATTTGGGCTTTATTTTCAAGAACAATTAACGGCTTTCATGAAAAATTGGAAAAACAACACTTTTTAAAAAATTGAAAACAGAGAGAAAAGACTATTTTAAAAATTAAACTTAAATGGCATTTCAAAGTAGGCTTTTACATCATTCTTTATTTTAAAGAGTTTTTTATTGACTTTCAGTTACATTTGCTATCTTGTTTTTATAAAAAAGTAGTGTATCAATTATGGTACGGTATGCGTTTAAGGGTTAAGTATTGTTCAATATGGACCACTTTTTGCACCGTTTCCTTATCAGTTCTGCCAGAATGATAATTTTATCATATTTTTGATGATTTTTGGACCAAAATATGATTTGACGATTTTTATTCTCGAATGATGATTTTTAATTTTGCAAATTATAATTTTTACTTTCCTTGTTTTTCTATCAATAGTTATACACCTTTCACGAAAACAGGCTTTCCCAGCGGATATATTTGCCTACTTGGAAGCAGGTTTGTAAGGGAGATAGAGCACAACTCTTTCTCCTTTTCTGGGGTCGTTCGGAAAAAAAAGAATAAAAAAATGTGACAAGCAAAAATAAAAAGAAAAGTCATCTTAGGAAAAAGACAAAAAATAGCCCCAAAATATGGTCAAATATATACCAATCATTTAAAAGAAGTCATTCGTCACCAAGGCATAACAAGTTGTCTCTTAAATAACTGTACATACTTTAGATGATAACAATATTAGCAACGTCAAATACTTTTTTCTTTGAATTTCTTAAAAAAAATTTACTGAATGAAGTATTTATATTAGTTACTTTAATAGTCTAATTTTTTTTATTTAATACAATTTGAAGTTCCTCAATAAAGTGCTTTACAAGTTGCTTTTGTAAAAGAAGACAGTAATTAGTTTATTATTGATGAAAACAAAATAGCGTTAGTGCATGTCGAATAGTTTTTTGAACACAGTTAATTTGTCAACTCTTGTTTGCTTATGTTTGAACTTGTGATGAGTTTTTTCTTCAAAATATGATTTTCTTTCCGACATGTGATGATTTTCTACGCAAAGCTTCTAGCAGCCCTGTTCCCACCATTGAATCAATCAATCAATGATTTCTAAAAAAAATTATTTCAAAATGTTTGCAATCTTTCGTTTAATGATTTTATTTTGAAATCTGAAATCATTTTGAAATCAAAAGAATGAAATCAGTTTGGCTGAAATCAATTTGATTGCAATCACAATTGATTGCAATTTTTACAGCTCTGGTATTCATTTAATCGTTGTTTTGCTTTAATCGGTTAATCGCTTGATTAATTATTCAAGGTTTTTGCTTAATCGGTTAACAATCGGTTAATGTCAATACTAACCGGATAACCGATTAATAAAGTTTTTCCATAAATTAAGTGTTTTCAAAAAATAAAAGTGCATAAAGAATTGGCTGTCCATCGGGTCTCAATTTGGCGCTCTCTTAGGGCACTTTAGAAGAAAATTTTTGATGAATTTTTAAACTTTTTAAACTTTTTTTGTTTAACTTTTTACACTGGCAGGATCGCCATGTAATAGGTTGTTTAAATAAAAATTTTATTTAGTTTATTTTTATTTAATTTATTTTAAATAAAATAAAATGATTATTTCCTGAGCTCAGCTAGGAGCTCTAGGAATGTTGTTTAATGATTAATTTTAAAATAAAAATACATTGTCTTATATACTAGTTATGAGAATAAAGCTTAACCTATCTTAACATAATAGGGAAAAATTGTTCCTTTTGGTTTCCCACGGTAGGCGTGCGGCGTGTGTCTCATAAGAAATTTGGAAAACATGGATTTTGTATTGTTTATATTTATTGTATAAACACATGTGGTTATTAGTTATGATTCATTCAAGTGCATTATGATGCAGCCTTTGATCAGACTGGCAAGTGTCAAATAGCATCTGTACAAAATACATATTTACTTTGCAGTCTGTCAAATGCGTTTGTCTAACACTTCATGCAGCGGTATTTGCCCGATTGCATGAGTGTCAAATGTCCAGTGCACAAAAATAATTTCAATGCCATTGGATGTTATGTATGTTGCGGTCAAGTTGACTTTAAATGTTTACTACGCAATGTTAGTCGTAGTGATAGATAGAACACGCTACAACTATTTATCATTTATTTATTCAAAACTGAATTACAATTAATTAGTTTATATTTATTTATTATGTAAATTTCTCAAGTCATTACAAAAATAAAATCAACAGAACAAAATGTACAGAATGGGTTTACAAGGCAGAAAGATAAAAACGATTTTACCATTTCTTTCGGATTGATGAAAATGATCGGAATCTGAAGCACCAAAATGAATATTGAATGAAATGGTTAATACGGAATCAAAACTATTCCAAACGGAATCTGTGATACGGCTGATTATAACATTTATTGTATTACTATCGATAGTTGCTTCTATTGGTGGGCCACATCTCACTCGTACTGGCAGAGATCACCGACAAATGGAATAGACTCTTTTATAATCATGTCCAAAGATTTTGAAGTTTTATTTAAGTTAGGATCACCAAACATACTTCTTTGTTTGTATCAAAAATAATTTCTAAGCACTCACCTCTTTTAAATTAGACAAAACAAATAATTTTTCACACAAAAACTAGGTTGTAATACTACAAAATATGAAAATCGAATACCCAGTCGATGTCGCTTTTAATTTAAATGACATTTAAATGGCATATATAATAAAAAGTGAATTAAGCAGGTTCGCACGACAAACAATATGTTAATAAATTTTTATAAAGTAGAATGCTATAAAAAGCTTTAAAATTTTTTCCAAAAACAAATTTTGAGCTCTTGTAATAAAAAAGATTTATATGTAAGTAAATTTTTGGGATGTTAACATGATACACTAGCTTTTTGTAAAAGCTTATATAATTGTCGTAAATTTCAGTAAAAGAAGTAATTTCGTTATCAACAAAACATTAACACAATACCCTACTTCCATACCTGATATATTTTTTTCAAAAGAAATGTCAAAATCAATATCTATAGGAAAAACAGCTGGCATAAAAAAAGTTTTTTTTTAATATACAATATGACTTTTGTCATGATAAAAATATATCAGTTATAAATGTTTGGTTAAATCATAACTCAAGAAGATTGAAAATTTTTCAATTAAAACAGTGTTAATGAAAAAAATTTCCTTAAATTATTGCCCTCTTGGTGATGCTCTTCTTCTTATACTCGCAGCCCTATTTTGGCAATTTGGTAATAACAAATTTGTAACCAAATAACAAGTTGAAGAAAATTCAAAATATATTAAACACTTAGTTTAAAACAATAAATTGATATTTCGTACCCAAAGAAGTGATTTTTATTTTCTGCTCAAAATTTGAGCTGATATGCATACATACATCTATCTAATCGATATCTAATCGATCGCGTTACTGAGGACAAGCACATGGTTATCAAAAACTTGTTTTCTGCATACTTTTAGTATAAAGCATGGTCGTAAAAATATATTGAACTGAAAAAATTATTATATATAAACGATCATTTTAATAAACAATAATATATAAGAAAATTGTTTCAGGATCATTAGCATCTCTAGGACTCTTCAATACACGTTAGCACTATAGGAATTCCTCCTGTTATGTTTCAAAAAAAAATAAGAACAGACTAAAAATATACGGCCTGTTCCACGATGTCACCAGAAATCGTTCGATCGAATACTTGCATTGGAAACAATACAAGTTGCTTGCAATACAAGTTGTCTGGTGACATCGTGGAACAGGTCCATAGACTTTTCTATCGTTTTGTAAGTATTTACAATTTATTTATTTATTTTTGTATGTAGATAATATTTTTACTGGCCTTTGTAACAAAAATATTTCTCAAAATGCCAATTTTCTTCTTTTTCTATGTAATTTTGGTTAGAAATTAAAACCATGGCAGAAATTTTTATTGTGTCAGACAGAATAGGCCTGTAAATGAAGTTACTAAAAATCAAATGCTCTATAGAGAAGAAATCCTTTAGCAGTTATTTATTAAGAACTTTTTTCAAATAATTTTAGCTTCTAAATCATCTACATCCAACATCATCCAAACTTTTGCATATAACAATATAAAATCCTTAAGACTGTATGAAATCTGTGTATGTACTTCAATGATCCAACCAACTGCATAGTTACTTCATGAAGTAAATATTTTCTTTCTAAGTTTTTTTTTTAATGTTTGTTGTTCCCTTGGGAAAACAAAATCAGTGTATGAACACAAAACTAGCGTAGAAGATTTCATTTTTGCCCATCTTCCGCTCAACAAAGCCATACAACTTATTTTTTTACTCTTTATCTGTGAAGCACATAAAACTATATTACTTTGTTGGAAAATGTTTTCTGTTAATTCCAAAACTCCATTTATATGTGACAGATACAGTTGTTCGTATTATCTCGCTGGTTCTTTTATATGCTGATGTTACTACTGCAATTTTTTTCCAAGAAAATTTCTAAAATACTGCATTGCAATACATATTAATTTAAAAAAATAAATATCTAACGAGCCAAACATGCATATATGAAAAAAGGATTGCAATAGTTTGTCTAACATCAAACAAATTTTTCCTTTAGTGAACTAAAGTAGCGCAACTTTCAATACAAAAAAAAAAGAACTAAATGAAACAGGACAAGATATGAAGCATAAGCAATTTGTTTTGAACTAAATTTGTAAAAAAAAATGGTAAAAAGAAAAATGGAATACAAATACCAGTATAAAGGGGACACTTCATGCTAATTGAATTTATGTTCCAATCCAATATGCTTGCTGAATTTTATTTCATTATTGAAGTTCAATTGAAATTATAATTAAGGATGCACAGTGTGGTAGAGTTCAGATATTTTGAAAGACTGGGTTGCACGTAATAAAATTTCCGAAAGATAAATAAATGTAAATGTTGATGGCATTTGACCACGAAAGTTGCGTACAAAATTTTGCATTCATCCGACTTAAAAAAAAGTTTTTGATCTAGTTATAGATATCAATATAACAAATTTGACTTTTCGTCAAAAATAACTTTTCTTTGTGCTTTATAAACTTGACAGCATCAGATGAAAAATACTTTGTTTAAGAACACGATATTCTTGCGAAAACAATGAAGAGTTATTGTTGTTGTTGTTGTTTTTAACATTTATTTTAATTTACCTCCTTCTTACAACTACAATTTGAGCTGAATTAAAGTCAGCCAATGTATTAATTTATTTGTTTAAATTACAGTTTAACATAATATCTTCAGTTGTTAAAAAATGTTCGGTAAATGCTCCGTGATGATTTCTACTAGGAAGATCTCAATAAGCTTTTAAAATACTAAGACGATTTTATGTAACTCAGGTTGATTTAATTTAATGAATGAAAAAAAAGTAATAATACGAATGACAATTAATAAAAAGAATTATAAATACAATTGAAAAACATACAAACAAAGTAATACGAACATGATACGAAATAGTATTGATTGGAAGAAAAATGTTATTGCGGCAATAATCATATTCGTATTGCGGAAGATTCTCCTTTTGGGAGAGCTTGTGCGGCCAGGGCGATACTTCGAAGAAATACGAATGCAATACTTCTAGAAAATAAAATTGTGATATTGCTAGATAATCATATAATAAAATTTTTTTATGATATTGCCAGATTACCTTTAGTAAGATAAATTATTTATAACGATAGATTATCTCCTAAAGTACAATTTCAGAATTTTGCTAAATTTTCTGAAGGAGGAAAAAAATATATATATATATATGTATATGTATGTACATCTGTATATATATGTATGTATAAATAAAACTACCAATAATTTAAATTTAAAGCAATTTTTTATGGTCAACTAAATTCAATTTATCATCGCGGGAATCATCATATGTTTAGTATAAAAAGAAATTTCCTGACATAATGTTTTGAAAATTTTCTGATTTTATTATTTTAAATTAAATAGTTTTTTTATCTTCTAGTTAAAAACATATTGATATTATATACTTATTGCGCATGTGATAAAACGCCAGGCTGAAAAAAATGCAACATTTACCTTGTTAAAGGAAAAAATATACAGTTAATACATTTTGAACTGTTCATTCAAAAAGTTTCATCAGAATGAAAATATTTTAATATTACAAAAGTATTGCTTTGATGATTTTCTTTTTCATTTACAGCTGTTGCTTGAAATAAACATATTTATATAGATAAGCACATACCTTAAAGCAATTAAGTTAAAGATTAAATTCTTTAAAAATATCATTGCAGTCATGAAGGTCTGATAAATTAAATGTATTTCAACAGTTGTCAACCAAAAGCTTGCATCAAAAGTAGTTCTGTATAATTGTTCTTATACTTTTTGTACGCTTATGTACACAAACAGTTTCAATTAAGTTATTTTGTTGTTATTATAAAGTTATTTCATTGTTTTTGTGAAGTTATTTCATTGTTTTGATGAAATTATTTCATTGTTTTAATGAAATTATTTCATCGTTGCAATGAAATTATTTCATTGTTGTAATGAAATTATTTCAATGTCTTAATGAAATTGATTCGTTGGAAATTATCTCGTTGTTTTAATGAAACTATTTCATGGTTTTAATGAAATTTAATCGTCGTTTTGATGAAATTATTTCGTTGTTTCGATGAAGTTCTTTTATTGCATTGATGACACAGTTTAATACATTTGACGTAGTTTTAATTAAAATAATTTTAACGAAACTGGTTTTATTAATACATCGAAGCATGACGCTGGTTTGAATTTTAATGAATTTTTTTCGTTGGATTAATGTCGAAATTCATAGAATTTATGGAAAAAAAATTTTTCAGTGTATACATTTTGACGAAATATTGATTGTTTAATTTGATTCTAGCGATGAATATCTGCCTTTAAATGAAAGGTTTTTCGGCAAAGGCCAAGCATTTTATAATTCGCCAAATACCAACAAATTTGAAGGAAACTTCCTATAAATTTGTGATGAGTTTAGAACGAGCATAAATATTTTACTTAATTACAGATTTATCTTTTTTGACATACATCTACAGAACTCTTAGTATGGAAAATGCCTGGTTTCATTTCCAGTACGACATGCTACACCATATTTTTGGAACCAGTATACGGACAGACTTTTTTGTTTGCAAGAAGATAAAATTACCCAACATACAGAGATGTGGATTTGCTTGGCACAAGCAATGGCATAAAAGGTCTTGCATTAGTTTTTTTCTGACCTTTTAGGTATTCTTCGTTCTCTAAATCCTGCAATTTTAATTGTTAACAATTTCGCGATGAGTGAACGTGTCTTGTCGATCACAAAAATTTGCTTTTGAATTGACCAAGCCAATAGTTGGCTTTTATTCAAATTCGACTTGATGCATATATAAATGGAAAATATTCTTCAACGATACCTCAAATAAAGAATGTATTAAATAAGTACCTAAAACGTACCACTCGGCCATATCAGTGATTCTCTGATTTTTTTTACTATTGTTTCTATCTAAAGCTTTTTACTAAAAATGAAGTAACCAACCATGACAGAGAAAAAAACTAGATTTCTAACTAAAACACGAATACATTCATTCTATTTAGCCATAACTGCTGCTCTATATATACAAACTGCAACAAAAGTAAATTATAAAGTAAAGAGACACAACTGCTAACATTTAATAGACATGAATAATTGTCCTTTTTTTAACAAACACTGGCTATTCATGTTCTATACAATTGCAACACTTTTTTGAAAACTTTACTTGTCATCATAAAATGGAGTGACATGAGTTAAGCATGTTATAACACAATGTTTGCATTACTTGCTGTCATTGTATTAGTTTGTACATCTCGTGTTTGTTGCATATAACAATGAATGTATTATGCTGCACACGTACATACATACATACATATGTATGTATGTGCTAAATTACATCAGTAACATTAATTGAATGTTGTGCCTGCAGACTGGCAAATAAAACTGTCAAAAGGAATAATAATCAATTCAACAAAGTTTAAAGTCGACATCATCATTATTCTCAGACAAATGAGTTGAATGTAAGTATAGAAGAAAATTAACTTTTTCCTTAACAAAAATATAGGAGTTGCTTATACAAAAATGGTATTATGGTTTATTACAGAGAAAAAACTATAAATTTATTTTCATCATCAAATTGCTCAAATCAATCAGTATATTACTGAATTTTGAATGTATTACCAAAATGATCCGATGATGATCAGAACTGTAAAAAATGGGAAAAGTTAAATGAAATTTTTTCATTTTACCTTCGCTTTCATAGTTTCTACCCGGGTTGATGTTTTGATTTTCAGTTAATGATAACTTACACAGTTTTCGTCTTGTTTCAAATTGCTTTAAACTAAGTTATCAAAATTTGCGTTGCTTTAGGTAATAAGCAAATAAAAAGAATTATAGTAAGACTGCAAAAAATTTTTTATATATTGTGTTTTTGTATACATGGATTTATAAATATATACCGTGGAAGATACATTAAATTTGATGTTAATTTTACTTAGTTTTAAGTGAAATTTATTTGCGGGTAGTTAAGCATTGTCTATGTGCGTTTGACTGTTGCTTTAACAACTAGTAAGTAGGCCAAACATTTTGAACAATTGCAAAGCTCTTATCTCATCCAGAGACTTTCAAAAACCAGTTGAGAATTTCCAAATAATAATATTTTTGAATATCACATTTTTCTCCTAGACTGTTGAAAACGATTGATATATAAATAGCCCAGCAAAAATAGAGACTCCAAAAAAGTCATGAAAATATAGAGTTTACGATGCGGAAGTAGTGCAAATTTCGATCCGATCGAATGATTTTTACATAGGGTTGTCATTGCAAGAAGTTCTCTTTTTCGATGCCTGGTCACCGAATTGGAAGCGATATTAAGAAAAATTTCCTTTTTTGTGTTCTATGATAATATTTTAATCTAGGAAAAATGGTAAATAGTTACCTATTTTAATTTAAGCCCGAAATAGTGTTTTCATGTAAATTTAAGCAAAAAACTTTTAAATATTAGACTAAAATTAGTTCATAAATTTCTTTAAAAAATAGTTTTTTTTTAATTTTAGTGATTATTTTCTAACACTATGGAGGAGTTACAAGGTTTTGTATGACTAAAATAAGCTTCTACATGGTTTTTTGCTCACTCTAGGCAAATTAAAAATATCGATTTCTTGGAAGCAATGAAAATGTAGTTCCACTAGAATGCCTTGCATTTTTTTTCACTGGGTAGGTTGTACGTTTAAATGGGTAATACTAAGTTCACTTAATTGTTACATTGATGATATTTGAGTGCTCTTCCCACGCAAACTTACAGTGAATGCTTTGAATTCATTGTCAATATTTTTAGTCTACGACAAAGCGTGTTTATCGGTATTTCTAGCATTCTATTGATTACACATAATTTGCATTTACTTGAGAACCAGTTCTTTGATCAAATAAAAAATACACAGTAGGCTACAAAAGAAATTAACCTTTAAATTACGTTTGTGTTTATTTTTTAACAGTCTTATAGTTGCGGAGATATTCGGAAAGTTTTATACAAAAAAATGAATTTTTTTAAAACAATTTAGAAAATCGTTTTTTAAAAGGTTCATTGAAGAAAATTTTATATTTTATTATTAATTGTGATACATTCACATGTTATAAATAAAATGAGCCAAATTTATTAAAAATCATTTCATTAGTTCTGAATTTATTCACAATTAAGTGGTAGCATATATAGCTACTCGTATTACAGTTTTTTTTTTTTTTTAATTTAAAATCTCCGAGAAAAAAGGTCAATTTGTATTTTAGCCTTCTGTGTATTTTCTTATTTGATCAAAGAACTGGCTCTCAAGTAAATGAAAATTATGTGAGGCCGCATCCTCTCTTTTCTTAATAACGGAAAATCTCGAGATACAAAGCCAATTCAAGAAAACTGATTTAGAGGGATTGATACACAGTAGTTAGTGTATAAAAATTGACTACGAAACCTTTGACCTTACACAATAAATTTCATTTTGTTGACCTGTGTTATAGAAGTTTTCAGCCTTCTGGTTATAAAATCTGAAAATTTTGTCTCTTACTGGTATTTCAGCACTGGAAACGAGTTTTTTGTAATTTGTTAAGGCCCAATTGCGGATGAGTCACTAATAATATTATGGGCTCCTTGTTGAGTAAAAGTATTACTGTTCATATAACATTTGATCCCACCATTCCTACTGAAATAGTTATTATTCGTGTTGAAAACGTTTATTTTATCTGAATATATATTTTCATTACTTCTTCATAGATAACCTCTTATTCGGAATAACTCCTAAGTCAGATACATTTTCGTCGAAATTAGATTCAGCAGCCAACAATTGAACGTACAAACGACTAAAAATCTCTAAATACAAGAGATTTTTTACACAAGTTTATTTTAATCATACCTCGAAACTGCATTTGTGGAAAAATATTCCATATTACTTATTTTACCCATTTTAAAACTTCTGTGTACCACACGGAACAAACGTAATTTTGTAATGAAAATGAGCTACAAGCAAGGATGACATTCACTACATAAAAGTTTTACCCAAAAATACCCTTTTAGTTTACAAGTAAGCTTTTTAGTAATGTACATCATTCGATATGTCTAACTTATATTATTAAAACTTTGGTCAATTTGTAACAATATTTTATTTTTATTTAACGCGTATCAAAATTAGAACGAATTTCCAAAAAATTATTTGCTACTGCAACGAAATGCTCCTGACGTGCTATATCAATTATAAATAAATTTCTTTATACGATATTTGAATTAGATTATATAAAATTTTAACACTATTCTTATAGTATTAGATATTTTGATAAGAAATTTTGTACATACATAAAAATCCTTATACAAAGGAAATGGACTAAGTCATTATCTACCCAGGTAGATACGATGAGTTCACATACAAAACAACCTTCATGAAAGCGAAGGTTAATCAAAATATGTAATTAAAAATAAGCAAAATATTAAATAGCTCTTCTGTTTAATTAAATTAGGCAATTAAATAATTGAAAATCAATTCGAAATCAATTGAATTAAACAACACAATAATTAATCATATTAATCTAATTTAATCATATTAAATTTACAAGAAATAATATTTTTTTTAAATGTGTTGGGGTCTATTGGATTTGTTTACAGCTTCAATACACTTTTGTGCTTAGTTGTGTGACTTGTTTTTGTGTTGTTGTTATTTATTTTGATATCCTAGATAGCCGACAAAATTTCGCATTACCATTGCTGACTAGTATGTAGGGTACCAGTCTTAAGTTAGTAGTTAAAGCAGTTTGTTTTTAACTGACTTCACAAAAAGGAGGAGGTTAACAATTCGTCAATATTTTTTTTTTGGTGTTACTTCACAACTTCTTACATTTTAGACCAATTGTGAAAATTATATTTTTGTCTGAAAGGGCATAGCCTTCCATTGGTCCCATTGTAAAAAAAATGGGCGAACACACACCCACAACTTTTTTATGTAATCTTATAATATTCTACTTATTTGATTGCTGCGAAACCTATCAAACACCTTTGGTTCTTGAAATTACACAATTTTAAAGTTGAAAAAATTAGCGGGGTTACGCCCATTAAAATTTATTAATATATTTCACGTGATTCTACCTAACCAATTCTTACGAAACGTGCCACACACCTTTAGCTCAAAAATAGACACAATCCTACATTTAAAAAGATGGACGGAGTCACGCCCATTAAAATTTAATATTTTATTTTAAGTGGTTCAACTTTACTGACTTTTATAAGACTTAACATGCATCCTGAGCTCTGAAAAACACACAATCTTGCATTTAAAAAATGGGCAGATTCAACCCCATTAAAACTTAATTTTATACTTCACGTACTTTTTATCTTCTTCTTTCAGAAATTGAACCCGTTGAAATCGGGTTTTTTGAGAAAGAACTATTAATATAACTTTTTAAATAACTTTTATGTTAAGTGATCAATTAAATAATGTTGAATTAAAATTGTATTCATGATGGTACCTAATCAATATCTAAAGAATAATTAAGGTTGTTGTGGCTGCAACTGCAAGCTCGTTAACTACTACGCGATGAGTTCCTAGTTCAAGTCTTTGTCCGGAAAGCCAATTATACACATACAAATATTTTTCCGACCTGTGTGCCAAAATACTCACGTAAGTTAAATATCTAGTAAAATACAATGACTACGTTAATTAAATTCAAGTTGTTTCAACTTTAAATAACTTTGGTTCAACATGGATCTTCGTGTTATTTCAGTATCGAATTTACATTTTCCCAACTCGAAATAGTACTGTAATGTTACATCAACATGAAATGAAGTTATTTTGAAAAGAAAATGTTTCTTTTAAGATTACTTTAAATCATTTTAGATTAAGATGAAACACAAATGATGACAACTCAGCAAAAAAACCTAAAACTAGAAAAGGCTTAAACACTTAAAGGCTTTATATACGAGTATAGTTGAGAATTACTAATGTAGGGTGGTTTTACAAGAACTTTTGGATTTGATTAAAAAAACACACACATAAAATTTAGATAATTGTATGAAATCTTTATTTTAGTCGGTAGAACGATCTATATAATTCAATGTTTAAAGATGATTTTATAAAAATTTTGACCGCGGATATGTCTGAAAATTCCTAAAAATTGTCTTCCCTATACTTATAAGCCTTAACATAGTCCCACAAAAACGCTAAGGGCGTTAAATCACACGATCTATGTGGCCAATTGACTGGCCCAAAAGTAAAACAAACTGTTCATTGAACTCACCTCTCAATTGCGCCATTGTTTTGTGTGATGCGGGTCATGTGGGCACCGTATTGCTGAAACCACATGTAAGCCAAATCCAGTTTGTCCATTTTAAGAAAAAAAAGTAACAGATGCCCAATTGCTGCTCCGAATTGATAATTCACGGTCATTAACAACACTGGCGCATACATTTGCGATATTTTAATAATGGAATTTATTAATCTGCAAGCGTTGTACACTTGTTAGTCGAATCATGGTTAAATTATAGACCACACTGAACATATTTAACTGCAACATATTTACCTCCCTTTTCACAATGTATAATTAATACTTAACGTGAACAGTTCTTCATACAAAACTTCTCGTTAAAGTCTCTGTTAGCTTTTAATTGTACATTGTGAAAAGGGCCGTTAAAAGTAAATGGCTTTTTAAGTTTTTTTTATTTTGTTTGGACCATCGAGGAGTGCAATTAAACTCATTATTAATTTAGTATTATTTTCTTTATGTTTATGGGGCTGAATAGTTATGAAAAAAATAACAACAAAGTTAACATTGTGTAATTCCAACACAACATTGAGTGTTTAAAAAACTCTTAATAACAGTGTTATTAAGTGTTAGATTAAACTTTCATTTAATTAATTTCTAACCCTGGAAGAATAATTTTAGTTTTTCTAGGCTTTAATACTAATTCATTTCTTTCTGTAATATAGAATATGTTTAATTACTAAAGAAATAATTAGTTTTATTTAATTAGTTTTATGTACCAGAAAAACGTAAAGTTTTCCAGGTCTGGAGCAATGACTTTTATTTTTCTAATTTGTTATTCCAAACTTTTTCCTTCTAAGAAAGTACTAATAATTTGTAAACAAAAAGAAAAAATTATTTTGAGCTAGTTAATTTTATATACAAAAAAAATTAATTTTTTAACCCTGGAACATCTGGCTCCATATACCAATATTGTTCTTTAAAAAAATTTGTAGAATATATTTAGTGAACCAAAAAAAAAAGGATATAAGAGAAGATTTATTTTATTTAGTTATTTTAATATCCAAAAAAAAATTAAAATTTTCCAGGTCTGGAGATGTGGATTTTATTTTTAAAACTTTCTATACCAAATTTTTCTTTCCATAACATAAAATATATCTGATTTATATATTTGCATTTCCATCGCAATTTGACAAAAATTCAGGGTTACAAAAACAAATATATTAGGTTTGTTAACCTGGATGTCAAAAATAGGTGCTCAAAAATATTTTTGAAGTTGATTAAAAAAGTTTTATTTTAAAATGTTCAATCATCAAAACAGTTTTCGTTGTTTTGTTATTAGAATGTTGGTCACATTATTGGAAAACACTTGCCTTCACTGTGGCTTTAAGAGTAAAAAAAACTGTTGCCTTAAAGCGTTGACAATCTTAAATTTGTAACTTAAGCTTTACTTAAAACAAATTACATACTTGCAAGGTATCATATGAAACATATTTATGTATATATCTGTTTGTTTAAGCAGCTGCGTTAAAGTATCTCCACTACATTTGTAATGTTTGTTAACATTTAAGTATACTCTAGAGTTGAGTTGAATTATTCTCATATATCTAAGTTATTCAACATATTTTATGAATGTATGTGTGTATACATTAGAAGGCTGCGTAAGTATTAGTGAAATGTAAACACGTTTGGTTTTTTAAATGTATTGTCGTGTCATGTATTATACTAAACCAATAATAAATGCTGTCGTATTATAAGTGAAGCATGATGGATGCATTGGTGTTCGGGTGTATGATGGTTAACAAGCGATGGCGCGAACAACAAACACCCAAAACACTACAGGAAGAAGTAGTGTCTTCATTTTTGATACGTGTATGCTTGTTATTCTGCGTATTATACGCTTTAGTGTTTGAGTAAGATTTAGATGGTAAACTAGCTTTATGTTCGTATGTAAGGGTGTTTTTTAAAGCAAGCACACACAACTAATTTCATTGCTTGTGTGCATTTGTATGTGCGCAGAAAAATAAAAGAGAATACTCACAACGTATGTGTTTATGTATATGCATCACGTTTGTATATGAGGCCATTCGTATGAACAAGCAAGCATCATGTCTGAAAAGCTCTTTTAAATGGTCTTTTGCAGACCTCTAGTATGTATCCATCCATATATTTTAATACATAATAGAAATACTGTTTGAACACCACTACGAAAGCATGAATACTTAGCACGAATTTTTTTTTTTTTGCTATTTTGTTTGTCGAACACATGATTATTAGAAAAGTTGGTATATTTGTTAAGAATTCATATGAATTGCGAGTACACACATATGAATGAACTAACGAGAAAAGCGTGTATTGACTTTAGCATTTCAAATATTTGTATAATGCAAAAAGACCTTGAGTTTGTCCGTCTTCATTCAACAAATTTTGTGTCATCAATGTATGTGAGACTGTGAAAAGCTTTGTGCGTATGTATGTGTGTGTGTGTGTGTGTCTGTTGCTGTAAGGAAGCAGATAATAGCAATACTTCAGAGCTTACATGCTTAAATCTTGAAACCAGTGACAGTGTATGTACTTACTCGGCCTTTCATTGCGATAATGCTACTTTTAGTATGTTGCTACATACGTGTCTTATACGTTTGTTGTTGCACGGTAAGCAGACATTATTTGTAATACTGACCAGTGACAGTATTGTTCAATTTCAGCGCTTTAGTACCACTGCAAACTTTTTAGAAACTTTTAATATCTAGTCACTTTCTTAGCATGAACTAATCAAAATGTATAAACACAAGGTTTTCTAATTTAAAATAATAAAATTTCTTCTGAAGTCAATACTGCACAAAAATAATTAAACAAAACTTGACTTCACCTGGTCAAATATACTTGTATGGCAACACTCTATTCTTGCTAAGGCATAGAATAGCTGTTGCTATTGGTTTTGCATAAAGATAAAGTAAGAATATAAAAAAATATGTTGGTTATTGAGTTCTTGTTTCAACTTTGATATCAGTTGAACTTCTCATGTATTTAAATGGATGTTTAACATAATATCCCAGATTGATCTAAGTAATGTTCGGTTAATGGTTTCAAGATGATATGCATTAGCAACAGTGAAATGTGAATAGGATCTAGCTTATCTCTCAATTATCAATTTCAATAAATTTTTAATAAAAAAAATTATATTATTGAATAGTTAAAATAATAATTTGAGATTATTGGTGGGTTAACAAATGTTAAACATTCTTGCGAAATGCGAAAATCTGATAGAAGAACATAAGAAGAAGTACGTGAACTATAAAATTAAATTTTGTTGGGCGTGGCTCCACCCATTTTTTTAAATAGAGGATTATGTCTATCTTAGAGCTCAAGGCCTGTGGTAATTTTCATTAAAATCGGTTGGGTAGAACCGCGTGAAATATTGTAATAAGTTATAATAGGCGTAACTCCGCTCATTTTTTCAACTTTCAAATTGTGTAATTACAAGAACCAAGGGTGCTTGATATGTTTCCTAGCAATCAATAAAATAGAATATCATAAAATTAAATTTTAAATTTTTTTTTTTACAATCGGTCTAAAATATTCCAAGCTGCACGCAAAGAAAATATATGTTTGTAGAACAGTTGAGAAACCAATATTATGTTCTCAGAAACAAATGTGTGGTCGTTGAAAACGAGTTATTGTTATTTTAAACATTAATTTTCTTACGGTAAGCAAAGTAATGTTTGAAGTTAATAATTATATTATTATATTCATAAAAAATGTGATATGGTTAGAGTTTAACAATGTAGTTTTGTTAAAAATTTTAGTTATTTTTTAAAAATACTATAATGAAAATAACAATATAATGTTATCCAAAATCATAGTATGTTAAGTTTTTAAAAAAATCTTTTTAAGAAATCTCTTCTGTCAGTTAAGTGTTTCGTTTGTTAGCTATCGGTATAAGACGCGTGTTATTAAATAAATAAATAAAGTACAAACAAACAAAAGTGCAGATAAATAAAAACATATACGTGCATATGTATGTATGTTTATCTCTTTACACAGATTGTCTGTATTTCGTGCATACACATTTGTAAGCATACATTTCTATATATACATATATTTTATTTCAATAGTATTAATTTATTTTTATTTCGAATTTAACGCGCAGCTGTTTTAGCCAATAAATATATGATTGAAAAACAAAATGTTATTATTATATTAAATAATACTGTTGTCGTATTTAACAATATTATTATTATATAAGAACATGGTGTGGTGAGTCTCAATTATATTTTAGTCACATCTAACTATAGTGTTGTAATATTTAAAATAACAAGATTAACAAGCTCATTGTTTTCGTTGATAATATTATTATTAACTCAGATAATTATATTATTAAAAGTTTGCTCTCTATTGACAATAATATGATTTAACTACAACCATATAATTCAATCATAGTATGTTGCTGTTTGATTATGGTTACCTCAACCATATTTTTTCTTTGCGTGTGTTAAGTAACACCACGAAAAAAAAAATAAAGACAAATTGATAACTTCCTGCTGTTATTGAAGTCGATTAAAAATAATTGAAATTTATATTCAATTACTACTGGAATTTAATGCCCCAAAAAACAAAACTAATAAAGGCTTTATAAAGGGTTTCTAAAGAAATTTTCATAAAAAATTTTTGTTTAAAAGCCTGTATAAAGACGTAATAATTTTAATTTTTAAGGCTGTATATATACATATAAAGCACCCTCTACACAATTCAATTCAATTTTCAATTGAGTCCGTTGCTATCCAAATCGAAGCATGTATGGCTCTGTTTATTGATTAGCTTAGCAATTTTCGAGTTGGTTGAAGAAAAATCAAAAGATTTTGATTTTTCATGTTGACTAGTAAATCTTTAAATTCGATTGTGCTGTGTGTGTTCGAGTCTCTTGATTAGCTGTCAAAATTAATTTTAAATTATCCCAGGGGTAAATCCAACGAAGTATACTGAGGTGAATGATATCAGCATGTTATCGTAACTAAGCAATCTTGCATTGTAATTCATGGGTTCATTCATGATAACTTCAGTTACAATTTAAGAGGCGCTTCTGTTTTTTTTATGTAAAGTATTTGTAGTTTTACTGTTATTTTTAAAAACAACCACTGAAATATTGATATACTTTTAGGCTAAATTTATTATTATGTTCACTTACAATTCCGTCTACGATGCAAGAGTAATGTTAAGAACATAATGACATCGTTGCTTACTTCATCAGTAACAAGTAGGGAGTTCACTATAGCGTTTTAAAATATGTCTTAAAATTGCAACGCTTCAATTTTAATACTTTAATATGGTCTGGCAAGTTGGTTGTTTTTGTTTTGTATGTAAAGGCTTCATTAGTCTTTACTTTCTGTTGCTGTTCTGTGCCGTTCTTTTCCGTATAAAATAGTTTGCAATTACTTTTTCTGTAAAAAAAATCACCTAACTAACACTAACTTTTGGCTGTCACTTAACGTTGAATTCTATTTTCTACAGATCTGTCCAAAACAGAACAGAACGAAAAAGGAAAAACTAACCACACATACAGATTTTCAACTAAACAGAAACAAAACAGCTGATTCAGAACAGAACAGCACGTACAAACTAATTCTGCCTTAAATCAAATTAATTACCAGCTGGCAAATTTAAAAATATAAAACTCATATCATTTTCAATATGGCAATATGGTAATGTTAAACTAAAGATGTTAAAACTGTCAGCACAGCTGTAAATGATGAAAAATATTATCTGTCATATTATACATTAATATATAAATAATATAAAGATATATAGGCGCAATGTTGCCACATTAAAATTTGAATATACTCATTGTGAATTCCCTAAATATTCTCGCACTTTTTGGCACTTTTTCTACCCATACTGTACACTTAATCAGTGTTGTCTTCACTGATGTAGGCATGCTTAAGTCTTGTTCATATCTCAGCAAGAAAGAGTTTGGCAAGAACTTTCACACACACACGTGTGTACACACATTCAAGTATGCAAAATTTCTTGTTGTGGTAGTAAATTTAATGAACTTTTCACTAATGAAGTTGCAGCTGTTGTTATGAATTTTTGTATACATAAGTCAAATTGCTTATAATTGACATGAAATAAATGCTATTATAAGGATTGTTAATTGGAAAATTTGTCAAGAAAAAAAATTACAAGGATGCTAACAAGTATTAGATGTACTCAATTGTAAAGTTACTGCCATTTTATAATCCGATTTGTAAAATAATTTATTCTTATTTATAGTTTTTCAACGATGAAGTCAAAGTAACTGAACTGATGGAAAACGAAATGCATTGATCATGGTGACAAAAACTGGCTTACAAAGTTTTGGTTTTTGCATATCTATTGTACTTGCTCATTCACATGCCTTTTAAATTACACACAATGAACAAAATCTCGTATGTGATGAGGCTAACAAAAATTTAAGAAAAAGAAAATAAATCAATTTTACAATACAATAACTAACTAGCTTCTTATAGTTATGCCTCTGTTGCAAAAAAAATAGATATATGTATATGATATGATAATTTGAAAACATTATTATAAAAGATCTTTTTTGCAATTACATATTTTAATATTTAACTGATATACCTTAGAACATAAAAAACACTGGTCTTAACCTACCAAATGTAGCTTAGGAGGTGACATAAGTTTATGCCATTTAAATTATTCAAATATTATTTACATATTTTGGCTACATAAGTAATTGCTCAAACATTAGCGTAGCTTTAAATATTTCTGTGGGCAAGGGGGGGGGGGGCGTAATGACCAAAGATTTTCAAAAATAATAATAAAATAAATAATTACATGCAATTTTTAATAATTCTAAGGAGGGCAACAGCAATTCTTGAGGGAAAGGGGACAAGGAATGCTTTCTGCGCTTATGTGCTCAAGTCTCAATATATTTGCTCAATTTGCAAAACCTCTTGTATCTTTGTATCGATAGTGTTATCATATTAAATACAATAGTGTAAAATTTGTTGTTTAAAATTTTCAATAAAATTAAACTATTATTTCATACGTTTTTTAAATGTTGAATTAAGAAAGAGGCTCTGTATAAGAATTTGCAAAAAGTTTGTTCTTCTTTTTTCATTAAAAATACAAAATACATTAATACACTACACACAGCGTGTTCACAATTAAAAAACAGAAAGAGTATCTGATACACAAATACACGATATAAATTATTGTGAATTAAGCAATTTTAATGAATTGTAGGTCGTTTAAGCGTTGTTGGTAACTGCTGAATAAGCATTTGTTCAAAAATTCTCAACAATGTAAAATGAACGTATATATGTATTTAATTTAATTAAGTTCTAAAATGAAAGTATCTAATTTGTGGTACAACTATTAATTTTCTTTTGAAAAATATACTATCTACATGTACGAGTAAATAATAATTAAATTTAATTTACAGAATATGTATCAAAACAACAATTACGTAGCACGTTCATTATTTGGTGACACAACCTTATTATTTTTCAATATTTCAAAATAATGTGGGAATTAGTGACAAAATACTGCTGGAGTTTATGGAAGTCATCACCTCAGCTATTTCAAAAATTGTGGTTTATTTTTCCTATTTATTTGAAGTGAAATTTTGTATTTTAATGCAACCAAAGACACTTATGTAGAATCCCAGCAAAAGTTACTGCTTCCCATAAGGATATTTGTAATAGATACAAATTTACAAAACCCCTTGCTCTTGCGTATGAATAATATTTACGAGTTTCAGGTATCCATACTTTTAAGAGCTCTATAAATTTTAACCGTTTTTTACCTGTACGATAGAAGAAAAAAGAAAAATTTCGTAGTAATAGCCAAGGCGCATCTACACGGTGACCCCACACAGCCCGGTGACTTTTATTTGTGAACTAAGTTAAATGCCAAATTTGGTTTGTGTGGGTATAGTCCTAAAGGCATACTTAGTTTTTACTTTCTGTTCTGCTATGAATCAGCTGATTTTTTTTTTGTTTATAAAAATCTTATACAAGCAATTAGTGTTTCTCTCTCGTTCTGTTCTATTTCAATTCAACTTGTAAAAAATCATATTGAGTAATTGTAAGTGGCAGTGTAAATAAAATAAAAACATTTTGAAATAAACTGCGATTGGGCTTCCAGAATTTAACAAATTTAATTTTTACCAGAAAAACATAAACACTTTATTGAAACATAATAAAAAACGATGCAAAACTCATCACTTTAGTGAGAATCTGTGACCGTTCTGGGCAGAAACAGCTGATAATTAATTACAGAAAAAGTAACTATTAAAATTAAGAAACAGAACTGCATTAAATTAGTTGTTCACAATTTCTTTATATATTGTTTTTTTAATGGATGTCCAGTGGATATTTCTCGTATTCCGCAATGAAGGACTTTGAAATTTAATCAGAAATAATTCATATTCAGGCTCAAGTTCAGTAATTTCAATTCTTATTGAATGAAATATTTTTAGTAATTAATGTGAGTTTCTAAAGAAGAGAAGAAAAATTAAACTTAAACTTTAAGCTGGGGGAAACACCGATACTTTTCTGTGCAGCCACGCACTTCATCAGCACCCTAGTCTATCTACTTGGGTAGAGATTCTTATTAACATCAGCTATTTAACTTAAATGTACAATGAACGGAATATGAGAAACGATTGTTGTGTATACAATTGATTTACCTTTGGTAAACACATTTATAAGTATCACTATTCATTTTCTGTTTTTTCCATTTTTTAATTTTTCTATTTAGGTTAGCACGAAATTATATTACTCTACCTCAGTATGTTTAACTATTCTTACTTATTTTTATACGATCATCACATTAATTATTTTTACTTATTCGATGTACCATCGGTACATGCATGTAAGTATTATTGTAGTGGTCTTATGTTACTTGTTGTTGCATTCTACAGTTTTTTATTTTAGTTATTCCAGCCTTCTGAAACTGTGATAACCAAGTGAACAGTGATTGCCAAGTGAACATATTTTGTCACGTGCCCATGATGTATTAAGTGAGAAATTTTTTAGATTCTTTAATTGAACTGTAGTGAATTTTAATCAGAAATAATTCATAGTCAGGACTTTGAAATTTTCAACAGTAGGCATTCATTAAACCATGATTAACATCATTATTGATACAAAAAAATTATTAAGGCCTCCTAAGGGCTCAATAAGCACCATTATTTATGGAAATCTGTATTAAAATCACTTTATAAATTCTTAATAACTGGCACGAATATGTTAGTATGTGTAATCATTCAATAACATAGATACATCGAAATATCGATGTTTTAAAAAATTTTTATGTGTATCAATATGGTTCAAAAATATCGATACGATATATATCGATACATTTCTTTAATATGCCGATCTCTAGGGGTCATTATTATGCTCATTCGTTCTAATTTGTCAGCGATCCCTAAAATATGCACCATCTTTGGTATAAACATCAACGGCTGACTGATAATTAATTAAATCAAATAAGATATTACTCATACGTACCTGAATCACTATATTTATTAATACATAATTGTGACAATAAAGAAAAATTGCTTAGACGCAATTTACACAGCCACAGACAAGGGCAGTGTTGCCAAAATTTTGCAGGCATTTCCCACCATATAGAACCTGAAAACCCGCTAAAAACCGCTATCTGAATAAAAATAAACGCTAATATAACCGCTGAATTTTTTATAACCAACATATGTCTTTTTTATGGTTTATTGATAAAAAAAAAAGAATATAAATTTTATAAAATATGTATACATATGGATAGATGTATGTATGTTGGAATCTCATAATTCCCCAATATTTGTAAGCAAAACTCAGCCTATTCTTTGAGAAGGTATTTTATTTCCTGCAGAGTTTCCATACACAAACATCGAACCCGTACCTTTGTTCTGTAACTTGCGAGAAGTTTTCGCGTCGAAAAAAATCAAACAATTACATTGGTTGTCATGTTTTTCACAGGCTGATTTATAAACAACCTGAAATAAGCTTAAAAGAAACACGAGCAACTAAATTTTTTCGTTAGTCATCCTGTGTTTCACAGAATGACAATAAACTTTTCGTTTGGAAAAGTTCTCACCAAAGTTACAGAACATAGGCACAGGAAAAAGTAGAATCCAAGGGCATATTCCATCGTATAGTATTAATGTTGAAGCTGATTCAGTATATTTTCAATATTTTCTGCGATAGACTCTAATTGTTCTACACGTGTGGAATAATATCTTGCCGATTTGCTTGAAGTATTTGTAAAATATTGTTAAAATTTCCTGACTATCTGAAATTAAAAAATAGTGTTGATAAAATAAACTCTGTGGCTCAATTCACATTGGCTTGAAGTTTAGTTTCGAAGGAGAATTTCAATAAAAAAAAGCCTCTAATCAAAATCAAATTATTCAGAAAAAGTTATTGTTTTGAGAGATTTTGGTTGATATTAGTTTTCCTCATACTCAGTGGTCCAATCACCCAGTTTTCGGTTTGTTTTCCGTTTGTTTAAAGATTTATTTACTATATTTTTAATACAAAAAGAATGATTAAATTAGTTTGTTATATAATTTTAATCTCGAATTAAATTTTATTCACTAATTATGAGATTAGTTCACTTTTATACTCGTATGTATATACATATGCTATTATTTTTAACCTCTTAAATTTTCACATTATACTATTTTTTTATTTGCAAAAAAGTAACGTTAGTTTCTTTTCGCTGTACGTGTTTATATCGAAAAAACTCAACATAAATACCAAGGTACGTGTCACATAGCTGCGTTAAATATACTTTATTTTGATTCAATACCTTTCTTTATAAGTTTCAGAAAAACGCTGAAAATCCGTCAACTAAGAAATTCTTCCGCTAAAATTCCCGCTGGTGGTTTTTTAAATAGACTTGCCGCTAATGACAACAAAATACAGTCATATATAGCGGGAAAACCGCCGTTTTGGCAACACTGGACAAGCGGAAAAGATTTTCTCCAAAAAAAAACTGCCTAAAGTTTTGTATTTTATTCAATTTTGTACAGAATCTTTACAGTTGTTTAAATTATGTTGCTTTTTGTTGTGTCTGTTAAAAATTTTATGGAAATAAAATTTATATTTTTCTTTTTTAGTGTTTTTTAACAGTCATTTAACAAGATTCTAAATTATTATTTATAAACTTGATGTTGTTTTCATATTGTTACATTTATTATTGTTTAATATTTCTTTTCGCACAAGTGGCGCTCATTTTCGTTTCAATGTTGCACTATGGCTGAGTTTGATTATATTTTGCAATAAGAAATTATCTCTGTTTGTCAATTAAAATGGATGCAGCAACTACTCGATAATGTATATGTAAAAAGCATGCAATAAAAATTTCTATCTCCATGATGTGTAAAGATAGCAATGCTGTCTTATAAATTGGTAGTTTCAAGATGTGAGAACTGGTTTTGGTAGAGGTAAGAAAAATCTCAGAGCAGAGATAATAGTTTCCTTGTTGTAAGGTCAAATTTTCGCACATTTTGTTCAATATAAAAAGGTTGTTCATATTAAAAAAAATCAGATCTTAGAGAGTTTTAAGTCACTTGATTGCAGGATATAATAAGTAATCACAATTCAATAGAAATAGGGAAGAATCCTAATCTGCATAAACGAGTTTGAAATTAAGCCTTATCAACTTTTAGCAAGGTTTTTTAATATATTTTTTGGTTTCTTAAGCGTTATATATTAAATTGGTCATTCAATTTCTTATTTTTACAATATCCTACTATCAAGCATTAGTTTTGAAAGCTTAAAAATATTTTAAAAATATACAAATAAAAGCAACAAACTTTAAAAAGTCTTTTGCTGCATCTACTAAATTCTAATCGATAAATAAAAATCTGCAGACATTTTTTTAACCTTCATGACCATAGTGCCAGTATGTAAGCAAACGTTATTATTATTTTTTTTTTTTGCCTTGCATTATTTTTTTTTTCTTCTATTCATAGATCCAAGTACTTACACTAGTCTGTACAAGAATATATTTATGTACGTATGGCAAGTGAACCATCTAGCAGAGCCCATTATCTACACCCATACCCCTACTTGTAGGTACTCTATTCCCATGGAGTTTGTCAGTACTCAAGTACGCATTTTACTGTCATTAAAATCATTATTAGGATTTAGTAGAAAATGTTTCTCTTTTTTTTTTGTTTGTTGTTATGTTTGGCTGGTTATTTAGTTTAGTTGTTGAAGTTTTAGTTGCTTTTCCTTTTTACGAGTACATCTTATCAAGTCTTTGGCTTTTAATGATACATATTTATGTCTAAATATTCCTCATAGTCTGGCAGTTTGACAGTGTGTTTTGCCTTGATGGTTGCTGCTCTGACTCTTATTGTGCTTGTCTGGCTTGAAGTGTCTGCTTTTTTTTAATGTAATTTTATTAAAAATGCTTGCGTTTGTTGTAAATACTTAATGGAATAAATTCATTTTGTATTAAATGTTTGTAATTAGAATGCTTGTTGCTTCTAATTTTCTTATTGTAATTTATTTAGTTGATTGAATTTTTATAAGGTTTGTTTTACGCGCGTCGCATGAATTTAAGAAAGCTTGTACAGTAACATTTTAGGGAAAGTAGAATAGTTATTTATATATATATGTAGCTTTAACATATTCACCATCTAAATTTCGTGATAGGTCACTGATAAAAGAGCTAAATATAAAATATCAAACGTGTAAATGTACAAATTATGTGCTAAAAAATTGGCTAGATGTAAAAATACCGTAATAAAATAAAACAAATTTTTAAAAGATATTAATACAGAAAAAATTCCAATGTAAAGTCATTATGCTTAAATTTTGAATTAAAATTTATTATAATTAATATGTTGTTTAAGTGTATAAATTATTTGCTTTTCTCATAGCTACCACTAAGGGCAAAAAGCAAAAAGACATTCTTACTTGAGGCCTTATGAAAGGCCTGCCTATGATTTTTTATTCATTACCTAAAGATTACCTTTTACCAAGCAAAAAAAGTCTGGTTTGGAAGCCGTAACAACGAAAAATTCTTTTGAAAAGCACTAACTGAAGGTATGCTCTATAACAAGGTAGAAATTTGTCACAGAAAATTTTGGAAACCAGTACTCAGATGTAAAATTGTGAATTAATGTTAGTCACAAGACAAAAAAATGCATAGCTTCTTGGAAACTAAATGTATTGCTTTCACCTAGAACAAAAAGAAATTCCTTATTCATGAGCAACAGCAAGTGATTCTGTAACATTGTCGCTTCTCGGAAGCAGTTATTTTTTCTGGGTAAAAGGCCTTGACTCTTTTGCATAAAAGAGAGGATACATTAGCCACATCCTCTTCTATGAAAAAGAAGAATAGGAGTTTAATTTCTTTTTACCAACGCAAAAAAGTGGAAGGGCCACCCTTCAACGAAAACGTTTGTAAAAGATATATGAGTATGGAATGGCTCAAGGAGGCCTGGCACATCCAACAGAAGCAGTACAAACCCCTTCTATATGTTGATTTTGTTAGAAATTTCGAACTTGATTTTAAACAAAAACACATAGGGTCTTATACAAAAAAACTTAAAATCGCTTTGCAAAGCAATGTTAAGTAAAGTTTTATTCTAAAAAAAATATTATGTCAAATTTCTAAAGTAGGTCCTCGCGTTTGTTAAGACTATATTAAGTTGATATTTTCAAAATGTGTATTTTGTACCTCAAATATTTTTGTTAATATAACACATATTGATTCATGTTACATCTGAAAATGAAGCTAGAAGTGGAAGCTCTTAGCTTAGATTTATTACTTCTGTCATGTAATGGAAAACCTCATCAAATTATCCAACTGATTCAAAATACATTGTAAAATCCATACAAAAATATTAAAATAAATACAATTGTACGAAAATGTTTTAGTGATGTACATACAATCAAAACAAATCGAAAAAAGCTGGATATTCAAATACTAATTTCATTCGAATAAAAGAAATTGTGATAATTCTTCTTCGTTCCTCATATTTTTTTACGTATACTTCATAGAAATGTTTATCTGTTATCCTAACGTGTCAGAAGGTCATATTGTTTATATTAGGTTGCTTTACTTCAAGAAAATAAAAATGTATTTAATAAAATAAAAAAAAAATTGACTACCCGAATGAAATTGTATTCGATTTTGTACATCTTAAGCTGTGAAGTGGTTGTTGAACACGGTGGTGTTACCAGAATTTATTATTAAAAAACTAAATAATTAAAGTTGTGTTTTGCATACAATTTCTTGACAAAGCAATATTAGCCTTAAAGTGCTTGTCAACTAATACGAACTTTAAAGCTAAAGTAAAATATTTTTTTGAATAAGGGGGATAAACTTTAGAGAAATTTATAAAATCTATATTAGAATCGGTAAAACGATCTGCATAACTGAAAGTTTACAGATGATTTCATGTAAATATTGAACGCAAATATGCCTGAAATGTTTCATACGCTAAGTCCAATTTTGGCATAATTTCTCCATCATATTCCTGGCATCTCACGGGGAAATCCTTCAATATTCTCTTCCAGTACGTAAACCATTACACTATTGTCTCTTTAGACATAAGCCTTACCATGGTCCCACTAAAAATAGTTTAAAGCGTTAAATCGTGTGATTTATGTAGCCAATTGACAAACCTCAAACATAAAATAAACTTCTCACTGAACTTGTCTCTCAAACGAGCCATTGTTTCGCGTGATGTAAGACAAGTAGCACCGTCTTGCTGAAACTACATATATACACAGAAAAAAGTATTCACTAATTAATATTTTCAATTAAGAATTTAATTGTATTGATTAAATTTTTAATTGTATTAATTAATTTGACTGAAAAAACTTAATTTATATTATCAAATTGTTTATAGGAGAAAATTAAATTAATTTTTTAATTGACACTACAATTATTTTAATTAATATTACAAAATCATTCATATTACTTTTTTGTGTGTACCAAGTACAGTTCTTCTACTTTGAATTAAAAAAAAAATTAATAGAGGCCCAATTGCCAATTGGTACTGAATCGATAATTCACGCTCATCAACTACACTGGCGGATACAGCTGCGATATTTTCCTCTATCTGTACCCTACGTATGTGTGTGTTGGTGGTATAATGTTCAATAAAGTAATTTTGGTGTGAAATTTACTCACAAGATTCCGCTGGCTTAGAAAGTCCCCCGAATCAACCATAAAATAGAAGAAGTGCACTTTCTTAACCGAACATGAATTTTTATAATAAAATTTATTAATCTGCAAGCGTGTTTAATTTTTAAGTCAATTCATGGTTAAATTAAAGACCATACTGAACATGTTTACCAGTAACATTATACACAAAAACAGCAGAGTTATTAAAAACAGTGTTAGAAAAAACAATGTTAGAAGGTATCCTTACTCCTCCATTTTCCTGCTCGGAGTGCACTCTTGGGCTGAGTTGTGTGACTTGTTGTTGTTTCTTTTGATGTTCGTGTTCTGTAAATAGCACTGGCGTTGGCCGAAGTAGTAGCCGAAGGTCCTGGGTTAGAGTCCGGTATCCAACAGTCATTAAAATAACAACAGCACGCATTTTTATGATGCGCATTAGTGTCCCTATTTATCAGTTGTTGCAGGAAAGTCCAAGTGATGAAAAAAAAAATTAATACGTTTCATTTAAAATACCAGAGGTGCTATAAGGCTGTATTATTAAAAACGCGCAAACACTTGAGTTGTAAAATAATAAAGTTTTAGTTTATCTCTTCCTTCACCACTTGTCTTCTCTATAACTACCCCTTTCCTAAAGAAGATAATACCTAGTAATAGTAGTAGGCATTCTTTGCTTGAGTGTGGCTTCTCTTTGAAAAAACCTTGCATTACCTAATAATATAGTAGTAGTGATTGTACTAGTCAGGGGGTCACAGGTTCAATTTCTACCAGATACTCTGGCTATTGCTGCAGCAGTTTGTTTATATATAACTTTAATATGAGATCAGTTTTGTCCTAAGTAATTTATTATCATGATGGTATTTATTTAGTTTGAATCACAAGAATATTTAATTTTAATCAGAAATAAATTCTTAATCGGGCTTAAGTTCAGTGTTTCAATTCGTATTGAATGAAATATTTTTATTAATTAATGTGAGTTTCTAAAGAAGGAAAAAAAATTAATCTAAACTTTTTAGCTGGGGGAAAAGCGCATTTATCTGTGCAGCCAAGCACTTCATCAGCAATCATGTCTTTCAACTAGGGTAGAGATGGTTATTAACATTATTATTATTTTTAGCTATTAAAGCCAAACTTTCAATGAAATGGAATATGAGAAATGGTTATATTGTGTTTACGATTATTGATTTACCTTTAGTAAATACACTTGTAAGTATAACTATTCATTTTCTGTTTTTCTGTTTTTTCATTTTCTATTCTTAGCAGAAAACTTATATCATATATATTACCTAAGTATATTTAACTATTCTTGCTTATTTTTATCGATCGTTACATTAGTGTAGTGGTGCAGCTTTCACTTGTCATCTGTCCAGTAGTCACAGGTTGAGTCAAGACATTTATTAAAATGGTGGGTATTCAAAATTAAACGTCTCATGGGAACACCAATTAAAATAAAGTACTACGCTTACCTGCTTAAGGGTGTTTATCCTTAGATCTCCAAAATGTTTGGGGAATCGTGGGCAAAAAGCTCAACTCTAATACTCGTAGGGGGTTGACAAAAATAGTTTTTTTACCCCATATGGGTGAGCCGCTCTAAAAAATATAATTTTATAAAGCTAAATTTGACTCAAATAATTTGACTGTGAGTTTTTTTTATTTTACTCGAATGTTATCTTTAAAACAAGGGTGTTACACAACTTTTTATTAACTTACATATTTAAACAGAAAATAAAAAGGTTGATTTAAGAGCAAGTATAGTGAGTCTTTATGCATATTTATATCTAAGTTCAACAATTATTTATTTCTTTGAGTCAAAAGCTAAAGTACATGATAACAGACATAAAATAAATTACTGGCCATGTTAGTGACAACAAGCTACCAATAGATAAATCTTTTTCGTTTCCAATCCATTAGAGCGTTTATCAAAGGCAAAAGTAAAGAGCATCTGCTAAAATATAAATTGACAAAATGTAAAAGGTAAATTTTTTCTATCGTTTGTTTTTTCATGCATATATTCATACTTACATACGAGTACATATGTACCCTTAATTATGCAAGTGGTCTAAGTCATATATTTCTTTGCTCGAGATATTTAGTAGATTATATTTGAAGAAATTAAAAAATATTTTTATATTAAGCAGCATTTTAATTTAGACTTGTACTAGTCTTGAATTATATTAATTTATTTAATATTTTTTAAATATTTATTGAAGTTCTTTAATGATTTTTTTTGACATTTCGAAGCAAAAATGCACATCACTTAGACCACTTTCATAATTAAGGGCACATATGTACATTTACTTGCACTTGTACATTAAAATTCATGTAAATGTTTAAAAATTTAAGAATTCTATAACATGTATAAAGAAAATTCTCCAAAATAAATATATAATATCAACTTAAGTAAAATACATCAGAATCTAAAAATGTATATATTAAATAGAAGCTCTCAAACAGCATAAAACACTAGATGCAGTAAAAAGTTTTGTCATTCTGTCAGATATAGATAATAAACATTTATACATATCACAAATTTGTTTGCCAAAAAGTACACAGTCATTATATATTTATATATCATAACAAAAACATCAAAATCTTTTACTTCTTTAATATTTGTATCAGCTACAGTTACAAACTTATATGTGGCATGTGAAAGAAACAATTGAAATAAATAAAGAAAAAGTCAGATGAAAATTTAAATTTATAAAATTTTAATTAGAGCATATTGTATTTTGATCTGAAATCAACTGTTTGCTATAACAAATAAAAAGTTAAAATACATATGTACATATATTACGAGTACATACATTTGTATATAAAATAAATTCAGAAAAGTGGGAATTTGAATCGCACACGAAGGGTTCGTACGGACACTAGATATGTAATAATAAACAAACTTTAGCTTATGTAATATGTATATGTATATATATATATATATATATATATATATATATATATATATATATGTATATATATATAAATGTTCTCTCCCATCTAAAAATACTTATTTGTTCTCATTAGAATCCCATTTACAAGCTGTTAATGTTCTAGCTACCAAAAATAAATTAAAAGGCCGGAATATTTTTGTACAAAAAGACTACACTAAAGAGGACCAAAACATACGTTATAATTTAAGGAAAATTAATAGAAGTATTTTGAAGCTCAACATGAACGTAAAACTAAGGCTGGGTGAATTTTGTACTTATATAGACGACAAAAAGTATTCCTGGTCGAGTGGGATGCTTTTAGCAAATTCTATGTCAGATGCCGAGTTTCTGAAAAATCTGCTGTCTAAAGCCAATTATGACATTGAAGTCATCGTCAATGATAATTTACCCTCTACTTCTTCTAATAGCAAGTATATAAATACGCAATAGCATACTTTTATTTGCAATGTTTTATCGTACAACGTTGCTAATCTCGCCAATAGTAGTAACTTTGGTAATTTTTTCTGTTTTTTAAATAAATTTGATATATTTTTCTTATATGAAACCCACGTTTTACCAGACAAGCGGAATTTGTTTTCAATATTTTTACTAAACTATAATTTACATTGGATTGATGCAGAAAAAACTCATAATGCTGGCCGTGCTAGTGGTGGATGCCTGTATGGATTTAAAAAAGAATTGAAGAAGGTTGTTAATTTAAAATTTAGTAATATATGCGGGCGTAATGTGATATTAACTGCAAATGTAAACAATATTATTACTCACTTTATTCCACGTTATCTAAACTGTTCTAACTGGGATGCAGAATTTGAACACTTCAGTAAATTTCTGACTGATTTTTTCCCTACAAATTTTTGCATTGTTGGTGACCTTAATGCACGCATTGGCCTAGAACAACATCTGCTAGATGGTGATCTGTTGTCTAGTTTACCACACATAAATAAAGTAAGATGCTCTAACGATAAAGTTATTAATTCTCAAGGTAGAAAATTAATGGATCTGGTTGAACACGTCGGTGGTATAGTTTTGAATGGAAGAATCAATGGTGATCTCTATGGTGACTTGAGTTTTTATGGCGCGAGAGGTAATACCTTAATTGATTACTGCATATGCTCGCATAGTTTTTTATCGTTTATAGATAATTTTGAGATTGCTGATAAACCATACTCAGATCACATGCCATTAGTACTTAAAATTAATATTCCAACAAACAGCATAAATTTATCTTCTCATGAGTTCATGCACAGAATATATTGGAATAGTAGCCTTGCGTCTAGATATGCCGAAAAATTAAATGAACTCTGTTGTACGTACCCTTTCAATCATAGCGCGCCTGTGGACGTACTGTTGTTAGATGTCAAAAGAAAAATATTGGACGCTGCAATCAAACCCGTTAAAAAATTTCACTTTGAGCCAAGACAAAAGTGGTTTGACTGGCAATGTGCTCGTTTTAGAAAGAAAATGCTAGATAAGCTGAAAATTTTTCGGAAAATATGCTCTGTCTCCAACAAAATGAGTTATATGTCAGCTAAAAGAAGATTTCTAAGCGTATGTCGTAACCGTAAATTGAAATATTATAATACAAATATCGTAAAATTAAATACGATTAAATGCAGTAAACAGTGGTGGAAATTATCCAATGATTTAAAAGTTCGTTCTCCTCCTACACATTGTAGTCTAAGCGCAGATGATTTTCTTCAACATTTTTGCAGTATCTTGGGGAATCTTGATATGATCTCAGTACATTGGTGTTTGCCTTACAACATTGATCCGTTCCTGGACTCTCCTTTTGAAATGTGTGAACTTATTTCTGTCCTAAAAAATCTGAAGGATAATAAAGCTCCTGGGAAAGATGGTATTGGATATGAGTTTTTTAAATACGCTCCCGCTAATTTTACAAATGTGTTATTACATGTTTTAAATGTAATTTTCATTAAAGAATGTATACCATCAAGTTTTAAAGAGTCAATACTTATCCCATTATTAAAGAAAGGAGATCCCAACTCTCCCACTAATTATCGTGGCTTATCACTAATGGATACAACCTGCAAGATTTTTAACAACATTCTGTTGAATCGTATATCAGATTGGATAAATAAAAACAACATTTTAAATGAATTTCAAGCTGGTTTCAGAAAACATTATTCGACCATTGACAATATCTTTAATCTTACTAATATTGTCCATTTAAACAACCTCACTGGCAAAAAGTCTTATGCGTTTTTTGTCGATTTTACCGCAGCTTTTGACTTGATTCCGAGAAACTCGTTATTCTACAAATTGTCAAGTATGGGACTGTCATCGAAAATTATAAGAATTCTTATTAACTCTTACGCAGATACTACTAGCAGAATCTTTTTTGATAACGCTCTATCCAATTCTTTCAATGTAAATCTTGGCGTCAAACAAGGATGTATTTTAAGTCCAATTTTGTTTGTCCTTTATTTGAACGATATGTATGATTTTCTCCCAGGTGGGATAGTAGTTGAGAACTACACAGTGAAAATACTCATGTATGCTGATGACATTGTCATTTTATCGGATTCTCCAGCCGGATTACAAACTATGATCAACTCCTTGCATGCATATTGCAAATTATGGCATTTGAAGGTAAACATGTCTAAATCTAAGATTTTAGTTTTTCGTAGTGGCCCAAGGATTTCTAATAATCTAAGCTGGACATATGGTGAAGACAGAATTGAAATTGTAAACTCGTATAAGTATCTGGGAATTAATCTTTGTTACAATTTGTCCTTTCGTGAACATTTGGAAAACAAGCTTTTAACCTCAAAACTGGCAATTACATCGTTTTGGGGCAAATATGTGAACCACGCCAATATCTCAAACAATAACAAGTTGAAAATCTTCAATGCTGCTGCTCGCTCTATTATGCTCTATGGTTCGCAATTATGGGGGTACAAAAAATACGATATTGTCGAAAAATTTCTTCGCTTCTTTATAAAAAGGATGCTGTTCTTGCCTAGCAACACCCCAAACTACATGCTCCTCCTAGAAACTGGCCTTAACCCGCTATTCGTGGACTCACTAAAACTTCACTTTAACTACATAAACAAAGTACTTTCCATGCCGAATACTAGACTACCGCGCCAGCTTGCTGAACTTGTTATCGCAAAGCATACTTTTTGGGCTGAAGAGTGGTCAATTTTGTGTTCTGCTATAAATTTCGTTCCATCTAATAACTTAATCCCAATTAGCAAATATTCCAAGTTTATTTTACCGCTAGTTGTAACATATGAAAAAGGAAACTCTGTCTTAGATGCAAGAAATTCTCAATATCATGATCTATACTCGCAATTAGACTACTTTCTGCTTGATTTATCTTCTTCAAAGCTGTCTTCTCGTGCTACAAGTCTTCTCATAAGAGCTAGAGGATGTCTCTTAGACATTAATGCGAAACCATTCAGAAATGATACGTTGGGTCTTTGTACTATTTGTAACCTTGATGCAACGGAGAACACCCTACATTTTATTGGTATTTGTCCTATTTTTAATGGTTATAGACTTAGATACTTTAATAAATGCCAACTTAATCTAGCTGAGGTGATAAATATACTTAATGGCCTATCTTTTACTTTTGACACACTTGTTAACTACTTAGAATCTTGTTTAAGATACAGAAAATTGCTAATAAATGAATTTGAATAATATCTATATATTGTCATTAGTTGTATTT
Organism: Tachina fera; assembly: GCA_905220375.1. NCBI lineage: Eukaryota > Metazoa > Arthropoda > Insecta > Diptera > Tachinidae > Tachina > Tachina fera. The sequence continues at coordinate 66,346,901 of LR999966.1, forward strand.
AAAACATTCATTTTTTATGTGTTCGTATATAGGCAATGCTATCTTTAAAATTGAATTTATTCTTATTTTGCCAATCTGGCTACAACTAATATGTTAAGCCATTTATAGATAATAATTATTTCTATATTTAATATTTGTAAACATTTTTATATCTATTAAATAAATAAAAAATAAATAATAAATATATATAAATGTATATATTTCTAATTATATATATATATAATATATATTATTTAGTATACAAGTTTTATTTTTATAATAAAATAATAATAAATTTATAATTAATTTATTTAATTTAATATTATATTTATTATATTATATGAAAATAAAATATTTAAGCTCTAATTTATACTAATTAAATTTATTAATACTTAAGTTAATTATTTGTTCATTTTTAATTTTAATTTGAAATCATTAAATAAATATTAATAGTGGTAATATTTAAAATTGTGGGAGGATTTACCAAATTAAAATTATTTTTATTATTAATAATAATTATTTAATTTTATACTAATTAAACTTATTAATATTTAAGTTGATTATTTGGTAATCTTTAATTTTAATTTTAAATTATTGTGTAAATATTATTTGGGGTAATATTGAAAATTTGTGGAAGGATTTACCAAATTAAAATTATTTTTATTAATAATAATAATTATTTAATTCTTAATTAAAATTAAAATTATATAAATTTATTTCATGCAGATAGAGAAAGTAATGTTTGAATTAAAATAATTACATTATTGTATTCATAAAAATTGTGATATGCTTAGAGTTTAACAATATAGTTTTGTTAAAAATGTATGACTAAAACATAATTTGTATTATCATGTAAAAATAATATAATTTTAATAATAATATGATGTTATCCAAAACCATACTGTTGTAAAGTTTTAAAAATCTCTTTTCTAAAAACTTCTTCTCTCAGTTCAATGCTGCGTTTGTGAGTAATTGGTAGTGCCCACCAAAAATGTTTGCTTGCTGGAAGCATTTTTGTAAGGGACACCATAAAACGGAATCACTTGCAATTGCGCTTTTATAATGCATGATTTTTGTTCGCGATGAGCCGCTTAGAAGCAATAGCAATAAATTATCCGCCAAACGTGTACGTGAATTATTTACATACATTTATAATTGTGTACTGTTCATGTATGATTGTATAACATATATTAATGGTCTCGCTTACGCGTAATAAGTTAGTGCTTCTATTGATGCAATGTATTGCTTCTAAAAGCTTTTAGTGCTGCTAAGGTTCGAGTAATTTTTTCTGGGTGCAACGTAGTGTTAAATAAATAAAGTATAAGCAAAAGGACAGATCAATAAAAAGATAAATAGATACATAGATATACGTATATAGGCCCAACTACAATATGAATAAGCTGGCTTAAGCTAATGCCAGAATTGAACGATAAGTCTGTCAAATACTTAGGCAAAGTGAGTGAGTGGGTCTTAGTGAGTCTCAATTATATTTTAGTCACATCTAATAATAGTGTTGTCATATTTACAATAATAAGATTAGGAGTAACAAAGTTAATTGTTTTTGTAGATAATATTATTATTAACTCAGTTAATAATATTATTCAAACTTTGCTTTTCTATTGACAATAATATAATTCTACTGCAACCATATAATTCAATCATATTACTCGTATGTTGCTGTTTGGTTATGGTTACATCAACCATATTTGTTCGTTGCGTGTAGTTTTTGCATTTTTTCTATTTATTAGTATTTATTCTTTTTTTGCGTTTTTTTTTCATTCTTGCGATATTATTTAATTTAGACGATTTTTTTAAGTTTCGGCGCTTTTTTAGTTTTTAAAAATTTTTCCGGTTTTTGGCGATTTTTTTTTTTTTGGTTTGGCGATTTAATAATTTTCGAAATTTTTAGTTAAAGCGTTCTTTGAAGATACAGCAAGTTGTCAAAATTACATTAACTGTTAAAACACCCTTTAATTTTGGTTTTTTTAAGTCTAGTATTATATATTGTATTATCCATAAAAATCAAGGTTGGAAACCGAAAAAAATAACGGTATCGGTATTCATACCGGTACAACTATTTTTTAAATTTCGGCATCGGTAACGATATCGGTATTTTTTTTATTTCGGTATCGGTATTACCGGTACATACCGTTACCGAGTTTATAATACCGGTATACCAATATAACTGCTAAATTTGTTAATTCAGACAGTGGACATAGCAAAAAATCTTTTTTTTTTTTTGTTAAATTACTTCGAAAAGGGAGTATTTTTACATTAACATAAATAGTAATTAAACTTATATGTTTCTATATAGGCTTTTATTTTTTTATTAAAAAATAATTTATTAAAAAAGTAAAATAAGAAAACTGCAGTTGAAACTTTGCATATATAAAGTACTCATTTTGGCTAATTAAACAAAATAATAAAAATAAATACATACAGTGTATGTATTATTTATATTACACACGAAGTACATGTAGAATTGCATGCACTTAGTAAAATTCGAAAATTCGTATTCGAATTATCGAATATTGGTCCGTTTTTAGATATATTCGTAGTCGCCAAATTCAGACGAAACGAATATTTCAATATTTTAATTCAAATTTTTTGTAATTTTTTTGGAATTGCCGGGAACTCAAAAGCAAATTCTATTTGTTATTAATTTCTACCTAAGAAAGACTTTTCAGCCCAAAATATTTATTGGCAAATATTATGTTTAATGTTACAAATTATATCCCTTATTCATAATAAGTTTCATTTTCTAAATCTAACAACGTTTGCCTTCTCCAGTGGACAAAGGTTGGTAAAAATGTCAATTTTTTACACTTTTTCGCGAATATTTCCTAAACTGTAAGCGAAAACCCATAAATGTTGCACACTTGTTTTAGCTTTTGGATAGAAAAAAATCCACTTTCAAAAATCTTTTTTATCTGATCAAAAACATGAGCTTGGCATCGATTTAAATTTTTCATTAACTAAAAGTTTACCCAATTTGGTGCTTTGTAACTCCGTCCCTTTTAAGGATATATAGCCTAAATTCCAGACTTGAGCTCTGTGACACCTCCTCAAATGCTGTATAAAATTTCATAAAAAGTAGGACAGATAGTTTAAAAACTGCAGAATTATTTCAAGTTTAAAAAAAATTCCCCCCAATATATCGGGTACTTTAGGCCCCGCCAGAAGGCAACGTCGGGTCGAGCTACAAAATTAAGACCGCATTTATGGCAGCAAACCTCATATTTTAGACAGCGCACATATGCAGTATATCAATTTAAGAAAAATAATCTTTAATGTGCATACATAAAAAAGCACTCTTCAAAACTTTAAATCTCCGCATTACCTTGTGTATCTGGAACAACCAATATACTAACTTTCGCGATTTCATATAAATAAGTTATTTATTTAAAAAGTTATTATTTAAAATAGTTGTCATTGTAAGGGCTTTGCTCTTTTGACCAATTTAGAACATTTATATGACTCGAGATACGTTTTTCGTTCCTAAAAGCATTAAACAGCTCATGAAGATCGATAGTATTTCGCACTGGTGATGATTATGATTTGATTGCACTTTCCGGTTGGTTAAAAAAAAAAACAATTCTGCATAAGAATGTGTAAAGGCGAAAAAAACGTGTTTATATAAGAAAGTTAATTGAAATATATTTTTGAAATTTTTTTTTGGTGGGAATCGGTAAAGACCTAAACGGTATTCTTGATACCGGTATTTTCTAACCGAAATATGTTTCGGTATTGATACCGGTATCTAATTATAGCGGTAATTGAATCGGTATCGGTATTTTTATGATATCGTTTGCCAACCTTGATAAAAATACACTAAAACAGACATACATTTGCTAAATGCGAAAAATATTTAATTTGTACCTCAAGTGTGCTTTAGTCAAAATTTGTAGGGAAATTTTTTTTAACATACATACACTACAAAATCAAATTATTTCTTTTACCATAAGAGAGTATACATTAATATATATTTATTTATGTGCAGTAAGAATTAAACTATAAAACAACAAGCAAAACAACTTAATATCAATTCTCATGGGCACATTTAAATATGTAGTAAAACGATGCCAAATCATTTGCTTTAGCGTTTTATTTTCATAAGTTTTACAGTAAAGAAGCTTTTAGTTTTTTTCTTTTCAATATTTCAATATTTACCCAAATTGATCAAACTTTTACTTTTGTGACAATGTGAACTTGAGAAATCACATAGTACATAAGTAAATATTTTACATGTCTTTCTATAAAAATGTTTCCCCAAAACTAGGAAGAAAAGCAAACTTTTGCTTGAATTGAAACGACTGTAGATACGAAGATAATAAAACTTTAAGCAAATAAATTTAAAAACTTTCATTTCTTAAGATGATATGTCCCTTGTCAAATTTTTGTATATACATATGCATCTACATGCAAATTATGTTTGCCATAAGCTTATATGAGTATATGTATCCTGTTGAGAGAATATATATGTATGTATACATTGCATAGTGGGGCATTATAGAAATGTGTTGGGGAAAACCGCTGGTGCAATAGACTTAAAATTTCAAAAAATCTTTACATTATCTGTATTTAAGATATATCAGAAGTTTTCCGTAAAGTTAAAAATTAATGAAAGCTTATTTATTTTATGCAGACATGTGTTTTGCAACATCTTATATCTTTGAAACGGAAACCTCAATATAATAATAATTTTCTGTGTAACAGGCGTTTTTAAAATTTTCTTTCAGATATGATGTTTTAATATATAAAATTGGTGTATTCATAAGGTATCATAAGTCATATGTTGTAAGTTAAACAAACTTAAAACTTAAAAACTTTTATTTAGGAAACTCAAAAAAAATTGCAAATTCTTATAATTTAAAAATATTGAAGAGCAAATAATCAATCATATAAAAAGATAATTTCTGAAGCAGAGAATTATTTTATTTTATAGATAAAAAAAAGTGGTAGTACTTCTTCATAACAAAAATTTTCGAAAATTCTTTGTTTTTTATTATTAATTTAAATACTTTATGTTTTCTAAATAATTATTTAAACACTCTAAGATTATGCTTAATAAAAGAAAAATAAATAAAAACTATTTATGAATGGATTGTATTATGTAGAAAATGTGTACGAATACAAATATTTCATTTGTGCAATGAGTATAATTCCCTAAATGTTAGAGAAAAAATGATAATGAGGATTTAAAAAAAAGTCTTATTTTTATTAGCAGCGTATAATCATAATTTCAGAGCAAACAATATACGCTACATTTTAAAATAAAAAGTTACATGCTAATCAAACCAAATTGACTCTCTCTCTCTCTATAATACTTATAGTCTGAGCTGGCTTATACTCATGCTATGAATATTTAATTAGACAAAAAAATATTCGAATAATACTCGGGATGTTTATTCATCACTCGCCACCATGAAATTTGTTTTTGTATGTGGGTGTGTATGTGTTTAAATAAAATATTTTATATGCATTTGTAGCCAATTAGTAGTCAGAGTATTTTTATACTCATTGAATATGATTGTAGCTTATGCAGTCTATACATTTTAGTGTTTGTCGTTTGTGCTGCGTTTTTTTAAAAATGTGTATAAAATTGTTAATGAATATTTATAATTAAATGTATTTGGTTTACAATTAATGAGTGTGTATATGCAAACATGTACACGTATTTGTTTTTCTGTACTCATTGATAGTTATTTGGCAGCCAATACTCAAAGAGTTCTTAAAACGATACTTGTGTGACTTTCTCTGATGTAGACTTGTTTCTTGAATAAACTTTAATAAAATAAACCAAAACCAAACAAGTCTTTGGAAGAAGAAAATTTATCTATGTTGAGTTTGAAGGATGTGCTGTTGAGTATAATAAGGAGATCTCTTTCAAACTATAAACTTAAATAATCTTTTGCTACGCACTTCCACGGGGAAAACTGAGTAACTTATTATCTAAATATCTTATATTCTATCCCACTGTGCGTTAAACAAGTAGATGTGTAGTAGTGTATAAATTATTTGCTCTAGTTAGACTGGAATACATAGGACTATATAAATATTCACAAAAATGTATTTTCAAGCTGTTTTTAAAATAGAAAATTATGAATTTCTATAAAATACATACTTAAATATAAACAAAACGAATGACGACAATTGCATTTTATTTACCACCGAAATTTTATTGCCATAACGTACCACATACTTACGTATATATTAAACGTGCAGTATACATGTGCATTAAACATTACATTTGTATGTATGTATGTATATATATATTTTTTTTAAATAGCTTTTATACACCACATATTTACTTTGTGAAACACTAACGTCTGCAAGATTTTATATCCTGCAGGGATTTTGAGTATTATTGCGTTGCACAAATAAATTTATATTTATGTGTAAGTGTCTGTAGCCCACACTCATCTTTATATAAATGTACATAGCTTACATTTTTTATATTCGTTTTTTTTTTTAGCTTATTTAGCTGCACACTCGAATAGACTGACAGCCAGCTAGACAAGAAAAAGTAGACAAAAGTACCGAAGTGTGTGTATCTCTTGATCAAAATCTTATTATTGTCTGCATCTGCAGTCACAATTCTATAAATTCATTTATAACGTGTCGTGTGTTTTGTATAGTTTTCTCCTGGGCTTTTGAAATCCTTTAAAGTATTTTCTATAATATATTATTGTTATTGTTATTTTTATTTAAACCGCAATGTCATCATCTTTACTATAATGCTGATGCTTACGGTTTCTATTGGTGACACAGACACTTGGTTGTATAAAAGAGATTTTACTTTATTGATTTAAAAACTTTTTGTTATATAAAATCTTAGAAGAAAATATTATAAATAAGGAAGTGTAATTGCTTGACTTAATGGAATTATTAAACATTTGTTTCAAACATTGAAAGAAAAATTTACATTAAAAATTATAAAGAATTTTCAGTTGTTTTTTAGTTAAGCAACCTATGAATGCTTGTCGTTCCTGCTTATGTAACTCAACCCAAAATTTTTTAAATAAACTAAAAAAAATAACTGCATATTTTTATAGAAATATTCTTAATATATTATTGAAAATAACATGTATACAAACATATTCAGCCCAATCATGAAAAAAAATTCCGTGCGAGTTTTTTCACTTTTCTCTTTTCTCCTATTATGAATTTGTGTTTGCCCTGTTTTTACAAAATGCGTAAATAAAAAAACTCGCCGGGGAAAAAAGTAGGTATTATGAACTCAATTGAACTTGATTTTTTCACTAAATATCTTTCCCTTGCAAAACAGAAGGGAATTTATATAAAAACATATTTAATACTCCATTAAAACAAAATTTATATACATAAATTTTTAGTTTATAGTTCTTTTATGTGGAAAACACAAATAATGTCCAAATAAATCATTTATAAACTTATTTTTACATATTTTTCAATTTGAATGAATTTTAATAATTTTATTTACTCTCTCACTCTAAACAAAAGGAGAAACGAAATATCAACAAAAAAGCAAAACAACGAGCTTCGTAATGCGGTGATGCCACGTATTAGTATTTTTTCCCCAAAGAATGTATAATTGGAGGAATGTCTTCTCGAGAAAAGTATTTTCCGTGAGAAATAAATTCCGAGAGAATATTCATGATTAAGTTTAAAAAAGTTGACCTAAGACTTTAAAAAAACTTAAGCCCTCTTCTAAAATAAGCACTAAAAATTAATAAGTTCAGTGAAGTGTGACTTTGACACGAACCCTTCGTTCGGTTCCGTGCGGACACTAGATATGTAATTCAATACGAACTTTAACCTATATACATGTATAAAATATAGTTTTGCCATTTTTTTAGTTTTGGCGTTTTTTGGTTTGGGCGATTTTTTTAAACTGTTTTTCTTGTATTTTTAATTTTTGGCGATTTTTTTTAATTTTGGGGATTTTTTATATGGACGACTTTTCTTAGTTTTGGCGATTTTTCGGTTTATGGCGGTTTTTTAATTTTGCCGATTTTTTAATTTTAACACTTTTTTTCTCTTTTTGGCGATTTTTTTAATTTTGGCGACTATTTTTCATATACATATGTAGGCAATTTCCTTTAGTTTTGTCGATTTTTCGGTTTTTGGCGTTTTTCACGCTTTGGAATTTGACGATTGACGATTTTTTTCCCTTGAACTATTTTTTTGAATTACGCGATTTATTCTAGTTTTAGATTTTTTTTTAATTATGGCGATTTTTTTTTCGTTTTGGCGATTTTTTTTTCAATTTTTGGCGATTTTTTTCGGTTTGAAAATTTCAAGACTTTGCCTTTTACGGTATCCAAGATACATCAAGTTGTCAAAATTACATAGTCAAAATTTCATTAACTGATTGAACACCCTTTAATTTAATTTTTTTTAAATTTTAGCAATAATTGTTGCTGTCTACATATTTAAAAATACACTAATTTTACAAATTTCGAGTGTCATTATATATATGTACATATGTACAATTGTATGTATATTACATGGGATTTTCACATTTTTCGTTGCTCGTTTTGGAACAACCTTTAATTTTTAACTCTCATGTATTTGTAGTTGTAGCGGCCAAGGTTCTACTTACTGTGTCTAAATTTCAGGTACGTACCTAAGAAAATAGCCTGTGACGGACAGACGGACAGCGTAGCGAAAACAATAAGGGTGCTTTTCCCGTTTGGTGTACGGAACCCTAAAAATAATCTAGATTCATTTAAATAAAACATTTTTATACATATACTACCTATAATGCTATGCAAAGTCTGTGAAAATAACAATGATTACTAAATGCATGTAAATGCTGATTTTCTAGCAAGTTTCTTTTTGGCAACACTGTAATTGGCAACTCAGCTCATTTAGTATTTCATGTTACTTTTAAACATGTTCAGTGTGGTCTTTAATTTAAAGACGAATCAACTTACAAATGAACAACGCTTTCAGATTATTAAATTTTATTATCAAAATTCATGCTGGGTTAAGAAAGTGCATCCGTGCACTTCTTTCATTTTATGGTCAGTTTGCGATATTCTGAGGCGGTTATTCAGAATGCTGTGATTAATTTTCGCACCAAAATTAATTAATTATTGAACATAAAACCAACAACACGCATACATAGAGTGCGGACAGAGGAATATAGCGCCTGTATCCGCGTGTGTTGTTGATGACCCTAAATTATCGATTCTGCGCCATTGACAGCAATTGGACCTCTGTTACTTTATTATTATTTTTTTTTTTGCATAAAATTAAAGAACTAGACTTGGCTGACATGTGGTTTCAACAACACGGTGCACACCAACAGTGGCCCAATTGAGAGGCTAGTTCGGTGAACATTTCATTTCACGTTTGAGGCCGGTCAATTGGCCGCCTAGATTGTGCGATTTAACGCCTTCAGATTATTTTTTGTGAGGCTATGTTGAGTCTCATGTCTATAGAGACAAGCACGGTGAACGCACTGGATGAAAATTTTGAAGAATTTATTCGTGAGATACCGCCGATATGATGGAGAAATTATGCCAAAATTAGACCCAGCGTGTGAACCATTTTACACATATCCGCGGTCAAAGTTTACATGAAATCATCTTTAAATATTCAAATAAAGATTTCATAAATTTCTTTAAATTTAAGGTGCTTTTTTAGATTAAATCCGACATCTCTTAAAAATCACCCTCTATAAGCATATATAAAAATTTTTTTAAAGTCGGTTTAATATTTTTTAATTTTCATTTTAAATTTTTACTGCCAATTTAATATTTTTAGGGCTTTAGTCACGCCCAATTTGGCAAAGGATAACATCGCGCCAATTTCAGAGCTTAATGTAATTATGGATGTTTATTTTGCTTTAATATGTGTTAAAAATGCTAGGACAGAAATAATGGTTTTTATCTCTAAAAGTTAAACTGAAATTTGTCTTCACACACATTGGGTAGTATGAATAAAAAAAATTATTCGCTTTTTTCTTACAAATTTGTTTCAAAATTTAAAATTCATAGCTTTTTATTCTATAAATTTTTAATTTAAAACTATTTTTTAAATAAAATGAAAATACTTTATTTATTAATACTACGCATTGTTAAGACACTGAGAATATTGGTATCTTCATAATTCTACAGTATATGTTCAAATATGTGTCCATAGTGACATAGTTAGGGCCAATTTCACCAACTTATTTAAATATCAATTCATATTTAAAAGTAATTTTTCCATACAAAAATGAATGAAAATCGATATTTAAATATGAATTGATATTTAAATAGAGTTGGTGAAATTGGCTCTTAGTATGATATAAAAGTTTTATATATCTCATACATTGATATTACCCTCTTTTTTTGTTAGAAAAATATTCGTTTAAATTTTATAAAAATTAAATTGATGACTTAAATAATACCCAGTGTAAATGTCTCGACTTCTGGTTTGTTCGCAATTGTACTATTGTAGTGGCCTACCAAAACAATCATATAAGTTGAGAACTCAATTGGTTTGTTGGCGCTGTTTATTATTGTTTGTTTTCGTTTTGCTCATGTACATACAAAACGTTAAAAAAAATTTTGAAAGCTTTCAATTTTAAAAGAAACGTTTGCGTCATGAAAAAATATCTTTCTTTTCTTTCATGCAGTGATTTAGAGCTTCTCATAAATTGAGCCAGCACATATTTACACACATATATCAACGTCTTAGTATAAAAAATTATGATACATACATACATATATTTTCATGCATATAATTTGACTACGTAAAGCCTAAAAACAAAGCCAAAAATAATAAAATAAAGCCAAACAACAAATTTTCAAAGAATGCTGATGTCTTAACTCCATTTTTAGTCACATTTCCTTTTGGTTTGGTTTTTTTCCTCATCCATGGCAAGAGGAAAGATTCACAATTTTGAAAATAATTCAAACAAATCTTTAAAGAAAATAAACAAAAAGAAAATTGTAAGGATTTTCTTATCTTTCCATAAATCAATCAGTTATTTGTTCAACCACTTGCCTTGAAAGAAAACCAATTAATTTTTGAATTTGGCACAGACGATTTATGAGATTTTGAAAACTTAAATTATATTTGCCATATACATATTTACTAACTTTATACTAGAGAATATTAAAAGTATATTAACTGTGGTGTGATACACTTACATCGCAAGCTGGTCATAATTCAAATTGCTTTGGCCAAAACCTAAATTTTTTCTTGGAATAAATTCTTAAAATTGTTACGCCATCAGAAGGAAAATATATCAAAATTAAGTAAGCCAAAAAATTAGATCAAAATATTCCCATTAAAGAATTTGTGTTAATAAAAAAATTTGTCATATTTGATCCCAAAGAAATTATGATTCCTCAAAAACTATCATTGACAACGGGCTGTGGCTTTTGGTTGCGTTAAAAAAACTCTTGTTTTTAATAAAAAAAATTAATCAGAAATAATTTTTAGTCAGGCTTAAGTTCAGTAATTTCAATTCTTATTGAATGAAGTATTTTTATTAATTGATGTGAGTATCTAAAGAAGAGAAGAAAAATTAAACTTAGACTTTAAGCTGGGGGAAATACCGATACTTTTCTGTGCAGCCACGCACTTCATCAGCACCCTAGTCTATCTACTTGGGTAGAGATTCTTGTTAACATCAGCCATTTAACTTAAATTTTCAATGAAACGGAATATGAGAAACGATTGTTGTGTATACAATTGATTTACCTTTGGTAAACACATTTATAAGTATCACTATTAATTTTCTGTTTTTCCATTTTTTTTTTAATTTCTCTATTTAGGTTAGCACGAAATTATATTACTCTACCTAAGTATGTTAAGTCATTCTTGCTTATCTTTTACGATCATCACATTAATTATTTTTACTTATTCGATGTACCATCGGTACATGCATGTAAGTATTATTGTAGTGGCTTTATGTTACTTGTTGTTTCATTCTACAGTTTTACTTGGATTTCCAGCATTCTGAAAATGTGATGGCCAAATGAACAGTGATTGCCAAGTGAACATATTTTTTTTCTCACGTGCCCATGATTAATTAAGTGAAACATTTGTAAATTTTTAATTGAACTTTTAGTGATTTTTAATCAGAAATAATTTTTAGTCAGGCTTAAGTTCAGTAATTTCAATTCTTATTGAATGAAATATTTTTATTAATTAATGTGAGTATCTAAAGAAATTATTTCTGATTAAAAATCACTAAAAGTTCAAAAAAAATTAATTTTAAGCACCCACATTTTCTTAAAATTTGAAATTTAGTACTTTATAACTTTTGAAAATCAACAAAATGAAATCATTTAGAGAAAGATAAAAAATTCTCCTTCAAGCTTATATATATACTTTTGCACCCGCCAAAATCCACTTGTAGAACAGTTTTTTCATTTCAATGAAAATACTTACAGCCTAATTTATAAAACTTATTAAGGCTGTAAAAAGGTTTTTTAGAACAAATTTGCATAAAAATTTTTCTTAAAAAGTCTTTATAAAGCCATAAAAATTTTTATAAATAAGGCTGTTAGAAATTATCAAAAAAATTCAAAATTGCTATTACATTGCTAATATTTTTTTTTACTTTTTTATGATTGTAAACGCAAAAACCTTTCATTTGTAGACCAATTTTCAAAACTAGCTTTTTGTCTGAAATTGCTTACACAAAAACATAAATGTGAAAAAAGGCCAAGTGCCTTTCCAAAATTTCGGCCATCAAAAGTAGTGAGATAAAAATGTTGACCAAGTTCGTGTTTGGTACAATACCTATCACTGCAATATGGTGTGAATTATATAAATTTGTAATCGTAACAGTATTATATAATTTTTAGATAATGTGCTAACTTGGCAATATTTTTTCTCTTCTAAGAAAGGAGAAAATAATGTATATTTGTTCATTTCTTTGTATCGGGAAAAATGTTGTCAAGTAAGCAGATTATTTAGAAATTATATAACACCCTTACGAAGTGTGAAGTGTTAACTTAGAGGTGCAAATACTTTACATATACATAGATGTCGCATATGTTCTCGCATGTAAAAACCAAAAGCTTAAGAATTAAAAATCCGTTTATTTAATGAGCCCATCAGAACGAAAATATTTCAAGTCTCATGAGCATTTAAAGGAAATTATTTATTACATTAACGATACTGAAAGTATATGTACTTTCTATTGTTTTCAATTTCACAACGATATAATTTTTTCAGCATCGCTGAATAGGCTTTTAATACAATAAGGTCTTAAACGCGCTATTCTCTAGCACGATAAATAAAATTCCGTTTTTCAAAATTCGCAATATTTCTCCTTCGAAATTACATCCTAAATAACTAAAACCATTTAATACAGAATCATAATAATCCTTAGTTTTTATTTTAATTTTATTTGTCAAACTTTGTAACAACATATAAGTTGTCGAATAGTTTTGCAATGCAAATACTTTAGGTATTTTACCTAGAATAGATGCTCAATAAGTTGTGTAAACTTTTTGGGTCATTAATACATATTTTCAGCTGTGAAATTTCACCATTTACAGAATTAAAATGCGTTTTTAATTCTAATGTAAGGTCAAGGTAATTTTATTTGCGACAGCTGAATCAATAACTAACTTGAAAATTTTTATCAGATTTTTGGATACTAGAAATTTGTTAAACTTAAGCAAAAAGGTAAAAAAATATTGATCTGAAATGATGTTATCGACTTTATTCAAAACTCGCTGACCTAGCGCGTTTTTATAAAAAGCTCTTAGTCGAAAAGTAATGCTTTTGGCTTAGTTAAAACGTGCTAAATCTAGCGCGAAACGCGCTAAATTGGCATCGCTGCAGAATAGCTGCCTGAATAATTCTTGCAAGTAAAAATTTTACTAGTAATTATTTTTAAGAATTTTTTATTCTCTCAATTTGTTTCTCTCTTTTGATGCTCTCTCCTTGCAAACTTTTTGAGTTAATGAACTGCGTTGTCAACTTTTAAATTTCAAAACGCACCAAAATGGAGAAAAAGCGCGCCATTCACAAAAAAACCCACCAACCTTAGAAGTTCTTTTTTTTTAAATGAATGAAAAAAAAAATTAACAAATTTGTTTATATTCATTTGTACTACATAGATAATAATTTTTTTATTTTCATATATTCTGTACAAAACTTTTTAAAGAGATCAACGAGTAAAAGTAAGGATTCAAAACTAATAAAATATCAGTATTTGTCATTTTATTCAAATATTTTTAAACATTTTTTTTTTATCAGAAGTTTAATGTTTTCATATTACAAATATAACAAAACCAAACAGCCTTTCGTAATATATGTACATACATATGTACCATACATGGGCGTACTGCAGTCAAACTAAAATTCCAGTAAAAAATAAATTATTACCAGTAAAAATTTGCTGGTTACAAGATGATTTATTTTTGTACATTAATTTTGTAAATTCTGCTTAAAACTTTTTAAAAAGAGATCAAAAATTAATTATTCCAAATTAATAAAGCTAATATTTTCATCATTATTGTTATCATCGTGCCATAAAACAAATTCGTTTCAAATTGTGATGTTTTGTAAACATCATTACTATTAATCTAGTAATTAACACTATCAGGAGGTTGATAAGTTTCACAACAAGACTTTCCCCGTTTTAACCCATTGTCGTGTTAAACTTGCGTTAGTGCCACCAAAAATTAAAAAACGCACCAAATTTAAAAAAGCGCCTCACACACCAACTAAGGAGTTTTTCGCACAAAAAATTTCAAAAAGCACCCAAAATGATGCGAATTGCACCAAGTTGACAACGCTGTTAATGAACACTTTCCAGAAATAATTGTTACAAATTCGTAAACAATTTTAGTAAATGAACAAGCCTAGTATTAATAACGATGTAATTTATGCAGAAAAAAAAATAATTTTACCTTATTTATTTTATTTACCAAAGAATATACATATACTTAAACATTTTGTAAAAAATAATATTTTTTCTGCTTAAGTCCGATAGTCTTTCATATATTCTTAATTTTAAAACGTGAGGTGAGGGTGAGGGTGAGGGTGAGGGTGACCGTTATTTATTCAAACCCATTGAAAAATGGGCTTGAATGCCAATTTTGAGAGCCAGACGCACCCCCTAAAACGCAACTTGTCAGTATGAAATTTTTTGTATTTTTTTACATAAAACTGAACTGATTTGGTTGGTGAGAGTAGAAGAAATCAAAAAAAAAAAAATCTAGTGAGATATAAATACAACTACATTTACATTGTACCAAAAAAGTAAATCATCTATTTATTTAAGCATATACAATTTTATTACCCTTTATTTTTGAATTATAATGCAATATTTTGAAATTTCATTAATTTTCGTGGGGTGTTGTAATCTCAAAAGTACATACTGCTATAAATAACAATACAAATTTACTACCTTAAAAATAACATTTCTAAGGAAATGAAAATAAACCAAAATTAATATTTTATTATTCCTTCAATCTTTGTTATTAAATAAAAAAAGCCAACAACCGGGAAATTGATTTGGGTTAAAATTTAATAATATACAAAAGGTAAAATTATTTTTATTTCCTTCGGAAGGTTAATAAAAGCAATTGCTTTTTATTAAATTCTTTTGTTTACTCTTCTAGAGATTCCCACGCAAATTTTTTCCAACAATTGGCTTCCTTTCCGTACTCAGGTTGTTACTTCAAACTCTCATACATTTTATTTTATCTATTTTATGTAAATTTAGTCATATAAATTGCCTTTGTACTGATATCGAAATAAGTATGTACTGCAAAGTACGCATCAATGTGAAAATATTATTTTGAAATTTGAAACTTCTTGATAAAATGTTTCGTTTTTTCTTTCTTTTTTTTTCTTACACTTGAAGCAACCTCTGCAAGTAGGCTAATGCCATTATTTTCAGTTAAAGAAATTTATATACACACACGCCTTCCATATTTGTAAATTTTGTGTGACCAGTGTAATGACATTAGCGCTTAACCAAGTCATCTGGGCAAACTATATTGTGAAAGCTTAACTCCTTACATTTGAATATGTGAAAATTAAAAAAATCTGAACAGTTGTTTATATTTATGTGAGAGCTTTTGGGCTTTCACTCCGATGAGTTCACAACAGCCAATCAGATATTGGCAACAACAACGCCTGCTCTTACTTAGCAAAGAAACAATAACAAATCTAAGACATTTCAAATTTTATCTTTAAGAATTTCATTGTTATTTGAACGGCTCAAGTCTTATAACTGTTAATTGCAATTTGAGGTAACTTACACCAAAAAAAAATTTTGCTTTATAAATCCGACGAAACAATTTCATTAAATTTTTTTCACAAATCTAATGATAATTTCTCAAATCTAATGAAAATTTCACGAATATTGTGAAAGAATTTCATTGGAATTGCTGCGTTGGTATTCTAGTTTCTTGAAAATAGTTCATTGGATTTATGACAACAATATTTTCTAATTATTAAAAAATCCCTTTATATTAAAGAACATTTACAGTTTTTGCTTGAAATAATCATATTTATTTAGATAAGTACATACCTTAAAGCAATTAAGTTAAAGATTAAATTCTTTAAAACTAAAAATAATAAAATATACAGCAATTTAGAATTTTATTAAAGCTATGAAATGCATTCGTTGTCCCAATGAAAATTTTATTGCAGTCATGAAAGTCGGATAAATTAAATATATTTCAACAGTTGTCAACCAAAAGCTTGCATCAAAGGTAGTTCTGTATGATTGTTCTTGTATTCTTTGTATGCTTATTTACACATACAGTTTCAATTAAGTTATTTCGTTGTTATAATAAAGTCATCTCATTGTTTTAATGAAATTATTTCGTTATTTTGTTGAAATAATTTCTTTGAAAATTATCTCGTTGGAAATTATTTCGTCATTTTAATAAAACTATTTCGTGGTCTTAATGAAATTATTTCGTAGTTTTAATGAAATTATTTCGTTGTTTCGATGAAGTTTTTTCATTGCATTGATGACACTATTTAATACATTTGACGTAGTTTTCATTAAAATAATTTTGACGAAACTGGTTTGATTAATCAAACGAAGCGTGACGTTGGTTGAATTTTAATGAATTTTTCATTGGATTAATGTCGAAATTCATAGAACTTATGAAAAAAATTCTTTCAGTGTAAAGAAAATAGTCGGCCCTGTTTTATAAACTGAATCCAATTGAATTTCTCGTTTTCTAAATAATTAATAATGGTGTTGCAGACATGTTTAAAATAATATACGATAATTTTTTCTCATATATGATATTTGGAAATCTATATAATAAAAAAATTTTAAAAAAATCTAAAAAAATATTTCTATTTCTGATGTTAGTAGATAGACTAGGAAGCTGATAAAGTGCGTGGCTGCACAGAAAAGTATCGTTATTTCCCCCAGCCTATAAAGTCTAAAGTTAATTTTTCTTCTCTTCTAATTAAACTCACATTAATTTATAAAAATATTTCATTCAATAAGAATTGAAATTACTGAACTTAAGCCTGACTAAAAAATTATTTCTGATTAAATTTTACATTAATTTTATATTCGTGTTCATTATTTTATTTTCTTTTTTGTAAATTATTTCTTTCTTTATTGAAATAATATTTTTGTGACATTTTGTTTTCAATTGCTACTCTGATTACTGGAAATATTTCAATAAAAATAGAATCAGTATTGCCTGTTTTCGCATTCAAATTATAAATTAAGACTTTTTTTCTCACAAATCGAGAAACAGTGGAATTTTGTGTTTCACACTTCATGTGAGAACGGGCCACAGGATGTATAAATAAATTTAATTTTGAAATCACATTAAATTTGAAAAATTTTTATAATTTTGTTCGCTAAGCTGAATTTTAATTCCTACCACTACATCAACCTACAACATACTTCAAAATGGATCTTTAATAAATTTGTAAATTTTTACGTAAGTTATAAAATTATTAAAATATAAATTTATTTTACGTTTGGGAATTTCTTTCATTCATTCATTTCTATGCATTTGATAACTTTTTCATTTTTCCCTACAATTCCCTCTTTTATACAATCCCAACATTTTAAAAAACAAAAGCTTTAAATTGTATTCTGTTTTTAACTTGTGTATCATTAGCCGAATCAACTTTAGAAAATAAAATATTGCAGGAATTGTATGTGTAAATAAATGCGAAAGCCCTTGGGATATGTTTTGTATTAAATTTTTTCTTATTGTTTTCATTGCTAACATTTCCACTCCACGGTGGGTGTTAGATTTTTCTGTAAGCGATTGCAACCAATAACAACGTAAATTAGGGGCTAGAGAATTTTGACCTTTCACAAATTACACCAAATGTTACATTGCGTGATCGCAAAAAAATATGTTTTTCATTTAATACAATTATAATAAATTACTTGATTGCCTTGGTAATTTTGTTTATGAGGATGATGTTTCTCACTTAATGCATAAAAACAAAATTTAACAAAAATCTACAAAAAAAAATATGATATTGCTGGTAAGGGCAAGTTACACAATAACACAAATATGTGTTTGTGTTATTGTGAGCCCTTGCTGTAAGAGGGAAAATAAAAATTAGCCTAAGTTTGACAACACCCCGCAAAAAAATTTTCAAGAATTTGTAATGGATAGTACACTTTCAATGGTAATGGTAATTAATGGCAAAGTAATGAGTGGTACATATTTATCTAATTATTTTAAATGTATAATAATGACTGTCCTCTAATGAATAAAATAACAACTTATTTATAAGATTACACGAAAGTACTTTCCAGTTCATACCAAAATATGTATATCTACAGAAAAATTTATCGTGAAAATGAGCTTCGAAGACAACAAAAAGAAAAAAATTATCCTGAATAATTTTAATCAAAATTTTTTTGCATATTTTTATGCAAAAAATAACCCATTATATTTTGAATACTTGGATGCAATCAGTAATCTATTAACTTTTGGATTTTTGTAGGCAAAAAGTATAGGGTACCACATACTTTTTTAACTTCTCAAACAAAAATAATGGGTTATTCAGTCAAATTGTAAGTACTTACGACTGGGGAGTACATACACTTTTTTGCATTCTAGTAGGCAAACTTTTTTGCTGGGCAGTGGCGAAAGTAGTTGGGCAGCTGTATGGCTGTGATGGCGTCTAATTAACCGTCTTCAAAAAAGTTGTGCAGACTATCTTGGCATATGTGCTTAAAGCTTAAGGGTCTTATGCAAAAAAACTTAATAAAGCTTTGCAAAGCAATGTTAAGTAAAGTTGTATTCTAAAAAAATTATTATATCAAATTTCTAAAGTAGGTATCCACGTTTGTTAAGACTACTTTAAGTTGATATTTTCAAAATGTGTATTTTGTACCTCAAATATTTTTGTTAATATAACACATATTGATTCATGTTACATCTGAAAATGAAGCTAAAAGTGCTAGCTCTTATCTTAAATATATTATTACTGTAATGTGATGGAAAACATCACCAAATTATCCAACTGATTCAAAATACATCGCAAAATCCATAAAAAAAATATTAAAATAAATACAATTGTACAAAAATGTTTTAGTGATTTACATACAATCAAAACAAATCGAAAAAAGCTGCATATTCAAATACTCATTTCATTCGAATAAAATAAATTGTGATAATTCTTCTTTGTTCCTCATATTTTATTTACTTTTACTTCATAGAAATGTTTATCTGGTTTCCTTCCATGTCAGAAGCTCATATTGTGTAAATTAGGTTGCTTTACTTCAAGAAAATAAAAATTTATTTAATAAAATAAAAAAATATTTGAATACCCGAATGAAATTTTATTCAATTTTGTACATCAAAAGCTGAGAAGTGGTTGTTGAACACGGTGGTGTTACCAGTATTTATTATTAAATAACAAAATATTTAAAGTTGTGTTTTGAATACAATTTCTTAACAAAGCAATGTTAGCCTTAAAGTGATTGTCAACTAATATGAACTTTAAAGCTATAGTAAAATATTTTTTTGCATAAGGGGGTAAAACTCCAATCACACAATCAAATAAGCCCTTCAATCACATTGTTGTGCGATTGTAGTCATATTTTTTCGACTACACTTGTTGTCGGCAGTGATTACTGAAAATCAAAAAAAAAATTTTACTGAAATATGCCGGACACCTCCAAAATCCGGATTTACGGTTAAAAATCCGGTTTTTTAACTTTGATTACATAAGCCTTAAGAATGCATTATTCTCTTCTTTTTTAGAAAGGTAAAAATATTGCAGTTTTTCTCGTCTATGGTATTTTTTATTTTTTAAAAAAGTGCATTCTAAAACTAAAAAAAATATACTCTTTTGTTGACTATGGTTATGGCCCATTATTTGCTAAATGTGATCAATATTTTTTAGAACATTTTTATTTAAATAATTTTATTAAAAACCAACAGCACTGTTCATAAATAATATTTCTGGCTTATAAAATGCCTATAAAACTAACTGTACTCGCATATAAAAATTCATCTCGTAAAGTTTTTTCAAATCAAATATAGTTTTTAAAATAAATAAATAAACTTTTCTTTTTGCAAAGCTCTAGCAATAAGTTTAATAAAGTCACTTATAAATATTTAAAAACTATTATGGCATATCATTAAGATATTAAAGGCATTTTTTTATTTTAATCAAATTTTACGCTGATTTGACATAAATTTTTCTTAACATAATGTCTTTACCAATTTTAGTTTTATTGGTTTATTTGCAAACTTTGGCATTGCAATTGCTTTCGCTGTTGCATTTAATTTTAAAAGTCGAGGGCATTATAAGCAAGCTGTTTTTACATCTTTTTCACTTAAGCATACATACATATGTATGAACGTTTTTTGTTTTAATTTTTTTGGAAAAGTTTCGAAACTTTCGCTGTTGGCTTTTATCATCATTCATAAAATTCTTGCCAGCATTAAGATTCACGCCATTTAGAATTTAGCCATTTTATTCATCGTATTCATGATATTTTCTAAAAGAAGGGTGCTCAATTTTTCTTTTTCATATTTTCCTAATCCCCATGTTATTTTTTTAATATTAATATGCATGAAATAAATTTGATGTTAAAAATTATCGTGTCTAGCAGTCTTTTAAAATAAGTACTATTCCAAAGCATATTTTAAAAAAAACTCTTAACAAAACCCTTTTTTTTAAATAAATATCTTTAAAAAATAATTTTTAAATAAATACTTTTGCTTTTTTATAACATTAAGTACCGTATATATGCATTTCGTTTATGCTTAAGGAACTCATCAGCAAACTTTAATCCAAAAATTTTTAAATAAGAATCTTCAAATGCTTACAGTAAAACTCTTCACATATTATTGAGAATAGTAATAAATGTTAAAGCCTTTAACAAAAATCTTTATTCTTTTAAAAAGTAATTTTTGAAATTTAACTTCGTTAATTATATTGAAATTTACTTCAATTTTAAAATAATAAATCAAAGCTTTGTAGGAATGTCCTTTTTAGTTTACGCCCCGTTTTCAGATGCCAGTAATTACTTGCAAGTAGTGTGTATGTATTACTAATCAAAATCAGGAGAAATGCCCAAAAAAAAATACAACAATTTTTGAGCGGCTACACAGCACAGTGCAAGTTCATTTTTAAAATATCCTCAACAAGTATGGGTCTCATGCAAAAAAACTTAATAAAGCTTTGCAACGCAATGTTAAGTAAAGTTGTATTCAAAAAAAATTATTATATCAAATTTCTAAAGTAGGTCCCCACGTTTGTTAAGACTACTTTAAGTTGATATTTCGAAAATGTGTATTTTGTACCTCAAATACTTTTGTTAATATAGCACATATTGATTCATGTTAGATAGATGAAAATGAAGCTAGAAGTGTTAGCTCTTTGCTTAGATTTACTATTTCTGTCATGTAATGGAAAACCTCATCAAATTATCCAACTGATTCAAAATACATTGTAAAATCCATAAAAAACTATCAAAATAAATACAATTGTACGAAAATGTTTTAGTGATGTACATACAATCAAATCAAATCGAAAAAAGCTTGATATTCGAATACTCATTTCATTCGAATAAAAGAAATTGTGATAAATATTCTTTGTTCTTCATATTTTTTTACTTTTACTTCATAGAAATATTTATCTGTTTTCCTTTCCATATCAGAACCTCATATTGTTTAAATTATGTTGCTTTACTTCAAGATAATAAAAAGTTATTTAATAAAATAAAAAAAAACATTTGAATACCCGAATGAAATTTTATTCAATTTCGTACATCATAAGCTGTGAAGTGGTTGTTGAACACGGTGGTGTTACCAGAATTTATTATTAAATAACTAAATAATTAAAGTTGTGTTTTGCATACAATTTTTTAACAAAGCAATATTAGCCTTAAAGTGCTTGTCAACTAGTATGAACTTTAAAGCTAAAGTAAAATTTTTTTTGCATAAGGGGGTAATTTTCTTAGCAAAAATGCTGTTGCCAAGTAGTCAATATTGATCTTTAATTGTATTGTTAATATATTTCAATTACATAAGGCTCTAAAATGAGCCTTTGTGTGATTTATCAATATCCTTTTTATATATACAAAATATCGAGCTATAATATTAATCAAATTATTGAAATAACTATGTACTCGGCAAACACTGTTTTTCACTTTGTCACTCTATTTGCGACAAGTCTAAAAATTTACTTGCTTCAAAAATAGATTATGCGCTGAGTCGCAACCCTGTAGTAAATAAAATAATCAATTAACAAAAAACACTAACTTATAAATTAATTATTTTGCGAGTGACTACAAATTGGTTTAAGTCTCATGCAGATATCAACCAAATATATTGAATAGTAGCACACGTAAGATATAACTAAAAGCAAAATAAGTAAATGAAAAGAAAATAAAAAAAAATAAAAAGAAGCATGCTATGAAATCAAATGCCAAATTTTTGTTTTGAAAAAAAAAAATAAATAATTTCAATACTTGTAATATGTATAATATTTTCTATGAGCGGTTCGTTTTTTTATTTTTAGGAATATAATACTAATAAATATTTATATATATGTACCCTGCTAGCATTTGGAAGATCCCTGCTAGCATTTGGAAGATTGTTTTATCAAAAATCACCTAACTAAGTCTTCCTCGAGTACTTTTGACGATTAAAAACTGATTAAACACTTGCGCGCTTGAAAAAATACTCGAAAATAAGTCGTGCTTATGCTTTAAAAGTATTTTGTTTATTTATTTTAAAATATATGAGTCATAAATGAGTCGAAACTGATCAGAAAAGCGGGTAATAAAAGACTCCTCAAGAAGAGTCGCATGTATGGTACCATTTTCTCACGACAAAACTATCTTTTATGCTCAGAAAACGAGCGCATATTGTTGTTTTTTGATCACTTGAAAGTATTAAAAAAGAATCAAACTTAATTAAAAATTTCCAAAAATGCTAGCAGGGTACATATGTATGTATATGTGTTTATATATTTACACAGGTATATTTATAAATATACACATATATGTATGTATATATATAATATATGTAATATAAATATATCTTTTTTACTATAATATTAATTAACTACAAATTAGTTGAAAAATAAGTAGTTAGTAGTCAATTTAAAAGTCATGCAGAGATAGATTAATTGACTACTGCCTATGACATGCCTATGTTAAAATAGTGAGTCGGCGACAAGAAAAAAAGTCACTAAATCAACCAGTTGTGGTTATTAAAAAACCAGTTTGAAGGTACTTACAAATGGGTTTGAGTTCCTATAGGGAAGTGGCAAAAGTGTAGCAGTGTTAGTAAAAAAATGTGATTGTATTGAGTTTTTTTCACTTGCACTTGTTAAGTTAAGCATATGTGAACATTTGTTTCTGCCTTTTTCCTACAGAGTCCGTAATCTCAAAATACATAATAAATAAACTCTAAACACTACTTTTTCAGAAATATGCTGCGTCGTTTTAATTAAATATGTAAATCTCATATAATTGACATTTACTAAAGCGATATCACTTGGAAGCCACTTGTGTCATTGAAATGTTAAGGGTAATGCCTTTCATTCCAACAAGGTCACGACTTAAACGAAGCAGCTCATAATGAGCCCACCATATGGAAACGTTACAATATGTATACCATTGCGTACCGTTTTCTTCGACGCTGTATAATAGTATGTTTCTAGTTTCTTGTATGCTACAAGCTCGGTGGAAACACTTTTAGGTGAGCAGTTGTAATGTGAATTTTATCCACATGATGTTGACATTTAATGTCACTTTTGCGAAATTGTCAATTACTATTGATGGATGGAACAGGGATGGAGCTTGTAATTTTATAAGCAACGCAAGGTTGCATAAATAAATCCAGTTCGAAAAATAGTATTTTTGAAATCATTTAATAAACTGAATAAATCAACTACTTTGAGGTAATTTATCCATATGCAAAATTTATGATAAATCATGTATAAATTAACAAGATTTGCTCAAGTCACCATATGTTTTGTCTACATCATGCCAGTGTAAACATACTTTAATTTTCATGAATGCCTTCATATCCTGGGATTTATATTATCCAATAAAGATGTTCTGTAAACGAGGTTAAGGATTGAATGCATGCCAATTTTTTCCCTTTACTTTGCCAAATTGAGATCCAGTATCTTGAGAGTATCCATACACACAGAAAATCTACTTAAGATTAAGGTTAATCTAATATTTTTCGGCAAAGATTTAATTTAACATGATTTATAGTAATTGTCAAAGAAAATTTTTCCTTTTGAAGTAACTTTGTTTCACGTTGAACTAACATTTACGTACTGTTAAAATCAAAATGAAGAATCATGTTGAATCAAAGTTATTTCAAGTTATAAGAACATTAATTTAATTTAATGTAGTAATTGTATGTTATTAATTGAGCTGGTTTTTTTGAGAGTGGTATAAGTCCACTTTTTAACAGTTAATGACAATTTTGATGAGCTATAGACACCTTCTCTCCACAGTTACAATCACAATTTCAATAGAGTTCCATTTAGAGTTAAAAAATAAAAAACAGTTTTGTTGTACAATGCTATCGCACAAATGTTTCTTTTGAAAGTGGAATAAGTCCATTCCTGAGAATTATTATTAAAAACTTCAAGGAGCATATCAAGAGAGAAATATAACGATATGATAAATTTATTACCTTACATACCACTTATTCACCATAAATACTTCAATATGCTAACTGTAGAAGAAAACTAAGTTTAAAATATCTTCTTTATTTATTTAAAGATCAAATGAAGTAATTGTCGTTTTTATATTTTTAATATAATTGAAATAAACTCTTAATAAACTTGGTTATTTGTTTTTTTAAAAGTCTTCATTTTAATTATTAGTTTTTATATAAAAATTCATTTCAGTAAAGCTTTATGTCTATAAAAATATGGACCTAAATATAAACTTGTTTTTATTTCTTGTAATATATTATTTTTGAAAGTGGTATAAGTCCATGTGGAGCCCAAAAAAACCTTTATGTTGTCAAATAATTTTAGTAATTATTATACAACTATAAAATTTAAAACGTGTATAGTGTACAAGACAGCGCTCGAATTTATTTAAGTTGGCCAATATTATCAATATATGAACTAATGGACTTATACCGCTTTCAAAGAAATCAGCTCAATTATTTAACTTACGTATGGTTGACATAGACATCAGAAAAATGTTTGTATATAAATTGAATTTAATTGGCTTCCCCGATCAAGATTTGAACTCAGAACTCATCGCGTGGTAGTCAACATGCTTACCCCTGCAGCCACAACATCTTTAAGTATTCTTAAGATAAACACTTAATATGTACCATCTTGAATTAAATTATAATTTGAATAGCTGATAGCCAAAGTAGCTAGTGCTATTCAAACTATTATATTAGTCTTATATTTATATAAGTTTAATATCATGTAAATAAATAAATAAATAAATAAATTATAATTTAACATTATTTGTTATAAATGATAACATACAATTTATTTGAAAAGTTTTAGTTTTAGTTTAAAAAAAACAAAATGCTTTGACTTGAAAAGTTTTAGTCAAAAAAATACAAAATACTTTGAGTTGACTCCAGGATTCAAACCTGCGTTCCTCCGAATGCAAGACTAGTACACTGCCTACCAGCCGGTAGCAGTTTGTCAGCTGTTTACAAACCTAAAAAACAACAACAATACAAAAAAAACCTACACAACTAAGCACAAAAGTGTTTTGCAGCTATGAACAAAACAAATAAACTCCAACACACTCAAACAACATATTATTTCTGTAAATTTAATGTGATTTGAATAAGTTTGAATCAACCTCTCGGCATGGTGATTTTACATTTTACACCAACCTTGAGCTTTTCATTCCCTTGATTCCTTTAACAAAAAGCAAGCAATTGCTTGGGTAGTTGAATAATGTTTTGATAGATAAAAATAATAGCTTTCGTATTGTAAGAGCTATGAATTGGTTTGTGCAATTTAAATTTTATCACTTTTAGTTAGGAGATTTCAACCAAAACTCTTCTGGTTAGAGCCTTTTAAATAACTAATTCAAAATATTTTATGCACAAAAAAATTTGTTAACTAAATAAATTATTCAACTTAACTAATTAATCAAATTTTTTGAGTAGTAAATTATAAGCTATTTTAAAAATATGCTGTCCCACAAAAGAGTACATTCCCAATCACGACATCAAATGTCCCAAAGTTGGGTTTGTGCTGTTGCATCTCTTTGGCAGGCAATTAGTAACAATTCTTCGCAGAATTTTCAACAAATAGTGTTTAGCAAACATTTTTTTGAGAATGCTTGAGATAGTTAAGAGAAAAACTTTAATTGGGTTTAGCTAAGAATCTTTCATTTTGCATCTCTCCAGAGTTGTGGATGGCAAGTTTCTTTGCATTGAACTTCCTGGGAGCTGCAGCAAAAGTTAACTTTGCTTTTAAAATTAATGCGTACAAACATTAAAAGCCACTTACTGCTAAAACTAGTTCCCTTGCTTAATAATTGAGAGTTTCTTTTGTGAAACTATGTACCTATGTATGTAGTTAGGAATATTTGCTTATATTGTTTTCTTTGTAGTATTTAGTTGAAAAGAACTAAAAGTTTTCTTTTTTGTTTAGCATACTTTAAAATATTTGTGTTTTCTGCGTATAAATAATGTTCATTTTGAAATTGTTTTAATTTTCTTTTTTTAGCAACAACAAAAATTACTGCTTGTCTTCTGATGAAATACTTAGAAAATAGTTGTAGGATTTGTGTACGTACATAAGTTGGAACGTGGGAGTTTTTAAGAATTCGTGCGTATAGAGATATAAGAGCCTGAATGAGTGTGGGTTGTTTTGTTAATTTTGTCGGAAAGTTGGAACACATGCAACTATAAATATTTGTATTGTTGGATGTAAACACATACTTTCAACCTACAATTTCTTTCCATTCAAGACACACACACAAACCATACGAGGCGGTATCAAAACAAGCTGGAATTATAACGGCAGCAGTTTGAAAATTATTTTCAATTTATTATGCAGAGCGGCAACTTTATGAAACATGAGCTTTAAGTTTCAACTGTACTATTTTATTGGAGCCATCAAAAATAAACGATATCAGTGAATTTTTAAGCATAGAAGAAATTGGCCACCGTCATGTAATTTAATACTTTCAATATTAAGGTCAAACTAGATTCTAGTGTAAAATTTCCAAAAAAGCAAAAACTGTAAACGAACAAACTCGAGGATTTTAAAAATCAAAAACAATCTCATGTGCGAAAATTACTAAAATTTGCAAATTATATTTTAATTGAAAAAAACTTTAAAATTTATTTAAAAAATTGTTAATATTGTAAGGAATGCCATAACGTGGAAAAATTATGAAAATTCGCAAAAATTTGGTAACATCAAAAAAATATCAAAGTCAGATGCTTATTAGAAGCTGTAAAGATTGCCAAAAAAAAATACTAACAATTGAGAACCAACACTTTCATTGCAAAATTAGACTAAATTCGCGAAAAATTGTAAACAAGCCCTGAAATTACTTAAAAAAGGTGTAAGGAATATAAAAACCTCAGAAAAATTTGCGAAAATGCTGAAATTTTCCAAAAACTTGCTATCATCAAAAAGATAGCAAGGTGTGATATTAATCAAAAGTTGGCAGAACTGTAATTAGGCTTCAAAGTATTTTTTGTATTGAA
Source organism: Tachina fera (assembly GCA_905220375.1). NCBI lineage: Eukaryota > Metazoa > Arthropoda > Insecta > Diptera > Tachinidae > Tachina > Tachina fera. Next base: position 66,374,980 of record LR999966.1, read on the forward strand.
AACAGCAATAAAACATTTAAATTTGTTTCATTTTAACATTATAAAGTATCTAAATAACAATATCTTTTAACATCGTTGGACAACTTATAAAACTTAAATAAAATTGGCTAATGAATATAGATTTTTTAAACGGCAAGATTATGAAAACCATTTCCTTTTGAAACCGACAGATTTCAGCAAAAACTTCAACTAGAAAGCTCACTTATTGCAGTTTTTATTTTGTTTTAAGGTTTTATCCGATCTAAATTTCAAATGACCCAAGTTATGCAATAAGAATAACTCTGTTTTCCGTTTTTGAACTTTTGCGATTTCTAAACGAAATGGCTTTCAGAACTTTGTCGATATGCTTAGTATAGACCCGAGCAATATAAAGTATTATAACAAAAAAGAAAATTATACTTCACCTTTCATAATCGACATTGCATATGGGTAACTATCGATATCAGTCGTCCTTATACAAATATTAACATTAACTTCATTTGAACAGGTAGAAACTTCACCTGAAAACAAAATAATACACACACACGCATGTATAGATATGTGTGTATGTACATACATATATGAATAAATACCATGTAACAAAATAATACATATCAATATCATGCAGACAACTTACAATTAATCGATCGATTAATTAATCAAGGTTTTTGCGTTTAATGTCGGTATTAGAGTCTGAACACAATGTAACGATTATTTATTGCGGTGCGGTTTTCCATACGATTTTGAAGTAAAAAACCGCAATGCGGGACGGAATAAAATTAAAATCTATTTTATTTTCATTGCGGACTTTCTTATTCTATCAATTTTTGATACTCTTTCTCTTGCTGAAATTGCCGTAGTTTTTGAATAATTGACTGTGTTCACAACATTATTGTAAAAAAACATGATTTTAAAGTTCAAACATTTTTGTCATAGATTATAATAGTTTAAAAATCACATCAAATATATCTGCGAATGTATTAAATGTTAATAATTTCTTGTTTTTAGTTATAAAAATGTATGCATACAAAAATTAACGAAAATTTAAACAAACAATGACAATTATTGCCGGCGCCGTCTTCCGTTGTATTATATTATGTATTATTTTTCTCTCCCGCAATGAGAAATCCGCACCGCAACCATTGTGTTTAGACTCTTAACCGGTTAACCGATTAATAAAGTTTTTCCATAAATCAAGTGTTTGTAACAAATAAAAGTGCATAAATTATTTTTGAATTTGAGTTTATTAGTAAAACCAAAAACATACATAATAATTCTTAAACCAATTCTGTTAATTTTGTTAGAACATTTCTTGTTTTACTATCAATAGTTTCTTCATCTGACTCATAATGACAGAGCTCAGCGACGAATATTCTGCAAAAAAAGTTCATTTCTGAATTTCTCAGTTTTCGTTGTCGTATTGTCTAATCCTGAATTAAATTGTTGGCAACAGTACTGTTGGCTTTTATTAAATTATTAAATAAAAGCTTAATTAGGGTTTTCATGAGAACTCTTAAGCCTGCCATTTGTGCAATTGGGCAAACCTGCGGGACTTGTTTCATGAAGCCCCCTTTTGAACTTTTGCGTAAACAGTTTATGTAAATTTGACACAAACGTCAATAAGTTCATTTTAATAAAAATAAGATAATATTTAGTTTCAAAATGTATTAATATACTTCTATAAAAACAAAAAGTGTGTGTGTGTGTGTCTAAAAATGCCCAAAGAAATCAAAAAAAGCAGGAAGTTGTTTTTTACAAAATGCACATTTGCACAACTAAAGCTTACGACTCAAAATTATTGGGCAAACTTAACAGGTTTGAGTAAATAAATTTCTATACAATATTTGACATTTTATTTAAATAGTGTAAAAATGCACAATTGTACAGTTTGCGAGACTTTAGAACATTCTCACGAAAACCCTTAATAATTCACTCTAGTTAGAGTAATAGAGTCTCTAGTAAACTCTTTATAGCCATGTCCACAGATTTTGAAGTTTTACTTAGGCCCCTATTATGAATTACAACTAAATGAATAGTTAAGTTGTAGTTGTAAAATTTTTATTATGGATTACAACTTTTTTCACCATGAGACAACTTCTTTTTATCAGTTGTATTTTGGTTTTTATTTCGAGTGTTGTATTAGCTTTGCTTCATTATTTCAGACGCCAACCAATTCCATTTGTCAATCCATATTGTTGCCACGTGCATAAAACATGAAATCTGAAAGAAAAAAATACAAGGCCAAAACTAAAACTATTTAAAATGTTTTGTGATGGCTACTATGGTCTCAAAAAAGATAGCATAGATGAAAACCTTTTCTTTTCGAGTATTGTTTCGAATACAATTAAAATTAGTTGTAATTCAGAATTCCAAAAAAACGGTTAAGTTGTTTTAAGGTTAAGTTGTTAAAATTTCAACTAAACTTAGTTGAGTTATAAACCGTAATAGGGGCATTAATTTAAGATCACTGAACATACTTCTTTGTATGAATACTTAATTTCTAAGCACACACGTTTTGTAAATGAAATGAAACAAATAATTATTCACACAAAAAATAAGTTTTAATACAGTAATTTTGACTTAGCTGCACAATCAACTTTGCACAACTTTTTGTGCAGATAAGTCAAAAATGCTGTTATCTTAAATTCACTTACTTGCCTAAATGTGCAGGTATAAAATTTTTGACTTTAGTTTTATAAACATACATGGTTGCATATTTATGTATGCAAATTTATTTAATGTGTGCAGCTAACTTAAATTTTTTATATGAGAATAATTTAAAACTGTCTAAAAATATGTTAAATGCGCAAGTATACAAAGGGCACTTAATAAAGGATTTTGAACAATAATTACAGAAAAAATATATTTTGTGCAGTTAGGTCAATGTGCACTGCATTGTGCAGTAACATTGAGTTTTTGTATGAAAATATTTTGAAATTACCAGAATTTTAGGGCACTTGTCTTAAATGTGCAGGTGTAGAAAGTGCACTTAAAAAACGAATTTGTATAGGATTTTAAAGAATAGTGATAGAAATTTATCATTTTAGGCAGTTAAGTCCAAAGTGCACTTAAACAAAAGGCAGCTAAATCAAAACTACTGTACTAAATAAATATGAAGAAATTTGTTACGTCGGTTAATCGGTTAATCGACTGAAATTAACCGGTTTAACCGTTAATCGAAAGAAGTCCATTTTAAATTAACCGATCAGTTTATCGGGTAGTAATTAACCGGTTAACCGATTAACGGTTAACCGTTTGAATACCCTAATATTTAATATACATATGTACCGAGGAACTACCCTGTAGTAAATAAAATAGTCGATTGACAAAAAACACTAGCTATAAATTAATTATTTTGCAAGTGACTACAAATTGGTTTAAATCTCATGCAGATATCAACCAAACATATTGAATAGAAGCACATGTAAGAAATAAATAAAAGCAAAATAAGTAAATGAAAAGAAAATAAAAAAAATCAAAAGAAGCATGCCATGAAATCAAATGCCGAATGTTTGTTTTGAAAAATAAACTAAATAATTTCAAGACTTAATATCTATAATATTTTCTATGAGCAGGACAAACTTTCGTATGAATGTATGTATGTATTTTTGTTTTAAATATAAAAATACTAATCATTTTTATATATCAATATACATACTTTCATTATATATAGTATATACATATGTATGTATGTATGTTTATGATATACAAATGTGTATGAAGATTTACATAAATACTTTTTTAACTATAATAGATATTAAGTGACTTCAGAGTGCTTGAAAAATAAGTAGTTAGTAGTCAATTTAAAAGTCATGCAGAGATGGCCAATTGACAACTGCCTATGACATGCCTATGTTAAAATAGTGAGTCGGCGACAAGGAAAAAAGTCACTTAATCAACCAGTTGTGGTTATTAAAAAACCAGTTTGAAGGTACTTACAAATGAGTTTGAGTTCCTATAGGGTACTCGTAAATACATACATATGTGCATATGTATTTTAGTTTTTATTGACGTACATTTGTATATAATTTTTCAAATCTTGATTTTTAATTTGATTTATTTTTATAAAATATTTTTGAAGTTTATTTTGAAAGAAAATAAGTTCAGTAAAAATTAGTTACAAACACTTTCAGAACGACAGATTATTTTAAGTTTTACTGAACAAATATTATGTATTCCAAATAATTGATTATTTCGACTGCACATAAAATCATTATTATTTTGTTGTTTGTTTATTAAACAACATACAAAAAAAGTTAAAATAGACATGGCTTGGTAAAATAACTAAATTTTCCTTTACTTTAAACTTCACCGAAAACTTCTGAAATAACTTAGATTAGTTAATGTAAAACTTTTTTGAGTGTACGAGTACATATATTATTATTTTTAATGTTTTATGTATGTCTGCGAATAGATATGTGTAGTCTCTTTAGTAAAACTGTGAAATTTTCTGGCCATGAGCATCATTTTGTTTTAAGCTGTTTCCATTTAGTTAGTGTTTAATATTGGCCACTTACACTCGACTGTTAGCAAGAGTGTGTGCGTGAGCGTGTGCGTGTGATTGGGTGTGCTTGCATGTGCTAATGACTAGAAATGCGTTGGTGTCGTTGCTGTGTTTCCACATCCGTTTCGAGTTTTACGCGTGCTACTTTAAATGTAACAGTTGTTTGCTTTGTTTTCAGTGTGCACATACATTTTTATGTGTATTCTCACAGCTTATTTGTTAAATTCATTTAAATTTTATTTACATTTAAAGGATTTAAAATGTGCTGAAGTCATGGCTGTTTGGAATGTTCATTTGAAATTTTGTTTGCCCGTTTTATTTACATTTAGAGAAATTAAAATTTTTAAATTTATCGTGAAAGTGATTGGAAATGTATTAATATAATTCGCTTAAATGTAACTGATAGTGATGTTTCTGTTTAACCAATGTAACTAATTCTAATGGCCTGTTTCACAATAACGAAAGAAGACTTTCAACTAAAAATGTATATTTAAATCAATAATAAAATATGAAAATTTGTTTTTGTTTTCAATATAAATTGCAAGTCGAAAGCTTACTTTCGTTATTGTGAAATAGGCAATAAGCACATTTTTATAAAATTTAAACTTATTTTTTTACATGAGGTGTGTTCATTTACTTTGCCAGCAGAAGCTAGCCACGAGAGAGTAAGGTAAAAATTTACAAAATTATTCTCCTAAATATGAAAAAATAAATGATCGCTTTAGAGTCTAAACACAATGTTTGCGGTGCGGTGCGATTTTTCGTTGCGGGAGAGAAAAACAAACATAATACAACGGAAGACGGCGCCGGCAATACATGTCATTGTTTGTTTAAATTTTTATTAAATTTTTTGTGCATACATTTTTATAACTAAAACCAAAAAATGATTAACATTTTATACATTGGCAGATATATTTGATATGTTTTTTTAACTTTTATAATCTATGACAAAAATGTTTGAACTTCAAAATCATGTTTTTTTTTTAAATGTTGTGAACACAGCCAATTATTCAAAAGCTACGGCAACGTCAGCAAGATAAAGAGTATCAAAAATTGAGAGAATAAGAAACTCCGCAATGAAATTAAAATAGATTTTTTAATCAAGTTCAGTAATTTCAGTTCGCATTGAATTGAAATTACTGAACTTGAGCCTGACTATGAATTATTTCTGATTAAAAATTCACTACAGTTCAATTAAAGAATCTAAAAATTTCTCAAATAAAATAGATTTTAATTTTATTCCGGCCCGCACTGCGGATTATTACTTTAAAATCGTATGGAAGTCCGCACCGCAATAAAAAATCATTACATTGTGTTCAGACTCTTACTTGTAAAAATTTGCAAGAAAATTTATTCATATCAGACACATGGATGGAGCTTTTTCTGATGTATTTCGTTTGATAATGTCTTAAACTGATTTTGTTTTTCAAATTTATATTTGATATGAAATAATTTACACGGTTTCATGTATTATTTAATATTTTTATGCATTTTCATAATTTTTTAATTTTATTCCATTAAAAAATACAAAAATGCGACTTTCCATCTCTGATCAAATATGAGAAACAAACAAAATTCTTTGACAATAAAATTAAATTTATATTTATATATGAAAAAAAAACTATAAATTGAGGAAATAAGCTTTCTTTTTTATACGTATACATGTTTTTTTAACAAAGAAATTCACATTTTTCAGTTTTCCTCATTCAGATATTTTTTAAATAATTAATTTGACAAGAAAATACACAACAGGTGGTTGGATAATTCTTGCAAGTAAAAATTTTACTAGTAATAATTTTTAGGAATTTTCTTGTCTCTCAATTTTTTTTCTCTCTTTTAAAGCTCTCTCCTTACAAAATTTTTGAATTAATAAACACATTTTACAGTAATAATTGTTACAAATTCGTAACAATTTTTAGTAAATGAACAGATCTATGAGTATCTTTATATTTGAAATGTATTTGATTGAAATTTTTCATAAAAAATTTTCTTAAAATGGATTTCAAACCCATTTTATTTTATATATATATGGGGGAATTGTTTAAATGCTTAAAGTCTACACAATGTATAATGCCTACCATTGATGAGCAATACCGTGATTTTTTAATAATGTTGCTCCTTGTGAATGTGTTTTCTAAATCGCTGTTCTTTCAAACTGTGACTGTGATCACGGTTTAACTCATTTCAGTTCTTCTGCTTTAAAAGTCTTTATTAGTATTTGTATTTTGATAAATACTAATATGAAAAACGACAAGAACAAACAATTAGCAATAAACCCCGTCCAAATATTCAGATTTTCGTATAACAGGCAGATAGACAAAAATTGCAAATATGAACATGTGAGATGTACATAGTTACCAGAAAAGACGATTTGACGATTTTTTTATCGACAAAAGCTGAAGGTGTAAAAAAATTCATGTGGTAACCTTATCTAATGTTAAGTAAGAATATAAGATCAATCACAGTTTGTATAAAAGAACTATATTTCCAAAACCTGTTGCTGGATAAATACAGTCACAGTTCTGATTAGTGATTTTTCAGTCGCTGTGAAAAAAGAACAGGTTTCAAAATATCGCTCAACTCTAATGCCTACCATTGTTTACTCACTTAAGTTTGAAAGAATCCACAAATATTTCCGGTTTCTAATTTAAACAATTTATATATGCGTGGTTGTTAAGAATCTTTGTAAAATAGTTAACTTACTACCAGAAGTCATAAGAATATATTTAATAGTATTATTTATTATTTATTCATCTGGGTAAACAAAAACTCCATTCGGTTTCCTGTATTGTTGTAATTTTCAAATCTTGCAAATTTCCTTATAATTTTAATTTAGTTTGTTTTTAAGTGTATTTATTTTAGCCATAAAAAAATTATATAAATAATATAATCTCATTTGACGTTTCCTTTTACAGGAATTAAAAGTTATTTATTTAATTACACTTTTAACCGCATCAGTGGCAGGATTAACTGCCAACAACATGCGAACAATGTTAATTATAACTAAGTGCGGTTAATACGGACAACTAAAGTTAAATACTTTTAGACGCTCTCCACTTTGAATGTCTCAGATTTCCACACCTGATAGTTTAATAGTTAATTTTCTATGACTTTAATATGTAATCTCTGGAACTTTAATTTACATTTTATTGTGTAAAATTATGTAAATTATTTCCTGAGGAGTTTTCTTGCATGTTCAATCAAATTCTATAAAAAAATTTCATTTAATAAAAGTGTATTTAAAATTTTAAAATAAAAATATTTATTATGATGAACACATGCAGAAATATATAATGTATATGTACATTTGTTATTGTAGTTATTTTATGTATGCATAACATTTTGCAATATGAATTTAATTATCTGAAGAAAATTATTCTAACTATTATCTTTATATTTAAAATTTGCTAACGCACTAATAATGCCAAAATGATTATTATACTTATTCAGTAAAATATTTTTTTTTATTAAAATACATTGAAATTGATTATTGAGGGGTTTAGCTGGATCCTACGCGCATTTCACTGTTGCTAATGCAGATCATCAGGGAACCTTTACCCAAAGTTTCTTAGAACAACTTGAGTTATTATGTTATAAACTTTCGTTTAAACAAATGAGAAGCTCAACAACAAATAAAAAAGTTGAAACAAGAACTCAATAATCAACATGTTTTTTATTTTCTTACTTTACCATTACTACATTGGCCGACTTTTTTTCAGCTTCAAATTGTAGATATAAAGAGTATGTAAAATGAAAATAAATGTAAATAACAACAACAGCTATTCAAGAATAGAGTGTTGCCACACAAGTATTTTTTTGCAGTCAAATTAATAATAAGTATTTTTTATGGGAATTTTTACAATTTAAGTTTAAAACTATTAGTTTTAAACTAATTCATTAAAATATTTTTTTTATTATATATTTTTATTATATACTATATTTTTTTTATTTTGTTTTTGTTGTTGTTGCTTAAATGAAAGTTTATAACATAATACCTCTAGTTTTTCTAAGAAACTTTGGGTAAAGGTTCCCTGATGATCTGCATTAGCAACAGTGAAATACGCATAGGATTCAGCTAAACCCCTCAATAATCAAGTTCAATGTATTTTATTTAAAAAAATATTTTACTCAATAAGTAAAATAATAATTTTGAGATAATTAGTGCGTTAACAAATGTTAAGCTTTAATTGTAAAAGTTCCCATGAAAAACACTTATTATTATCTTTATAATTGTTAATTAGTATACGTAATAATATTTACTGGTTACGTAAAAAATTACAATTACTCGTGTTTTACGAACAAATATTTTGTGGTTTTTAGGAATGCATGAATTTAATTCATGCAATAAAAACCAAAGTAAAATATTACTGACAATGTTGTAAACGATTAATAAAGAATATTGAATTGTTGTTAAGACTTTTAACAACTCAACTGGACATTACTCGCAATTACTCACACCCGGTGAAGTTCGATACAGTATGCATATGGTGGTACTTAGCAGTGACGGATTTAAGTTTGATGTCATCCAGCACTGTGCATCAAACTAGGCTTAACAGAACAGAAATGAGAACACGTGAAAAGTATATTTCCACGTGCAAGTGAGACCAAATCGAAGGAGAGCATAGTTGTGGGTCCCCAGATATAAGAAATGCTCTAATCTAAGTTTGCCAATAAAGAGAAAGGAGCATTTGTAGGTTTTAAAAATCTGTGTCACAATTTTATTAAAAAATATAAGGGCTCCAAATCATAAAGAAGGGTATAAGAACTCCTTCTTTTATATCAAGAACTCAGATGCAACGTGCCATTAAAAAAAACTTCCTTCATTGGCATTTATATATTTTTTTCCGTTAGCATGGTGAAGGGTTCTAACGAGATATTGTGCATATGGCAAAAAGGTATAGCGACAAGTGCTCCCCAGATATACATACGAATAGATTTCTGCTGGAAATCCAATCGTGAAACAGCAGATAAAATTTAAAAAACAAAAAGAAAGCGATCTACTAATTATTAGTTGATTTGTTATATTATACTAGTGTTTAATTTCATTGAAGATTCTAAATTCTATCATAGAAGCCATTTATGTGTAAGATTTTTTACCTTTATCATAACAAATATGTACATACGTATTTTATATTCAAGTATCGGTATTTTATTTAAGTGAAAAAAGCTCAAAAGCCAGACGTGGGGGAAAAAACTGAGAACAGATTTGTATTCAGCACACAAAAGTCCGTTAAAATCTTTTTTTTTTATTTATTTTTTGCAGAACAATGTTATTGCTACGTTATTCCTGTTTTTTGTTAGGATCTGGTACTGGCGGGGTGGTGGAGAGGGTCAAAAGTCAGGAAAAATTGCGTTACGTAATATGTGAACGGCCCATTAAGCGGCCCATCCATTATACAATATTATTGCATATGTTGTTGTATATATTATTGTCGTTTTGCCCTATACTATACAATAAATGGTACAATATTTTCAAAAGAAAATATTGACCAATTTTCCTAAAAGTGATATGTAAGCAACATTGAGCAATGTTGCCACCACATTACACAACTGTCTCGATTGTACAATAAAAATCAAAAGTCTTTTGATATTTGCCAATATATTGTGCCACATCCGAATGTGACATACACATTGGCGATGTTATTGTACAATACGGAAAATTGCACAATTATATACACTGCAAGTGGGTGGGCTGCTTTACCCTTTTGCATGTGACTACGTATGAGTAATACTGATGAAAAGTAATACATTAATCATACGTAATTGTATGTGAAAGGATAAATAACGAAGTGCGAAGGGCGCTCGATTTTTTTTCTTTCGCAAATGAATTTTATTTTTTCTTCTGTAAAGCATTATTCTTTTTGTGATTTATTTCAACTTATATACGAGGCCTGTTCAAAAGAAACGGTGAATTTTGATATATTTTTAAGGTAGTTATTTATTCATCAATATCCACAAGCAAAGAAAAAATATGGTTGAGGTAACCATAATCAAACAGCAACATACTATGATTGAATTATATGGTTGGACTTAAATTATATTATTGTCAATAGAAAAGCAAATTTTTAATAATGTTATTATCTGAGTTAATAATAATATTATCAACGAAAACAATAAACTTTGTTACACCTTATCTTATTATTGTAAATATGACAACACTATTGTTAGATGTGACTAAAATATTATTGAGACTCACTATACCATGTTCTTATCTTATAATAATATTGTTAAATACGACAAGAGTATTATTTAATATAATAATAATATTTTGTTTTTCAATCATATATTAATAATCATATATAAAAATAAATTAATATTATTGAAATAAAATATATGCATATATAGAAATGTATACTTACAAATGTGTGTACGCACGAAATACAGCCAATCTGTATAAAGAGATAAACATACATACATATGTACGTATATGTTTTTATTTATCTACACTTGTGTATGTTTCAACTTTATTTATTTATTTAACAAGACGTGTGCACTACCAATAGCTAACAAACGAAACACTGACCTGACAGAAGAGGTTTCTGAAAAAGATTTTTTTTAAAAACTTAACATAGTATGGCTTGGATAACATTATAGTGTTATTTACATTATACTATTTTTTAAAAAATAACAAAAATTATGTTGCAGTCCTAAATTTTTAACAAAACTATATTGTTAAACTCTAACCATATCACACTTTTTTTTATGAATATAATAATGTAATTATTAAATTCAAACATTCCTTTGCTTACCGTAACAAAATTAATGTTTAAAATAACAATAACTTGTTTTCAACGACCACATGTTTGTTTCTGAGAACATAATATTATTTTCTCAACCATTCTACCATATCTTTTCTTTGCGTGCATTTTGTCCCCATTATGCCAGCGCTTTTTCCTACCCTGGAAATACTTCTGAAATGCGCTTTTGAGTATGGCCATAAGCTTATTCTTCGATGCTGACTTTATGTCATCAACTGTGGCAAAACACTTTCCTTTCATTGGTCTCTTCAGTTCTGGGAATATGAAAAGGTCACAGGGCGCCAAATCTGGTGAATGGGGTGGTTGAGGGATGATTAGTGTTTGTTTTTTTTTTTTTTGCTAAAATGCCACGAACATGCATTGATCACGAACAGCTCCCACAAGTACATACATTATCGTAATGCAGAATCCATAATTTCTTCCGCCTACCCTCACTCTGATCATTTTAGGCGTGTTGCTTAACGCAAACGTTGCATAACTTCCTTGTATACAATAGTATAGTATTCTTTATACTATAGTTTTCTTTATTAACTGTACGATTTGTTGGCAAGCACTTATGATGCACCACAACATTGTAATCGAAGAAAAAAGTGAGCAAAACCTTTACATTTGATCGAAATTGGGGTGCTTTTTTCGGTATTGGTGTTCTGTAAAGTGCTTGTACCACTTATAAACACTTTTTTGAGACAAAGTTGAGTCGCCAAATGCCACAGTCAACATTTCAAGTGCCTTGGAGCACTTTATTCCATTTTTAACGCAAACTATAAAATATATTCTTTGATCCATTTTTTTTTCAAAAATCAAAAATCCAAGAGCACACACAAACGTGACTAACCTTTTCAGTTGTCAACAACAAACTACTAATCCAAATTATCTCATAATGCCAACATATGACTAGTACATGTGTAACAACATAACAAAAAAAATTTTGATAATTGATTGTATACAGGCCGTGAAAATTAAAAATGCACCTTTTGTTTTGAACAAATCTCGTACATTATAACTAGTTCGGTTCTCCTTTCCTTCATGTTAAAAATTTAACTGAATTGAAGTTTGAAAAACGTGTGTTTTTAAATCAATCGGTTGATGACATACATATGTATGTACATACTCGTATATTAAAAAATAACAGACGGTGCATCCGTTATGAGATACATATGTATGTAAGTATGTATGTATGTATGTGTGTATGTATATAATCCACCCCTATCGGGAAATAAGAGCTGAACATTTGGTCACGTGAAATATTTCCCATGATCAAAAAATGGTGAATAAAATTATAAAATAGTACACTAACACAACAACAACACAAATATTAGCGATTACAATTATAGGGAACACACATCATGTGAACTTTTATTCCCGACAAATCTGAATATATGCAACTACTAACGTAATAAATCTGTGAATTACGTGTAAATTGAAAGCTTTAAACTTGTTCTATTGCAAACTAGTTTTTTTTTAGTTATTACGTAGTGTGAGTAAAAAAGAATGGTGAGTTAAGTCAATTAATTGCCTTTTAATATAGAGAGGCTTAAACTAACTTATTTTTTTTTTTGGAATCAAGACTATTGCGCTTTTCGATACATTAGATGTTCTTCTAGCGAAATATACAAAAAACTCGATTTCAAAAATATAATGAGTTAGGGCCTTTCTATATATATCAAGGTAACGATGTGTACATATATACATATCTACATAGCTTTAAAACCATTATCGCAAACAAATAAAACATTTTACACTAAAGCTTAAAGCTCCAAACACACACACACTTCACAACTTCACGACTTCAAATGAAGTTGGCTTCAAATGCTGCCGTGTAGTCAGCTACATAATTATTTTGAAGGCAGCAGCAACACTGGCAGATATATATTTTACATAAATAAAATTAAAGTTACTGACTCAAAACGTACTAATATCACGTAAAAATGTAAAAACACATCAATTTATTTCATAATTTTAATTTTGTAATGTTATTTTCTTTTAAATATTACGAAAAATTTTAAGCTCTTATTTCTTCCAATTTATATTTATAGTGGCAGCACTGCATTTGCTCTTTGCTGCTCACGAAAATAGAAATTAGTCTAAGTTGGCAGCAGCAGCAAATGCTGTTGTGTAGTCGTGCTGCTGTGATGTCGTGAAAATAATCGTTTTCATTTAAACACATGTATTTTATTTTTGACACTGCTGTCTGCTGCCTGCTGTCGTCTAAGTGTTTAGAGCTTAAGTCGTCATTTGTTTGTAACAGAAAGGGTGATTCTATTCTTTATCACTTTATAAATTTTTCTTTCACATTTAATTTGTTAAATTTGACCCAGTAAAATAGTTTATTTTTTCAAGAAGAACAAATGCATTACCACATACTCTTCAATCTAACAACATTCATAAACACGAGTGCACATGCATATGTTAAGTCAGTCACTTAGTTATTTGAGAATAACAAATATTTCGAGTACATACTGTAATAAGTACTCATATTAATAAATCTAAATTTCACAAAAACACTACAAAAAGTCAACAACAATAACAAATTTATAAAAACTCAGTACAATACAAATAAAGCATTATACATATATAAAAATAAAAAAGCTTACTTATCATGAGATAAGAAATGTTGCAAAAAAGAAAAAAATAAGTATGTATAGAAAAAAATAATCAAATAAATAACAACAAAATTATTTTGTAAACAGAAACAAGAAATGCTTTTATTTTAATTGTTGCTGTTGTTGTTTAATATGTATAAAAAAAGCAACAATGCATGTGTAAAAATAGCAGCCTTCATACACCTTGCGAAAACACAAAAGGTAAAAGAACTTTAAAAATAATTCAACAAGCACAAATACACACGTACACACATCTGTGAATAACAACCCAACAAACATTTTCAATAGATATTTATGAAATTATGCCTTATATTCAATATTATCCCAGTTGTCAACATCGATATCATATCAATTCGCTAAAAAAAAATCAAATCAAAATCAACAACAACGCTGAGAGATTTGCATCTTTTCTTTTCAGACAGACAACGAAGGCACCCCTGCAGGAAACTTGGAGTTAAGTGTCACCAAGTCACCACTTTTATCGACTATTTTGGTGACTTTTTGGTAGTATGTAGTAATACTGTTTTTAATGCGTAGAAAACATTTTGTCAGATGCACACATCTATGCTTCTTCTTTATGTTTTATTGGTTTGTTGGAAATACAAGTTAGTGTCCTGCACAATAACATTTATAAATAAGACCTTTCAAGACATGAGAGATTTTTCCAATACTTTACTATAGCGAAATATTCTAAAACAAACGCTAAACAAAACTGTTGGTAAGACAAACAACTGAAACAAATGACTGGCCAACAGTGTTGTTTCGCGTTTGCTACTAGTCTAGTAAATTTGTATGAAAAGTACACAAAAAAATTAGTAGTTTTCATATAAATTTTCTGCTCAAGTCGACTGCTTGTGTTGTAGAAACAGGGGTAAGTTTTTATAAAAATTATGGCCTATTTCTACATAACAAGTCAGTTCTGAGGCAAGCAAGCAGTATACAGGCGAGTACGTAACAAAATGAGTTTTTATACTACACTTGTCTAGTTTACGTTACATTTGGTACCACTTTTTGTATTTTGAATTTCATTATTACCATGGTATATAATTTGGTATTTGATTTGCTTTTTTTCCATACTAGCAGCAGTATTCAATGGCAGCCCTAGGAGAAAATCATGCAAAATAAGAAACAGCTGCCTTATAATTATAACTCAATATTAGGTCAGTTCATTTACTCTTCAAGCAAAATCGAATAACTGAATAAATAATGATTATTTTTGCTAGAAGAGCAATAAAGAATGTTTGGATAAATTAAAAAAAGGTTGCATCATAAATTTTGAATTAATAACATCGATAATGACACAATTTTTTAATTTTAAATTTTTTTACATATTATGAGAACTTAATAAGATTTCACTGAAACAGGCCAAAAATCTTTCGTGCTTCTTGTCATTCAAGTAGTTAAAATTATTGTATTTGCTCAAATAAATATAAAAAAGAAATCTTTCGTTCATTGAAAATAATACGCATATCGTTAAATGTTTACTAATTTGCAGCATTTAATGAAAATGTTCCCAATATTTTTTCTTTGAATACATCTACATTTCAGATAACAATTAGAAATATAGCACAGCAATTTAGTCATACATAAAGCAAAATGTTTAGTAAACTTAAAAATTGTGGACACTAGGAAACTTTAGAGCTTAACATCTTTCCATATATTCGAAATGTAGAAAAATTGATTAAAGATATAAACTTAATATATTTTATACACATTGAACCGATATATACTCGGGGTTTATAAGCATACAATAGCACAACCGATGAATTTACTTAAAAATACTTAAAATTCATAAACATGAAAATTTTAACGGGGTTTCGGCAATCAGTAAGAGCGTGCAATTACTCAGACATCGAGCTGAAAATTAACTCCTTCAAGATTTGATGTAAACGAAAGAATTTCACTTTAAAACAGCGCACCTCAGTAAAAATGTTTCACGTCCTTGAACAAACCTATTATTATTTTCCTTGAGCAAATAAATTTGTGAACAAAATTGAAAATAAAATTGTGATGAAAATATGGTTTATATGTAAAAATGTTTAGATCTATGCTTACAGTTTCCATAATGGTTCCACTATATGATTGTGTGGACATTAATATTTCTTCTTTAACGTATAAAAACATATACACAAGTACTTATTTTTGATTGCCTGTATTTGACATTAACAACAATTGGAATTGTTATGTAGAAACCACAAAATAAAAAATTATTACGTTTTTACTCAAAAAAAGTTGACACTTGTCTTATGGAACCCCAAAGCCAATTTTTGTACTCATGTGAACAAAATTTTTGAGTTACTTGTAATGAAGAAACATGCCATTAGTTTAAGAAATTATATTAAAAGAAATAGTTTCTAGTTTAATTTTTCTTCTCTTCTTTATAAAACTCACATTAATTAATAGAAAATATTTCATTCAATAAGAATTGAAATTACTGAACTTAATTAAGCCCGATTAAAAAATTATTTCTGATTAAAATTCACTACAGTTCAATTAAATCTAAAAATTCTCAATTATATTAAAAAATTACAATAAAAAAAATTAAAAATTTAAAAACCCCCAATATATCCAGAAAAGATGTAATATATTCCAAGTGAAAGTGTCGACTACGAAAAATATTTTGAGGCTGAGGCAAGATTTGTGCCATCAGTTTAAAATTTGTCACACTAAATATACAATTTCATTATCAAAAGTGTGTACAAGAATTACTAATGACTAGTACTAGTGACTATCTGTTTCCAATGTCTTCATATGGTCTTTAAAGAACTATATATATATAATCAGTAGTACCAATGTCAGTAGTGACTTTTCAATGACATGCACATGGTTAATGTGCATTATCAGGAGTATAATTAGTCAATAGTACTGGTGACAAGGTCAGTAGGGAATCACTACCCTACTGATTCCTACAGAAACAGTTTATTATATATTCTATATATCGTCGGCTTAGAGTGTAACCCTGCTAAATCCACTTTTGATAACATATGACAATTTTATCCCGTTCGAAAGAGAAAAATACGCTTCATCGACTTTTTAAAATATTTATTTTAATTTGACGCTCCATAGGTCGAAAAACTTAACGTATTATACTTATTTCTTAAAATCTGTATAAGAACTGTTAACGGTATTTTGTCTCTCCTATCAAATTTGCTGGAAGTGAGTTAGCAGGTGTACACTCTACGCCGACGATATGTACATATGTAGTAAGCATTTGTGTTTTTATCACAAAAAATATATACATACATTTATTTTGATCATATTCCCAGTTCAAAGCTTAAATGGTTTATATGGTTGTAATTCTTCTTTTTTATATTCTTGGACCTTATTTTATGTTATCCATCTGATACTCCTTACTAGTGACTTCTGCAATACAAAATGTTTGCGGGGATGTGCTTTTTTCTGTATATGCGTATGTATGTATATATCACAATTAATTATGTTATACTAGGTCAGTAACTGATAAAATTTATTTTTTAGCCGCTTCTTTTTGTTTAATTATAGGAATTGTAGAAAATGGTTCCAAAGAAATTGTGTTGTTCATTTAACTTTTGCGTATTATTTTAAAAAACAATGAAATAAATGGTAAATGAGAAGTTATAAGTATGAACGAGGCATTTTATGAACGACGTAGTTTATTTTGCTTTCTTTTTTTGAGCCATAAATAAATGTTTTCTAATAAATATACATACGTACATGTGTACATACATACACACGTACATACATACTTAGGATATGATCGCTTGGCCAAAAATTCGAAGTCAATCAAATGTTCACTAAAGTAGAATTTTTCTCAAAGGACAAGGTTCGATAAATGGACGATAATTTGAACTTAGTGGTAATAAAATTTGTTTGTTCGAAGCTTTAACGACATTTTAGAAAATACATAATCAGGGCAATAATGAATATAAATTCCGTGAGAAATTTATTCCTTTTCCAATAAAATTTTTTAATTTTTCCTATTACTTGCTATTGTTTGAAATTCTTCCCCGGGAAAAATTTCTCGCCAAATTTTATTCATGATTGCTCTCAATATGTCATTATCGGGGCAATTATGTAAAAAATTCCGCGAGGAATTTCTCCCAGGGAAAACAAAAAATTCTAATTGGAAAAGGAAGAAATTCCTCGCGGGATTTTGTACATAATTGCCCTGCATACATATCGCTCATTTACCTGAAAACTGTCATAAGTCGAGAGTATTAAATGCAGCTGTGTCGAATTTTATACACCGTTCACCGAAAAACGGTAAATTTATTTCTGGTCTATCCCAATTTATGGCCTATGAGTATTTTTCTACTAAAAGATTTGATTCAAAGATATTGTTTTCGTCATTAGCGAGAGTTGAATATTTTATTCTGCCGTCTATATTTAACTAATTTACATTGTTAATATTCTCTATTAAAAAAATAATTAGAGGGAACCTTAAAAGAGATTAGCCCTTTCCGATGCCAATTTGTTCATCCGCATCTAACGCAACTTGAAACTGCATATCGTCGGCTTAGAGTGTAAATCTGCTAAATCCACTTTTTTCGCATATGATATTTAAATGCCGTTCGAAAGAGAAATATTATTTATTTTAATTTGAAGCTCTATATGTCGAAAAAAATTAATGTATAACGTTGATTGCTTAATGTAAAATTTGCTGGAAGTACAATGTAAATATATATATATACCGTCGGCTTAGAGTGTAAACCTGCTAACTCACTTCCAACAAATTTTACAGGAGAGACAAAATACTGTGAACGGTTTCTATTAGTGATGAGCGATAACGCGATTTTTTAATAATGTTGCTCCTTGTGAATGTGATTTTTAAATCACTGTTCTTACGTTTAAAAATTACGTCAACGAAATATACTTCCATACGATTCACTTATTCAAAATTTTGAGCTGATATACGCTATCGGCGGCGCATCAGCCGACTTGGAAATTTGGTTTGTGTGAAAATGCAACCCTGATCTAATGAAAAGTATTATCGTTTAGGAAATTTTCTGAAAACGAAAAAGTCTTATAGGATGTCAAAATTTGTATCGTATTATTTGCCACTTTGATAACATTTTGCGTTCAGACTATCACACTTGCACGTATTATTTGAATTTTTGACAAGTATAAATACAAAGTATAATAGTCTGAACGCGGCTTTAGTGATTTTTCAATCGCTGTGAAAAAAGAACAGCTTTCAAAATATCGCTCACCTCTAGTTTCTATACAAAGCTTAAGAAATTAGCTTAATTCATTAAGTTTATTCTTTATATAGAGATTAAAATTAAAATAAATGTTTAAGCAAATCGATGAGGCGTCTTTTTCTCTTGCGAACGGCATTAAAATGTCATTTGCTATAAAAAGTGGATTTAGCAGGTTTACACTCTAAGCCGACGATATATAATGTAATAGTGTGTTTACACGTTTATACGTGATTCCCGCTCTATTCATGCTTTACACCCCAATCATGACTGAATTAACTGGCTTCGCCATACAAAATTATGAATACGAATCAAGTAGATTCAATATGAATCTACTTGCGAAGCACGTAAAATTGATATCTTCTCTAACTTTTATCGCATTTTATCGCCAGTTTACCTGAACCAGTTATCAAAACAAAACATGTATGTATATGTGTATGTTTGTGTTTGTGAACAAATAAAAACAAACCAAAAAAAAACATAGATGTGTTTTATATAAATAAATTTAATTATGTTATGAATAGTATAAAAAAGAAAAATAAGAAGAAAATATAGGGATGACTTCAAAAACAAGATTTTAAATGAGTCGAATGTATGTAAGAATGTATGCTTATGTATATGTATGTATACAAGTGCGTATGATACGTATGTACCCAGCTGGAAAATTAGGCATTAATTACATAAATTATTATTTTCCAAACTAAAACAATGCATCCCTTAGAAACGAGTGTATAATTTCATCAAACATACCTAAATCATGTCATGTGTTAACAGTAATCAATTCAGAAATGAAAAATTATACATGATGTGCATTACCTTAAAATTTAATATTCATTACCTTTTCCCACTGGGTATGTGTATACATGCGTATGATATGTATGCATGTGTGAATATACATAAAAAGATGTCACACGAACTGTGATGCCAACTTTTTCAGAGCAAAAAGCACTGTGCCTTTATAAAAAAGCACTAAATGCAATAAAGCCATATTTCGATTTTGCTTATTTATAAATAAGCAGAATATGAGTAGGAAAATAATTTAAGTTCAAGACAACAACAAATTAAACAATTGTAATGGGCTATTTGATTTAATAATTTTGGAAAAATAAAGTAGTACTCGTAAGCTTATATAATCCTTAAAGCTTAATTTCAGAAACAAAGTAATTTTATTTTCAGGATAAAGATTTCAATTCAAATTTTATGTGAACTCTTTTATATATGTAGCTGCCTAAATTAAATCATTCCGTATAGCGGAAATATCAAAACACTTGAATCGAAATATAACGAATTCTGCGTACACGCCTACAAGGCGAAAGAATTTTCTTTTGTTTCAAATTGCAGAGTTCTGAGTACACTTAATTATACATTTACATGTATTTATGTGTATATATATGTATGTATATATACGTATAAATATGTATGGATGTGTCAATAAACTAACAACAACTATTTATGTATGGAAGTTAAAGGATTTTAAACAGTTTAATTCAAAAAAATTTATTACGGCGCAACCACTGCGCCAGGAATAATTTAACACAAAATTCTTTTTATAATTTCACAATTTTATTTATTAAAAATTAGTATTTATTAATAAAATTAATTATCTACTTTAAACGGACTGAATCGTACGAACGCGTAACCAAGACTGCCTGTTTTCCTCCAACCTTGTTGGCTCGTTGAATCCATGGATCATGTTACACCAACACGCGCAAGCATACAGACGCTGATCATGCAAAATTGTTTTCCCATCATTTCAGCAAGAATGCAATTTCGTAATTGGATCGGAAACGCGTGTTGAAGTAAATAATTAATGAGCTTAAACTGCTAAATTATTTTTGGTAGCAGTGTTACCAGCGTTGTTAACTTGGATGTGCATATATACATACATAAATACTTTAACAGGAAGTCTTATGTACATATTTATATTAATATATAATTATACTCCTCGTTTAAGGAAAAAGTCGTTTCATCTTTTCTCTGGCCATAAAACTGCTTTAATAAAACAATTGATTTTTAGGATTCATCTGAATTAATTTTCTTTGCTTTTTAAACCGTATTTTATACAAATTAAATAATTTTATGTATTAAAAATTTATATTCTCTTTCTAACTTACTTTTAAAATATTTATTAGCTCTTAAAGTTCCACTTCAGCATTTGAACATTGCAATGTTTATAGTTCTGGAGCAAATATTGACAATTTCAGAAATGGATTATCATTAGTAGAATTTCTATAATTATAAACTTCAATCCAAAATTTATCACTTCTGAGCAAATTTTTCCATTTATGTAGCCTTAAATTTCTGGTACTTCGTTCTATTTCTTCAATTTCACCATACCAGCAAAAATTACCGCTTTGCAGAAGAGTGTTTGTAAGCCAGCTAGAAGCTTCCAAAAAGCCATGCATTTTTTGCATTACTAAATCGTTTCACAGAAGTAATGATGTGTAGATTTTTTGTACTCAGATGCAAAAGTTACTGGTTTACAATTTTTGTTACTTTTTTCCACTTTTTTTAGAGAGCCCGCTTTACTTTACTGTTCTGCAGAAGCATTTTTAGAAGCTTTCGTTATCAAAAAAGCAATAATTTGCTTCCCTGGGATTATTGTAATTAAATTATTTTATAACGAGTGTGGACTCCCTATAATTTCTAGAAAAATAATCAATAGCGCTGAATAAAAAAACTTTATTTTAATTTTAAAATTATTTGGAAATTTTGGTCTAATTTCTTACGTACAATGCATAGTTTTTTTCGTAATAGTTATTTTTTCTTACTGTGAAAGAGAAAGTTGTTCTTCCTCTGTATTTCACCCAGCTAAAGTAAAATTCTGCAAAGGAAACTTTGCGTATCTAAAAGGAGTGCAATCAGACAAAAAAGTGGAAAATGCCTACTTGGTGTTTTGTATAAAGCCACCAGACTATCACAAATTAATATTTAGTGGATTTGTAAAATACACTAAAATCAAAGGTAAAAAGGCACCAAATTAGTGCCTTTAAAAAAAATCCGGACTGTTGTGAATTAAAAAGCACTAAATCCAGTGCGAAAAGCACTAAATTGGTACGCTGCACACGAAGCACGAAGGTGTCGTGTAAACGACAAGATTCATAATCATGATTCAGAGAGCGAAGCATGTGATTCAACTCGTCGTCTAAACATAGTATAAACACTTTGCCAGTCTTTACTACATTGGCTAAAGTAAATAAAAATTAAGCATTTGCTTTTTACTTAAAAATTTGTTTTAAAACCTAAAAAATTTATGTATGTGTTTTTTGATTTTTTAAAAAAATTTTCAAGTAAAAAGCAAATTCTTATTTTTTATTTACTTTACCCATTGATACGAGTACCTACACTAAAAACTGAATGAAACAATTATTCATAACGATAATAAAATGCAGAGAAAAAATTATTGTTTAATTTTTTTCAATTATGTGATTGCTTAGGAAAAATACTATTTTTGATTAATATTTTTATTGGATGTGTGCTTTTATTAATTGAATTTATTGCTCTATCAAAAAAGTGTTATCAACTGAGCTTAACTCAGGATATTATGAAATGGTAAACAATTAATACATATTAATTGTATGTAAATAAACTTCTGAGGCGTGTAACTTTTAGAAGACAATCTATTCAGAATGTGCCACGAGCCAATTATTTTGTATTTTGGGCATGCACCCTACATTCAGCAGTTTCCGAAAATCGCCAATTTTAAAAATATTTTTTTGTGTTTAAGCGCTTATTAAAAGTTGTGACGGTAGATTTTGAAAGTTACCACTATAACATTTAATAATGTAGATAGTTGTCAACACGTTTAACTAAAATTTTACAGAGCCTTTTCATAAATGCGGACATATGCGCAGGTTTTCTGAAAAAAGTCAAAATTTGGTAAAAATATTGTTTTGTACCATAAAAAACATATATTAAAATTATTTCCTTTTTATTCAGAAATAATTTCTTATTCAGGCTTGGGTTCAGTTATTTTAATTCTTTTTGAAAAACAATTAAACTAGACTTCATTAGCTGGGAGAAATGCTGATATTTTTCTATGCAGACACGCACTGCATCAGCAGCCATGTAGATATTATTATTAACATCAGCTATTTAATGTAAATTTTTATGAAACAAAATATGAGAAATGATTGTTGTGTATAAAATTGATTTACCTTTGGTAAACTTGTGATGGTCGCAAAAGATAAGCAAGAATAGTTAAAAGTTTTATTTGCGTGTGTTGTTTTTTATTACCAACAGATATAACAACAAAAACTTCTCGATTTCGAAAAAAAAATAATGAGTTCGGGCTTTCCAAAAACAATGAAATGCGCTTTAATTTTCAATAAAATAACTTTTAAGCTGACTACAATTTTTGATAAAAAATTTTAGTATTTTTGCATATGCATACAGTTTTACCTCGATTATCCGTAATGGCAGAGACTGGGAGCATTCTGGATGATCGATTTTCCTGGTTAATGGGTAACAGATTTTATTGTTTTTTTTTTAATTTTTTTGTACGTCTTTGCATATACCGCATATAATAAAAGAAAAATTTATGGATTTTATGCTTGTTTTTAATCAAGAAATGTATAAATATGTACTATAAGGGAAAAAATATTTTGGTTGGAAACGGTTGCGTGTTTGCAATCCCGAATAACAGATGTAATCACGGTTGATCGATGCAAAAAAAAAAAAATTAACGGATGGACAAAAAGGAAACAAGTACAATATTTCGTTCCCGTATTATCGACGTTGCCGATTAATAGAATCAGGGATAATCGAGGCCTCACATACATACATTAGACCTGTTCGATTTGTATGGATAAAAAAAATTAAAAAATCCTAGAAAATTTTGCGAAGAAACCTTGAGTCTAAAATCAAACCCTATAAAGTATTTTTTTAAATCGTATTATATTACATACAATACAGGTTATCTATTCAATGTAAACAAAGTATTCAATTATAAAAAATCCAATCAAGGCAGAATTACTTTGTACGTGCTGTTCTGTTCTGAATCAGCTGTTTAGTTTCTGTTTAGTTGAAAATCTGTATGTGTGGTTAGTTTTTCATTTTTCGTTCTGTTCTGTTGCGGACAGATCTGTAGAAAATAGAATTCAACGTTAAGTGACAGCCAAAAGTTTGTGTGTATTAGTGTGTTGTGATACTTTGTGTACAAGTGTAATCAGTTCTATAGGTTGCCAGCTGATTTTTTTAACAGAAAAAGTAATTGCAAAATATTTTATTCGGAAAAGAACGGTACAGAACCGCAACAGAAAGTAAAGACTAATAAAGCCTTCAAGCACCGATTTTTTTCATAAAAACAAAGAATAATAAAGGTATTCATTTCAGTTTTTTTTTTTGTTGGAAAAATGGGAAAAATCTAATTTTTTCCTGTGTTTGTTTTTGAAATGAATACCTTTAATATTTTAAGTTCGCATTAAAAAAAAACTTGTTTCCCGGCTACTTTTTTAAATATATAACACGTAATAATGGATCCATTGAATCTTCTCTTTCATAACATTTTTCCGTATACGTTTTTCTGTCCATTCAGCTAAATTTCTTTTGTTTTACAAAGTGATTGAATAAAATAAAAACAATAGTATGAGAGTTTTTTTCCGAAAGTTTGCTAAAAAGTTATTTAGATTCCGAGCAAAATTAAGGTTGCAATAATTAATGAAAGAATTATTGTGAGGAAGTTAAACTTTTTGCTTAATTAGAGAAATTGGAATTTTAGAATTCTTCGAAACTTTAAACTATTCATTTTATAATATATAACACAATTCTGATGTGAATTGATTCCTTATGACATCTAAAAGAGTTCATGATTGACCAACATACCACTACAAAACATGAGATTCCGAAATGCGAGATAAGCATCGTTGATCAACAATCTAAGGACACAGTACTAAGCCTCTAAGCCTACATACTTCAAATAGACCTGCTTCGAGTATGAACATATACAAGACAAAAACTACCATTTACTAAGCAGTACGACATTTTAAACTTTGCCATAGTGTGCGATAGATTTGGCATTTCCGATAAAGCTGATTCTTCTTTGGCTACTGCCTTATTTGAGAACATTGGCTTTAAAGATGAAAATAAGGAACTAATCATTATCATTAAGCTAGCTCATGAAAAAATGAAAACCAGGAAGTATTTGCGTGAAAAAATAATAATGATTCGAAAACGGATTGAAAAAGTTTTAATTTAAAATTTTTTTCTAAAGAGGAAATAAATAAGTCGAGCCTTATTTTTGATTTTATCGTAAGTGATAAAAATTAATTTTTTTCAGGAGGTTTTTTTCGCTTACGATAAAATTTTACAGCCCGTATCTTAAAATTTATCAACAATTTTGCAATTTTGATAATTCTAAGCTATGGGTAGGCCCATAAAACTTTAATTTCAATAAAAAAAGTCAATTTTCGATAACATGTCGCTTACGATAAAATTTAAAATAAGACTCGATATTTTTTTGTTGAGGAAATGAAATCGCCCATGAGCTGGCAACAATAGGGTTGGTTTTAGATGAGGGAATGTGTGACAGATCGGTGAAGTTACCGATAGGTCATAACCAGGGAAACCAGAAATATGCTCCAAAAAAAGTGTTTTATGAACATTCAATATGCACTAAAAACTTCGAAATATGCACTTAATACTCAAAAAGTATGCTCTTAAAAATAACATAAAATGGATTATTTAGAAATGAAAATCTAATTTTAATTCAGCAATCCAATAAAATTTACATATAAAACAAGATAAAAATAAAATAAAAACAGTAGAAGGAAACAAAAAAAAAATTAATTAAGAACAAAAATTTAACTTTTACTTCAAAAGCGATCACGATATCAGATTTTAAACTTTGGAACTGTATTTTGAAGAATACGATAAGCTTTTTATTTATAATTGTTATTGCAATAAACAAAAACTATTCACTTAGCTTTTTAAATAAAAATCGTCGCCGATCACACCTAAATAAACTTTTGTACATTGAAAATGTTCTTTTCAAACTCAACTGATGTAATCGGGGCGGCGTTCGTCACAATTACCAAACCAAGTTTATATTAAAATTATCGTCTAGTGAGGATGTTAAAACGCATGTTATACCTGTTTAAGTTGAAATTTGGAATATACGAATCAATAGTATTTGTTCCAGCATTAAAAATTAGCAGAAAAAAAATTGGATATGGACGATTTAAAATTTTTTAATTTTCTTGTTTCGTTTTTCTTTCACAAGACTGTTTACAATTGAGTGAAAATTAAAAAATTTTAAATCGTTCATTTTAATATTTGTTCTTCTAAATTTTGATATTAGAACAAAACTAATAATTAGTATATTCTAAATTTCAACTTATAGAACACGTGTAGCATGTGTTTTAACATCAGAACTCACAAGAAAACGTGTGAAGTCGATTCGGAACCCCGAATATACATAATATACATAAAGTCTAACTTCACAATGGTAGCAAAATATTGCTTCCCCATACTACTGTTTTTTTCACAGCAAAATTAAATTTTGACGGAAAAAAGTAGAAAAACGCCAAATATGCTCTAAAAATTCGAAAAATGCTTAAAATATGCGTGTTAGACTGAAGTATGCAAAAATTTTCTTTAAAGGGTAAAATATGCAAAAATATGCACTAACAAATCGATGCCAGAATTCATAAAAAGTTCTGTAACGGATAAATATCTTAATTCCGCATTGATATATCGGACAAGAAAAAACATGCAATTGCATATTTGTGGTTTCCCTGGTCATAACTATAGGGAACTCAGTAATTGGATAGAAAGCAGCACCAACAATTCAATACGAAGTAGGGAGCATTGTAGAATCTCGGGGGCTATGTGGCCAAAACTTGACTCAGGAAGATCCAAACTCTGCTACTGGATATGAATTTTTTTAACAAACAAGACAACATAACCCGCGAAGCTGTTAACTTGTCTGCGGAAAACTCCCAGGGTCTATGGTGGGAATCAAACGCACGAACTCTGGACTGAGAAGCTCGCATGGCTGCCACTCAGACACAGGGCACCAATAGGAAGGCGACGCGAGTCGTGATAGGCGCAATGGCCAGCATTTGGGCACTTCATGTTACTGTAGGATGTGCGAGGATGAAGAGGAAACAGAAACGATTGAACATATTGGGCCTTATCGTTTTTGTAGTATTTCGACTTCGACTACGACCTTTTGGTACTAGAGTTAAAATAAAAAATAAAAAAATTCAAAAACTTCACTCGTTCTTTTTTTCGAAATCAATAAAGAGAAAAACCGCAACTAATCCATTCGATTCCCCTGATAAAATATTAAAACATCATTATATTTTCACATTTTATTTTATATTTATTTATTTAATTAAATATTTTTATAATTTATATCACTTTGCTCTTAAATTTGCAATAAAACTTATTATGATATTATATTCTAAATTTACATATGTATGTATGGATGTAAGTATTTATTTATGTGTTCATAAAGTTTATATAATGATTTTCGACATAAAAAATATGCAAAATATGAAAAATGTATTTTATGCAATTCGTTAACTAATTTTTGTTTTTATTATTTAATCAAAGTATATGTATATTTTTATGATGACAATGTAAATGTATGTATATGAAATATCTAAAAATTTTAAAATAACTAAACTCTAAATTTTAAAAGTATAATTACAATCACGTGTAAAATTTACGAATAGTAATGAATGTATTTTAAGGTTTCTTTTTAGACGATTTCGTTTGTAATGTATTTTTATTTGTATTATTTAATTTCTCTTTTTTTTCAAATTATGAATGAAATGGGTGGTGTTGATTGGTAGGTTGCAGTTTTTATTGTGTTTTACTTATTGGTTGATTTTTATTTAATACTAAAATATATTTTTTTTCTATACTTTTGGGATTTTCTTTTCTTTCTTTTTTGCAATATTAATATATTTTTATATGTTTTGGGGATAAGTTTTTTAGCGTAGAGAAAATAGATATTTTGTTTTTGTTTTAAATATTTTTGTTGTTTTTTTTTTTAATTTTATATATATATATAGTTTAATTTTAAATATAGTTATATTTCTTTTTTAAATGTAGAGTTTTATTATTTAAACATATATGAATATAGTAATTATTTGCTTAAATTATATTGAATAAAAAGGATACAGTAGTTGGAAATCGTTTGTTATTGAGAAATACTTTTAAATTAGTTTTTAAAATGAAACTTTATATGATATTATTTTATATATTTTATTATTTTATTTTAATTGTTTTTACTATTGAAATAATTTGAAAATCGGGAGTGGATTCACACACATTTAGTTTACTTGGGTAATTTTTGAGTTAATGGGAGAGGGAGAGGGAGAGACAGAGAGAGTAAAGCTCTAATTTTCGCTTAAAATAAGATTGAAAATTAAAACAATATTGGCTGAAATGAAGAATTTTCGTTTCAAAAATACTCACTATATTATTGAAAATTGAGAAATAAACTATTCGTGATAAATTCTCGCAACGAAATTTAAACTTTATTCTCAAAAACTATTTGCTGCAGATATGGCAACAATACTGTTAATATCACAGATCTCTATAGAGATCTAAAGATCTGCTGTATTAAACTGAACGCCAGAGGTACTATAATAACCTTATTTGATGTCACTGCACATTCTAGTTATCAAATAACGTTACTGTTGTCGCATTTCAAGGGTTAAGCGTACAAAATGGCATGAGTAAAATCAAAAGCCAGTTCAAGAGATAATTAAAGAAAACTTAACTCATGTGAATCCACTCGTGTTTAAAATATTTGTCATGAAATATTGTTTATGGAAATTATTTTTGATATATTTTTTTTGATAAACAATGCGGAATGTTTTGAAATCGTACAGGACAATCAAGAATAAAATTCAAGAACAATTCCAACTAATAGCAATAGGGAAAACGAAAATTCTAGTTGGAAAAGGGAGAAATTTCTCGCGGAATTTTATTCATGATTGCCCTGATAGCTTTATTTCTTGAGTTAGGGTAAGTGCAATTCTGTTTTTTTACGTTTGATGTATAATAATGTAATTTACTGATTTGTCTAGAAAATTGATTCCAATTTAGAATTTCGGTTATAATGTAGACAAAAAAAAAAGTTGGAAGGAAATCTAAGCTGTTACAACCACAAGCCGAGATGCAGGGTGTCAAAATTAAATATTTCAGGTTGTGAGCATTTTTTTTATCTCTTGCATATTTACTCGATTTTAAAGACGGATTTTTTTTGGAAATTAAATGAAAATTTAAAGGTAGTGTGTCCACATTGCTTTATTTATCTCTCATGTTATTAATACTTATCTTATTTATCAACATCGACACAAAACAATATTCACCCTTATTCTATTTGGCGTTGGCAACAAATCGGTATTGCCGTAGATAGTATTGCCATTTATCGATAACTGTCAGCATATGTTTAGTATTCTGTAAGAAAAATTGATGTTGATGTTGCCGTTCATTTTGACGTCAATGTTTTTGATGTCGGGTTTTGTTGTGTTTATACCTCAACGAATTTGAAAAATTATTTAAATTATAAAAATGTGAAATATAAGACATAAAAAAGTATATATGCATGTATACATACATACATGATGCAATTATACAGGTAACTGTGTAAGGATAAATTGTAAAAAAGTGTAAGGATAAATTGTAATAAAGTGAAATATAAGAAATAAAAAAGTATATATGTATACATACATACATGATGCAATTATACAGGGGACTGTGTAAGGATTTGTTATAGGGAAAAATATAATATGGATAAAATTTAAATTACCAAACCCAACGAATTTGACAAGCTTGTGGAAGAGTTAAAAAATGTCTTCTTTAAGTTAGAGGATTCCACAGGAGCAGTGTTCCTAATAATTTCAACGTACAGTGGGAAAGTGTTGCGACTGCAGTAAATTCCCTCGGTCCACCAATTGAAACTAGTGGCGGATGGGAAAATGTAAAGTAAATAGGGTGTTGGGAAAGGTGTGTGTGTTGGGAATGTATACTGTACGAAAGAATTATTTTTATAGATCTGACGGACTTGAGGTTTAAATTAAAAAGGTTGCAAACAATGCTGTGTGGGAGAGCAACTTGAGGCACTGAGTCCCTTTGGAGTAAGCTCTAATCTCCTATAAACTTTGAGCTGATCCCTTTTGTTTCCAAAATAAGGTTCTATTGTATCCAATACATGCTTAGATGATGTTTTATTCAGCCGAATATAACTTTAAAATATTAAAACGATGAACATTACTCATTATTTTCCAAAAATATGTCGGAATTTATCACTAACTTTTCATTGGGTAACTTTTGTGTGAGAAATCTTCTTTTCACTATTAATTTAATTTTTTTCGTCCCGTTAGGAGAGAAAAACATTTTATTTTCATTTATTTACAAACCTTTTACTTATTCAGAAACACTTCTACCTAAAATAGTTAACAAAATGAATCAGCTGACTCAAATAGTGGATATGTGTATTGTATTTATCGATAAACAGGCAACGTCGTCGTGACATTGTTAGGGAATACAAAGTTAGCATTGATGTTGTGTTAAATTGATGTTGTTTCAAAATGCACGACGATGTTACCGACGCCAAATAAAATAAGGGTGATTATCTTACGTTCTTTACTTCAAATTGATATTCTAGTTGTCGTTATCGAAAATTATCAGTGAATTTCAACATATCTAGCAATTTTTTCGATTTTATCGTAAGTGAAATCATCGAATCGAATATATACTTTTTTATTGATATTAAAAAATTGTGTGGCTACCCACAGTTTAGAATTATTAAAATGTCAAAATTGTTGAAGACTTTTAAGATACGGGCCATAAAATGTTATCGTAAGCGACAGTTTACGTACAAAAACATATTTAAACATTTAAAAAAAACCTTCTTCTGAAAAATTTAGTTTTTGTATATTACTATTAAATCAAAAATAAGGCTCGATATGAAGGCATTCTACAAGAAAATCTAACTGCGATATTATGTTGATAGGATTTTAAATTTGTCGTTGCTAAATTTGATAACGACTTGATTTGAGGCAAACAATTATTAAAAATTAAGAAACTGGGGTCTAATCGTCGCTTTCGACAAGCAGCTGATTCGATTTTAATTTTTAGATATCGTATGTCTTAATTACAAACTGAAAAAAACTTGATCGAATCAGTTGGTTATCGAAAGCTACATTTCAACCCCAAAAAAATTTATAATAACAACTGTAACTCAGTTTAAGAAATTAGTGTAAAATTTGCAGAAGAATCCTTCTCTCAGAGTGGGATTCCGTAGAGCCACTTTGGTATGTGATGAAAAACAATTTCGATACGAACACGATTAAAAAACGATCAAAGCTGTGATTCGTTTGTTAAAGTTGTTTTGTCAATAATTTTCAAATTTGTTTTAAAGTTTTTTTAAATGATTTTTTATCAATTTCCTTATTATAATAGGTTTGTTCATTTACTAAAAATTATTACGAATTTGTAACAATTGTTTCTGGAAAGTGTTCATTAACTCACAAAGTTTGCAAAGAGAGAGAAAAAAATTGAGAGACTAAAACCTTCTACAAATTATTACTAGTAAAATTTTTACTTGCAAGAATTATCCAACCACCTGTTGTATGTTTTGTTGTCAAATTATTTATTTCAAAAATATCTGAAAAAGGAAAACTGAAAATTTAAAAATTGTTCAGTGGTGAGTAGCAATATACTATAACATTTTGCATATGCTACGATGCAAGACCTTTTACACAATAGCCCAATTCACAATCTACGATGCAAGACCATTTGCACAAGTTTGTGAATTGGGCTAATGATATTGTATTTAATGCCAATTATTAGACATCGTTTGCTAGTCTGTTAGACAAAAAAGTTTAAAGAAATTTTTTTAATGCACAAAATGAAAAGTTTTGCATACTTTTTTTTGCCAATTGTAATTAGTATATATAAAACTTAAAATAAAAAGAATAAAAAGACATTTATACGTTCTAATTAAGTTTTAATCGACAAATTTTAACAAGTAGTTTTTGTGCGACGAATTCATTGAAGTTCGTCTTTCATCTCAATTTTATTTTTACAATTCATATAAATCTTGATAAGGAAATATTCCAGAGAAATAAAATCACTCCAAACGCTAATAATAGTATTAATCAAATGCACTTAAAACGTTATCGAAAAACAATATTTCAAGATAAAACATGTAAAACTGTACACGTTATAAATACATATATACAAACATATGTATATATCGTTATCTCAATAGAGAAAGGTCCTAACTCATTATTTTTTTGAAATCGAGATTTTTGCGATTTTCGACAAATTGTATGTTCTTCCACCAAAATATGCAAAAAAACTCGATTTCAAAAAAAATAATTACTTAGGAACTTTCTATAGTAAGATAACGATATGTATGTACATGGAGGTGTGTATCTTCTTTAATATTTTTAAAAATGTATTTTTTGATATTCATAAGTATAAACTTATGGCATTTTCTTTTCTAGAAAAAAATGTTACATTTACTGCACTTTTCAATGAAATATCGCAATAATATGTTTTTTTTAAATAGAGAGTTTATTAGAAATTTTTGTAACTTTTTGCTTTAAACGAACGCTAAATTGCATTTCTGAATAAAAAGTTTTAAAATTTTGCACTTTTTGTAGAAAAGAAAACGTCATTAGTTATGTTTCTTTTTATTAAATTTCAAATCAAAGTTAATATGATTACTCATGAAGTTGAAATTTAACTTTAATATTTTTTTATTGAATTGTAAATATATATTTTGTTTCAGGTTAAAATTTATTTTTTTTATTTGGTTTTTCATTTATTTATTCACCTATGTAGTTATAGTTTTTGTCATTATCAAATAAATTATATGTAATTCATTATCAAATTTGTATATTCCTGGCTTTGTTGACTTGAAACTTCGACAGGAAATTTGTTCGACAAATATTGCTAAATATGTATGAAGCTTTTGTTTTTTCTCTACCAAAAGCAATTTTTTACAAATAGCAAACAGAATGCTTTTTTGCTAAGAGGTCATTAATATTGAAATATTGCATTCTTTTCATTTCAATTTATTTAATTAAATTTTATTGTTTTTTATTTATTTCCTTCTAGTTCTTACTTGTTGGGCAGTATATTTTATTTTTATTTAATGTAGCAAAATCATTTGTTTTATATGCTTTATAATTTTAATAACAAAACACCTGTTGTTGTTTGTTTAGGTTTCGTAAAGTTTGTTGTAATATTTTTTCAATTATTAATTTTTTTTTAAATGTTTACCCTTTTAAAATATTTTTATTTGATTCATATTTGAAGTGACAGAGAAAAATTTAACTTTTTTCTATATTTTTTCCACTTCAGTTTTTGTTAAGCTCGTATTTATGGCAAAAACAACGAAAACAATAATTAAAATATTTATTAATATAAAAAAAAATTGCAACAATTAAGGTTTTTAATTTTTTTTATTATTTGGTTGCAGTTGTTTTAATTGCTCTTTCCTTTTGTAGTTTTTTATTTTTGCATATTCTATTTAGTAATTTTGTTTTTCTTTATGGATGCATAATTTTGGTTTTTAATTAATTTTTAAAATATTTAACTAACATTTAGAGAACATTTAACATTTTAAAGTTCTTGGCAGTTATAATGCTTCATAATAAGAATTTTAAATTTTTGTTGTTTAATCGCTTGATTTTTTTTCTTCAAACATCAGTTTTACAATAATTTCATAATCAATGCTAGCACTATAATTAGCAATAGTTCAAGGTTTTTATTTATTAATTGCATATTTGTTTAAATTATTATCGAAAGTAGACTAAAAAAAATTTTAGAATTCAAAATCTCTTGGGAATCAAATAGTAAAAATAATGAAATATTTTGCAGAGATAATTTTTATGTTAAACAAAGAATATTAAAATGTTGAACACATTCAAAAGAAAATAAATTTGTATCGTTACAGAAAGTGCAAACCATCCTATCTAATAAATTTTGCAAATTTTAAAGGAGAAATAAAAACACCATAACAATATAACTAATATAATAATATAATAAGTTTCGGACAAAAATGTGAAAACATGTACAGTTATTTCCGGTTAATTAATCCTAGGTTTATTGATTAACCAAAAAAAAACTTGCAATTAAAATTTTTAATGCAAAATACAGAAAAGTGTCAACTTGAGTTTCGTTTTATTTGCTAAACGTTTCATCGAAATCATAGCTCTATGTCTGTTTTATATATTTTTATTCAGGAACCTTATATAAAGTTTAGTTCCACTAAACCAGCGTTTAATCTTGCACTGATTTCGTAGTATTAACGTCTAATAAATCAGTGCAAGTTAATCTCTATTTTTGGTTTATAATGTGTTTAAACTAGCAAACCTATAAAGGTGAATTCATCCATTGTTCCGGAACAAAATGTTTGTCTCGAGAAAATTTTTTTTACTGAGACTGTTTTGCAAGACGATTCATCCATTTCGAACATTTTGTCTGGAAAATCAAGCTACCATATGAAAAACGTGTGAAAACGATGTGTTTTCATTTTACAAGTGGCAGCACAGCGGCAATTTTTAAAATTTTCTGTGTCACACACACCTTTTTAATTGTTTAATGCAATTCTTTCGTTCATTTCCATACATATGTATATGTTTTTTTAATTTTCCTTTATATCTATTCTAATAAATACAAGTATACTCTGTGCTTTCATTATTCATATAACATGATTTGGCAGATCAGTTCAACTTTGGCTGAAAAATTTAAATAGTTGGCAGCTCAGTTCGATTTTGTCCGGACAAAAATTAAAACAATTCATGCAGAAAATGTCTCTCTCTATCTCTCTAAAAAAGAGAACCGTCAAACTCCAAATAAAAAAAATTTTGTCGGGACAAAAATTTTGTTCAGAAACAATGGGTGAATCCAGCATAAGGGCTAATAAATCAGTCAAAGTTTAAACGCAGGTTTAGTTAAACTAAATTCAAATTTATATGTAGTGTAAACCAGACAGGAGTAAATCAGTGAACCATACCTTATGTGTAGTTTGAAAAATAATATTGTGGCAGCACTAGAATAGATGTCAAAAAACAGCTGTTTTGCAGCAGGCTTTCAATTCTTTGCGCAATCAAATAGGCAAAAAAAATGCTGAAAATACAAATGGTCCGTAAGTAACAAAACCATATGGCCTGTATTGATAGTTTAAACGACCAATTTTCTGCGTTTACAGATGGATTAAAGCAGTTCAATTATCTTTTAGATTTTCAAAAAAAAACCTTCTTTAATTACACGTTTTAATACACAAAATTGTACAGTTTATGTGTCAGTATTTTCGATTTGGCAAATCGTGCCATTCCATTCCATTTCATTCCATTCATGATTTGCAGAATATATGTGTGTTCACATTTTCACGCTTGTTCGTTAATACTTTTAATTAAAAATTTCCTTGATTCAGCGCCTAATACTAAAGTTAAACGACCAAAAAACTTTTTTTTCAAGTTTTTCACAACAAATACTACAAATCGTCGCTCCAGAATAGTTTTGCCCCATCAGAGTCCTGCACGATGACGGCTCACAGCCGGCTGATGCGAGCCGCTGATAATTTTAGACAGCCGCACCGCCACCGATTGCTAATGGCAGCACGTTTTTTAAACTAAACTTATCTGTGACGAAAATAATTAGAAAATTTGTAGACGCAAGGCACATTTACTACGATTTTCTACACTTACCGACGATGTAAGCGCTCGTTTTCATGTCGAAAATTACTATTCATTCGAGAGAAAATGGTATCCTAGACGCGAGTCTTCTAAAAGATTTATGACTGGCGTTTCTGATCAATTTCGATTCACTTTCGATACATTTTGTGGTATTAATTACATCAGTTAATTTGTTTTAAATTGTTATGTATATATGGCGGTTGGTTTCTGGTTTACTGCAGACATTATGTATTTTGAATATACTGTGCCGCAAACCAGAAACCAACCGACGATATGTAAATTCAATCACTTTGTTTTTTTTTATTTTACTGCATGATCTTCCTGTTTGTTTTTGGTTTTTAAACAAATCACTTTCTACGTCCCAGCAAAAATTTTGCTTCAAAAAAGCAGGTTTTTGCTATTATAAAGTAAAAGTAGCGCTGACGAACCTGCTGATATCGCTGCTGATTTTTGTATAGCGAGTTCTCGGTTTGAAGAACTACATTTTTGCTCACTATTAAATCGCTTTTTTTTTGCTGTAGTTTGCTTCATATACGTTCACTGCTTTTTAACAAGCTCGTATTTTGAAGCGAAGTATGATGCGCTTTATTGCCCTATTGCTTCAAAAAACATGAAAATTTTTTATTGGGGTAGGTATTTCTGGGAATCATTTTCGAGCCTTATTTTAAGCACAGAACTAATTAAGCAGTTTTTGACCATCTAAGGCAGTCGAAAAAGACTCAGTTTGGTGAAACAATCTTCCACATGCTGACTGGGTAGATTCATATGTATGTATTAGGGTATTAATTTAATCGAGGTTTTGCTTTAATTAATCAAGGGGTTTGCTTAATCGGTTAATAATTGATTAATTTCGGTATAAAACGGTTAACCGATTAATAAAGTTTTTCCATAAATCCAGTAATTTCATCACAAAATTATTCGGCGCAGGTCTCTGCCGACCATTCTTGACAAAAATTAGTTAGATATGGAGTATATTTTGAATACCCTCTTTCTGAATCAAAAACGCGTTTCACGAAATTTATTATTGTTTCTGAGATATTAAGCATTAATGTTGCTCCAAATCCACAATTTTTTTTTTGTTTTGTTTAATAAGTATAGTTTTACAGTATTCCCCACTGTTTTGCGATTGCATTAAATTCTTCATACAAAAACATACGAAGTAAAGTTAACTCTTGTTTTGCTTTATTTCTATAAGAAATTAATAATAAAAAAGAAGCTGCTATAAGAAAAATTCAACGGCGACTGTTAAGCAAAAACATCATCACACAGAATAAGCCGCCGATTACATGTTTTAATAAAAACTTATTAAACACTAAAATAAAATAAAATATACCTTAATTATTCATGTTCGAGTATAACAGAAATTATTTAATTTCCTTCTTTATATTAAATACAATTCAATTACTTCTTTTTCTTGTGCAATTGTATAGGCGGATCGATAGTTAAAAATATTACGGCGGCGGCTTCTGGGTCGGCGTTAAACGATCGACTTATTTCTTTATAAAGAAAAATAAGACAAAACAAGACAAATCCTAAATTTGGAACAGTGTATTTAATAAAGAATTCGCCTGAACACATTTCTAAAATTAAAAAAAAATTTGTTTTTAAATTAAATAAATCACGGCCATATTTTAAAAATAATTATTTGTATTTCAAGTGTGCTTTAGTTAAAATTATTATGGACATTTTTTTTTATTCTATCCAATAAAATGTTTAATTGATATTCAAAAATTGCTGATAAAAATTTTATTTCGTTTTTGTTTGCGTCATTCAAAAATTATTGAGTCAATACACAAAATTGAGGTGTTTACGTTTCAACTTTCAATATTGTTTGTTTTACATAAAATAAACTTTCATTTTTAACATTTACTTAATTTATTTAGTCATTTCAATTTAAGAACAAAATTATAATTTTCCATGACTATTTTAAAATTGTTTCAGCCTTTTTAAAATCGAGAAGTCTTGCCCCAGGTCATTAATTAATATCGAACAGAATTTCAAAATATGTATTTTCATTTAAAATGTTTTTTTTTCGTAAGATGTAAATGTTTATTAATTAAATATTTTGCTTACTTAAAATTTTTTTTAAGCATTATTAAAGTTTAAGGTTAGACACATAATTTTGTAAGATAATATATATTAAATAAAAACTGAGATCATAAGAATGAAAAAAAAACATTTTTGAACATAATTATTTCTCTAATTTAATTTTAAAAAAAAATTTCTTATGAGATTTTCAATTGATTTCATTTGCCAATTAAAAATATTTATTTATATAAACGAATGTCATACTTTGGCACAAGTGTAAATGGTATTTGTTCTACAAGTATTTTAAACATAAAAGATTTTAAGATTTAACAGAATTGGGACGAAGGACGATTTTGTAAAACAACATGAATTTTACATGAAAAATTTGTTGCCTAAATTTATCAATTGTGATGAATTAATATTTAAAGCCGTTTAAAAGGTTTTGGTAAACAAAACTAGCAGCTGATAGTGCAACTATAATAGGTTTGTTCATTTACTAAAAATTTTTGCGCATTTTTAGCAATTGTTACTGGAAATTGTTTATTAACTCAAAATGTTTGCAAGGAGAGAGCGCCAAAAAATTGAGAGACAAAAAAATTATTAAAAATTTTTGGATTTCGGCCAATTAATTAAAAAACGATTTTTAAAAATTTTGTAATTTAAAATATTATCAAACAAGATGATCATAAATACATTAGAAAAAGTACAACTGCATCATAATTTCCATCCATGGTTCTGATATGAATAAAATTTCCTTGCAAGTTTTTACCAGTAATGATATAAACACAATTGGGACGAACGACCAATTTCGTCCACGTCGACGAATTCGTCGATATGCATTCGCTGCTTAAATTCGTCGTGTGAAGCACAATAACGACAAATTTACTCACCGAATACCTCTCTCACATTTGATCAAGTTGGTTGTTGTGTGTACAAAGACAGAGAGAGAGAGAGAGAGAAATTTGTTTTTTCGTCGTTAAATAGAAATAAATCTATTGCAAGTTCGTTACGCACGGCAACTTTCGTCCAACGTACTGATTGTAATAATTTTCATACACACACATGTATTTTATTTCTTACGACGAATATTCGTAACCAAAAATTCGTCGCTCGTTCCAGTTTTGTTTATAGCATAAGAGTCTAAACAAAATGTTTGCGGTGCGGTGCGATTTCTCGTTGCGGGAGAGAAAAATAAACATAATACAACGGAAAACGGCACCGGCAATACTTGTCATTGTTTGTTTAAATTTTCGTTAATTTTTATGTGCATATATTTTTATAACTAAAAACAAAAAATAATTAACATTTTATACATTCGCAGATATATTTGATATATTTTTTTAAACTTTTATAATCTATGACAAAAATGTTTGAACTTCAAAATCATGCTTTTTTTACAAAATTTTTGTGAACACAGCCATTATTATTCAAAAACTACGGCAACGTCAGCAAGAGAAAGAATATCAAAAATTAAGAGAATAAGAAACTCCGCAATGAAAATAAAATAGATTTTAATTTTATTCTGTCCCGCACTGCGGTTTTTTACTTCAAAATCGTATGGAAAACCGCACCGCAATAAATAATCGTTAGTTACATTGTGTTCAGACTCTTAAGCGTTCATTTACTTTTTCGTATCTGGGAGAGTAATTTTTTAAATGTCTGCTTTACTCTCTCGTTGCAAGTTTCTGCTAAGAAAGTAAATGAACAGACCTAATGTATATAAAAATGCATTCACTAGAAATATAAAATTATAAATTAACGTTTTGAAATAATCTTATATTTTAAAAAATGATGTGTGTTCATACACTTTTTATAAATAAAAACATAATAAAATTATCACAATTCTCAAGTTTATTAATCGTGCGTCGACATCAGAAATGTGAATAAACCTATCGC
Organism: Tachina fera; assembly: GCA_905220375.1. NCBI lineage: Eukaryota > Metazoa > Arthropoda > Insecta > Diptera > Tachinidae > Tachina > Tachina fera. Next base: position 66,414,598 of record LR999966.1, read on the forward strand.
AGAGTTCGTTGCGGACTTCAAATTTCGCCGACGTATACATAACACAGAAAAAAGTGTTCACCAATTAATGTTTTGAATTAAGAATTTAATTGATTCAATAACATTTTTAATTGTATTAATTAATGTGAGTGGAAAAACTTAATTGCTTTATAGGTTAAAATTTAATTAATTTTTTTACTGATATTACAACAAATATTTTAATTAATATTACAAAATTATTTATATTACTTTTTTGTGTGAGTAAATTTCTGTAAATTTTCATGTTTTATTTCCGATGGCATAAAAAGTGTCGTTCGTCACAGTTGTGTTTAAAAAATAACTTTTATTTAAATTTTAATTTAATTAATTTACCACATGACTTGGAGCTTGACTGATGTGTTGTTTACTGATAACAATAAACAAATTTGAGTTTGTGTTCAGGTGTAGGTTAAAAAAAGAGGGACAGGCTGTAAATGTTATTTCCATTAAAGTTTGCAAAAGCAAAACATCAGTTCCAGTTAATGTACTCGTAATTGCAGAGCAATAATATCCTGGCCCCAAGATGTTTTGGCAAAAATTCTACAAATATTATTATGTGTTTAATAAATATTACAGTTTTCGTTTCAGCTTAAATAAATTTTTAAATATTTAATTACATATTGACCAAGCTTAATAATATTTCAGTGCACATTGAACAATATCATGTTTTCTTTAAACCTTAAACTTCTATATTTAATGGTTTGTTTTTTATTCAATACAAACTTGAATTTTGACATTATTTTTTTTTTCGTTTATCATGCTGATAACTGCCATGCAAAGCAGTATTAAAATTTATAGTTCTTTGCCATTTGTGTTTTTTTTTTTTTTTGTCTAAGAAATACTTGATTGGTTGTTTTTTTTTCTTAAAGTAAGTACAATTTACTTTCAATTTTCTTCAATTTTATTTACTTTTATTTTGCATTTTGAAAAAAAGAAAATACTTTGTAGTAATTAATATGTACTCGTATATTCTATTGCTTGTTGTTCATAATACATTAAAATTTTTTTTTTTAATTAATTTCTATTGGATTTTATTGTTATGACATATTTATGAATATTTTGCATGTTTCTTTGTTTAAATAATTAATGGATTTGAGTTTTGTGTATTGAAAATGTATTGATTGTAAGTGTTCAGACAGTAACACGGGAAGAGAATAGAGTGGTGTTGACAAATTTTAGCAACAAAAAAAATTAAAGGTATAATTAATTAATTTGTAATAGTTCTTTGCTTAAGATATTTATATACATATGTATATTGATATTTTATTTTATTTCAAATATTAAAATTTTAGCCGAAAAAGAAATATTTAAAAACTTCCTTAAAAAATAAAATATACAGTGAACTCTCGTTAATATGAACTAACAGAAATCAACAGAAGAACTTCTGCTTTTCAGGACTGCGAAAATTTTTACTAGACTGTGTTAGTTTCTTTAATGTCATATCTAAACAGGATTGAGCTTCCTTCACACCTCAATATTTTTCCCGATAGCGAGGAATAATTCTTTATATACCAGTGTATTTATTTAAAAATTAATTTTTCACAGTTTCTTCGACAGTTTTATACGCTGGCTTAACGATATAATTGATGGGTCTTATTACGAGTGTCGTATTATAACTTCGACTACGGCGGCGATTTTGTACTAGACTAAAGAACATTGCAGAATTTTTTCTTTAATCTAGTACAAAATCGTTGTGGACGAAGTCGTCATACGACACTCGTAGTAAAGCCCAATGTTTACACGTGCCGCCATTTAATAACAACACAAACTTGCCAGATTTATCAAAAACGCACTGAACACATGCCGTTTACGTGTTTATTGATGTGCTTAAACCTAAAACTTGTTATTTGAGATATTTAACAAAACATGTCAATGTATGATAAAACATCTCAAAATCACCGTCTTCACGCTCTTAAACAATAAAGAGACGTTAAACACGTAAGTGTGAACCCAGTATTAGTTAACAAACTATTTTTTAATATACGGGAATTGTTAATCAGAGCAGGGCTGATTGATTTTACAAATAATTTAAATTTCTGCTGCGGTCTATGTGTTTAATGCCTCAATGTGCTGCGAATTATTTGCTGTTTGAAGCTCCAGCTGTATTTATTAACACTTTTTTCCTAAAAATTAAAAGTTTCTTAACTTAAAAAATTCAGCTTTTATTTAGTAATGACAAGTTGGTTATTTTAAAAATTTTAAGTAATGTTTATCCATATTTATAGAGTTCATACAAAAAACCTGCTCTTCATATTACTAGATAGTCCGCTATGGTGAAAGTTCGAATTGCCAAGAGTTCACTGTATAAAAAAGGTATATTTTCTCTGGAATAGCTACAAGAAAACAAAACAAACAAACAAAAAATATCACGAATTTTATAAAAATATTTTTAAAAAGTTTTTTTTTTAAATATTTTAAAATGTTAACGGTCTAATACATAAAAACTTACAGCAGCTTAATTAAACTTCCATGAGCAAATATAATAAAAAATTATTCTGAAACGCAACAGTTGTATGAAAATGTTATTTCGTCGGCTTAAGGCTCAGTTAGACGACTGTAATGTAATTTAACTGCAACGTAGGAAAGAGCTGATCGATATTTTTATATGACAAGTAGGTTACGTTACATTACATCTCTATAATCATTTTCATTACTTTTCACATAACAATGTCGATCAGCTGTTTACTACTGTTGCAGTTACTTTACATTACAGTCGGCTAACTAAGCCTTTAGACTCTCGTTCTTCACTGTATACACGCAGGTGCAAAGCAATAACACTTTTTCTTTTCTCTTTGTATGTATGTATTGGTTTTTACAACAAGAAATATTGAATACAAATTAGTTTTTCTTTAAACGTATTGGTGTTTACTCTTCCACAACGAACTTTTGGGTACCGCTGGCTTAGAGTACAAAACTGCTAAATCACTTGAACTAAATTTTACAAGAGGAACAAACAATTTTTAAATTTTTTATACATTAAAATAAATAGTTTAGCCAGTCGATTCTGCGTCTCCATATCTCTCTCCCTCTCCTTCGAACGGCATTAAAATGTCATATGTTATCAAAAGTGAATTTTGCAGACACTATGTATAAGCCGACGATATTTAGTAGAACATACAATTGCGGGATTCAAACGGAATTCTTAAGTATCATAGTGTAAATACTGTTTAAAACTATTTTAATATAATTATTTTTGCTTTTGTTTTCCTTTTAACAAAAATATTAAAACATTATGACACTATAGCACTTAAGACTACGGTTTGAGTCCCCCAAAATAATTTGATATGTTGGAAAAAATACTATTAACATCATAGGGAATGTAAGCTACACTTATTTTTTACTAGACCTTTTTAATTAAAAGAAAATTTGTATACTATAAAATACGAAAATATTAAGAAAATAATGCTTAGTGATTGATGCACATACAATGAAACCAAGAACAAAATAAAACTCGTTATCGAGTATTATTTTCATATCTTGTACATACAATAATGTATACTACATATATAAAATCGTTTTGTGTATTTGTTCGTAACGCATGATCTCTGGAACCATAAGAGTTGTGGAGCTGAAATTTTAAACGCAGGTTCGGGTCAATACCCAGTAGGATTTCGTTTTTTACTGTGTGAAGTAGTTTGTAGTTAAAAAAAAAAAAATTTCGCGGATAAGACAACATTTGCCGGGTACAGCTTGTATAATTATTAAATTCATGTAAATGATATTTTGTCTCTTAGACCCTATTTCACCAATTTATTTAAATATCAATTCATATTTAAAATTCATTTTTCCATACAAAAATGCATGAAAATCGTCATTTAAATATGAATTGATTTTTGAATAGAGTTGGTGAAATTGGCCATTACAATTTTTTTTATTAAATGAATATTCATTTTAAAAAATTGTAACAAATTTGTATGCTTAAAAACAATAGAGTTATTCAGACATTTCCATATATTCATGAATTCATATTATTGTCAAACTACATACAAAAGTAAATTTGTCCAGTTGTTATCAGACGTGTGCAAGTCTTAAATTGTTCAAAAGCTAAAGCTGAAATAAGGATTTATATGAATTAGACCGATTCGAAGATTCGATTTAATAATTAAAATATCACAAAATTTCCTTTAAATGTGAGAAATTTTAGCAAACTTCTTAGTAACCATATTCATAAACGATTATTAAAGTTAAAGTTGACTTAAAACGTGCATTTTATATGAATATTTTATTGGCAATGAATAATCAACATACACATTAAAACTGAATGTATTTTATGTGTACTCATATTCAAATATAATATATTTTATCCAGGAGATTTAAAATGTATCTTTACCTTAATATATAAAAGCCCTAACTCATTATTTTTTTGAAATCGAAATTTTTGTATATTTCCATAGAAGAACATCTATCTATTGTATCGAAAAGTGCAAATATCTCTACTTAAAAAAATAATGAGTAAGGGCTTTTCTGTATTAAGGTAACGATATGTATTGTTTATGAACTATTACAAATTGAATTACAAAAACTTCTTCGCGTTTTGTTTTTTTTTTTATTAAAAAATAATATATAAAGCAAAAGCAATATAGGAAGAGAAATTGATTTCAAAATCAAAATGGAATTGAATTATACAAACAAGTATTTAAAAAGGATAAAGGAATGTAATTAATTATTTATACAATTATTTTGAATTGAGCAAATATTCAAAATGAATTTCAAAAAAATTATTTTTTTCATTCATATTTTTAATTAAAAATTTTAATTGCTTTAATTAATTTAATTCTAAGAAACTTAATCAATATCATTAGTTTGTTTACAGATGCAAATTCAATTTACTTTTTAATTGATATTACAAAATTTTCAAGTAAAAATTGCATTATTCTATTTTTATCTGTTAATCTCATAAATCAATTGATGATTTTCAATTGCAAAACTCATTAATTAACTGAGGCAGACAAAAACGAATATTAAACAAAAAAATAAACAAACAATTTGCTCAAAATAAAAGTGTGTTTTAATGCTGATTTTAAGCAAGCAATGAGTATCGAAGAAAACGCGAAAGTGAATAATTTTGTACTTGAAAATGTATTTCCATTGTAAGAGGATTTATTCGCCTTCTTAGTAGTACAGACTTGTATTTTTAAGAAAGGAAAATAAAGCTACAAAGCCAAGTATAATACTAAAAAATATTAAAATTTTTTATATTGTATCAATATGCACACACATGCATAATGAGTACATACTCGTATGTAGTAAATATGACTTCGTTTATGTTCTGTTTTGTAATAATTTTTGTATTCATAGATTTTGGTCCTAAATAATTTCGAAGACGTGGTATCTTGTTTTTTTTTTAAGGGAGATTTAAAGGCAGAGAGTTTAGAATTAAATAAATATGAATTTCTTGCAGTAAGAAATTTAGGAAATGAGTGTTTCATATTTGTTAAATCTTTTATATATTTAGGTGGGTGATGTTGTTGTTGTTGCAATTTTTTATCATATGGTGTAGTTCTATGTTACAATTTGTTAATTTGCATTTGCATTAATTAAGAATTAACTAAGAGTTCTTATAAATCATAAAAAAAAATTATTTGCTACTTATAAAGTACTCGTAAATATGTATATTAAAGTAGTAAAACACACAAATATACCACACACACTTCAAAACCAAACCTCTTGCCATGGATGTCATCTGCAATTACTTCTCCTATACTTCTGGCCATAGCAAATTATGCATTTGTGCTTTTACTCTCCGGTTGATCAGACTTATGAGTTCCATGCATGATTTGTGTTGATAATAATACGTATTTGTTTGAAATATTGTTTGAATGTTATTTTCATGTTGTTGTTGTTGTTGTTATTGAATTATTAACTAAACTCCGCACCACTACTTCTCCCTTAGGACCAGCTCAACAAAAATAAAATAATAGTCTTTGCTATTTTATACAAAATTTGATCACTTTGTCGTCGTTAGCACTGTAGTAGTTTGCATTCATCTTCAATGAATCGTCAATTTAACACTGCTCCGAGTTCAATCCCAGCCATTTTCTTTAATCATATGAGCTAATTCTATGATGTATTTACCCTCTTTATATTTTTGGCTCGATTCGTAGGCATGTTCGTATTTCCAACCGAGCGGTGTTTTACAACATTCACAATAGATGTCAGCCACTGCATGCAGACCGGTAAGCAGCACTCTTTCTTCTGTCTGGCCACAGGCCACATTAACAACAGAATTAAAGAGATAAGCAGGACCTTGGCTGCCCTGAAATGATTTTGAGATTAGCTCATCGTGTGAGGCCAAATGAGCTCGACAGTGAACACATGAGTAAGTCCGATTGGTGGATGGCAAGTACGATTGAAATGTTTTGACCATTTTTAATTTTTAGTCCTGAAAAGAAAAGAAAAACAGAAAATTAGAAAATATGTTCAATGTGTTTTTAAGAATAACAAAAATTAAACAAAAATTAATTAAATTATTCTAAACTGCTGGACCGATTTTCTTAAAACATGGCTAAAACCACTCTCGTTAAAATCACCTTTCAAACAGAAAAGGCTAAATCAAACTCGGTCCAGCCGTTTGGTCTGCACGTGGTCACGGACAGACACACTCTACAAACTTATAACATCCCCTTTTTAGTCGGGGGTTGAAAAGGAAAGCGTTTTATGATTTTCTTTTTCATGAATAAATTTTATTATTTAATTAAAAGTACTATTTTGAGATTACATTAAATTCAATTACAATTAGATGTAATTGTAAAAAAAGTAAATTACCATTACTAATAATAAACATTTCCAATTACAATTACTAGTAATAAATATTTAAATTTCAGTATACATCTGATCTGAAACAAGTTCAATTACATTTTTGCAAAAATAAGTTTTTTTAACTGTATCTTTTTAAATATGTATTCAGTAAACCAAGGACTATTTACATACATACATATGTACAATGTACCTAATAGATTTTCACATTCGAAAGTACTGTCATATTGATTGAACGATTTTGTGCTTACATAAACTATTTTAAGCATCCAAGATAACAAAACTATAAAAATTAAACAATAAAAACTAAGGTTTTTAAAGAGTTAATTATTGCTTAAAAAAAAGAAACAGAGTTTTTAATTCGATCGATTCCGAGCAGATTTAGGTATTAATACTGTTGCAGCTATTCTTTAATAATAATTTATTTAATTTATTTTATTAGTTTTATTAATTTTATTTATTTTGTTTACATAATTTACTTAATTTATGTAATATGTATAATTTATCTAATTTATTTAATATATCTAATTTAATTAATTTAATTAATTGATTTAATTTGTTTAATTTATTTAATTTTTTATTTTATTAATTTTATTTATTTAATTTATTAAATTTATCTAATTTTTTTAATTTCTTTAATTTATTTTTTTATTATATTTATTTTATTTAATTTTTTTATTTTTTTTTTATTTAGAAAATAAAATTAATTAATAAGAATGTTTTATTCTATAGAATTGAAAATTCTGCACTTAATCCCGATTAAGAAATTATTCCCAATTAAAATTTATTCATTAGTTTATTTATTTATATGGCTTTTAATTTTTTTATTTTTTATTTTTATTTATTTATGTATTTACTAATTTCTTTAATTCTTTGACTTTTGCATTATTTAATAATTAATTAATTTATTTGTTTATTTATTTTTTTTAATTTCTTTATCTGTTTATTTTATTTATTAAATTTATTTAATTTATTTAACTTATTAAATTTATTTAATTTGCATAATTTATTTAATTTATTAAATTTGTTTAATTTATTTTTATTTAATTTATTAAATTTATTTAATTAGGTTAATTTGTTTAATTCATTTAATTCGTTTAATTAATTTAATTCATTTAATTTACCTTATTTATTTAATGTATTTAATAAATTTAATTTATTTAACATTCCTTATTTATTTAATTAAATTTATTTAATTTATTATTCTATTTATCTTATTTATTTAATTTCTTTATTTAATTTACTTAACTTATGTAATTTATTTACACAATTATTTATTATTTTATTAAATTTATTTAATTTATTTAATTTTCCTTATTTATTTAATTAAATTTATTTAATTTATTATTCTATTTATCATATTTATTTTATTTATTTAATTTCTTTATTTTATTTATTTAATTTATTTAATTTATTTATTTAATTTGTTTAACTTATTTAATTTATTACAATTTATTTAATTATTTTAGTTAATTAAATATATTCAATTTGTTTCATTTATTTAATTGATTAAATTAGTTTAATTAATTTAATTTATTTTATTTATTTAATTTTTTTAATTTATTGAATTTATTTAATTTATGAAATGTATTTAATTTTTATACAATTTATTTAATTTTTTTAATTTATTAATTATTTATTGAACTTATTTAATTTATTAATTATTTATTGAATATATTTAATTTATTTTATTAGTTTTAGTTATATTAATTTTCTATCTATCTATCTATTAATTGTATTATTTTTTCTAATTTTATTAATTTAATTTTATTTTATTTATTTTATTTATTTTAATAATTTTATTCATTTTATTTATTTTACTTATTTTATTTAATATTTTTATTATTTTTATTTATTTTTTTATTATTTTATTTACTTTATTTATTTTATTTTATTTATTTTATTTATTTTATTTATTTCATTTATTTTATTTATTTTATTTATTGTATTTAATATATTTATTTTATTTATTTTATTTACTTTGTTTATTTTATTTACTTTATTTATTTTAATCATTTTATTCATTTTATTTATTTTACTTATTTTATTTAATATCTTTATTGACAATAGTTTTTATTCGACCTTTTTTTTGTATTACATTATTTTTATTTTAATTAATTAATCATAAGGTAAATTTTCATGCAAAAACCCTTGAAAAACTTATATGTATTTAAACTTTTTAAACAACTAATAATATATATGACTGTGTGACAAATTTTAATGAAATCGCGATACCTGGGACGTGTTATTATTTTTCTGGTAGGTATTGTCGATTGTGATTTTACAAACACCTCCAAAATCTTGAGTTACGGGTTAAAACCCTTACTTATCAACCTCTAACTAAGTTAAATATTAACCGATTTTGAATTAATAAACGGTTTTGGAAAGAAGAGACTAAGATCTTTCGAATGATATATATATATATATATTGTTTCAGAAAATTTCAGATATACATATGTCGTATTTTTTCACCAAATATAGTCTTTTATAACCTTTTCCAAAAAATGGTAAAAGGGTATATATAGGTTTGTCATTCCGTATTTAATTTCCACTATATTAATAAGCGACGTATAAAGTATATATATTCTGGATCCTTATGCATAGGGAAGACGAACAAGCGATGTCCGGACTGGTGTGTCAGAAATTTTCCGAAACTTTTCTATTAAAAATCAGCAAAATCGAGCAGACGGTTTCAGAGCTGGAAAACTCAAACTCTGTTTTCCCATGCAAAATAACTACAGAAAACTAGTTTTTATTAATTTTTTATTAAATTAACCTATTTTATACTTCAGTATGAATAAAATTGGTGTTTCTAATTTATAAAAAAAAAATTTAAAAAAAAAATAAAAACATTAAAAAGACGTTTCCAGGGTTGGAAAACTTTAATATTTTTTGTTAAATTAAACATATTTTATGTTTTAAGAAAAATGCTATTTTCTCAGGAACCGTAAGAGCTACGGATCTGAAATTTGGACAGTGTCGCTACAACAAAAAAATATAAGCTAAAAATTCAAGGGTGTTCCAAAACGAGCATCGAAAAATATTAAAATCCCATGTAATATACATATATACAATTGTATGTACATATGTATGTTTATAGACGCTCGAAATTTGTAAAATTACTGTATTTTTATACAGACACTAAAACAATTAACACTAAAATTTATAAAAATTAAAACTACAGGGTGTTCTATCACTTTACTTAATTTTGACAACTTGCTCTATCTTGGTAACCGTAGGAGGCAAAGTCTTGAAATTTTCAAAAACGATAAAACAAAAAAATCCCAAAATTATAAAATCGCCAAACCGAAAAAAATCGCCAAAACCCGAAAAAAATCGCCTAAACGAAAAACCACGAAATTAAAAAAATTCTAGCACTAAAATAAATTGCAAAAATTTAAAAATCGCTAAAATGAATAATATCTCCAAAATGAAAAAAAAATCGACAAAATAAAAAAAGTCATGAACCTTAAAAAATCGCTATAACGAGAAAAAAGCACCAAAACTAAAAAAGCACCAAATTAAAAAAATCAACATAACGAAAAAATCACGTTTAAAAAAATTCTAGCAACAAAATATATTGCAAAAATTAATAAATCGCTAATATTAAAAAAATCGTCAAAATTAAAAAAAACCGCCAAAATAAAAAAACGCCAAAACTAAAAAACAAACACCAAGTAAAAAAACCAAAAACCTAAAAAAATCGCTAAGCGTAAAAAACACTAAAACTATACAGCATCAAAGTAAAAAACGCAAAAAAACAAAAACCGCTAAAACGAGAAAAAAGCATAAGAACTAAAAAATCTCAAAACTAAAAAAAACGCCAAAACTAAAAAACCTTTAAAAAAAACTAAAAAAAATTAAGTAAACGCCAAAACCACAAAAAAATCAATAAAGCGAAAAAAACACCAAATTTAAAAAAATGTGACAATCGCCATATTAAAAAAAATGCCAAAAACCTTAAAAAAATCGCTAAAACGAGAAAAAAGCATCAAATAAAAAAACGCCAAAAATGCAGAAAAAACGCCGAAGCTAAAAAAAACTATTAAAAACGCTTAAAACCGAAAAAACTCAAAAAAAACAAAAAAAAATGTCAAAACTATATTTTATATAGGCTAAAGCTCATAGAGTATTATATGCGTATTTAGTGCGCAAGTCACAAGTCGCATTTTACTGAATTTATTTTTAGTAAATCGAAATGGAAATAAAATTTATCGCTAAAGTACAGTCCTAACTATAAAATTAATTAAAGAACATGTTCCGTTTCATTTCCCGTTCCTTTGTGCTGAACAAATTCGAAAAAATTCTTTAGGAATAAACGTTTGGATAATACCGCGTTATATACCTTTATCAATGGGATGTTTAAATTGAGACACTTAACAATTTTGTAAAATAAAGGATTATTGAATAAAACAATATGGTATGGAGGTACAATACTAAAACTATTTTATAGGGTTATTAAAAAGTTTGAAGTTCGAAGCTTTAGTGAACATTCGATTTTTTTTAGATTTGCGAACAAATATTGAACAATTTTGTTTCGTTATATGTTTATACAATGAATACAACAAACGAGTAACTTATTCATGAATTATCAAGAATTAAAATTACACTTAATGCAGCAAACTCGTATCTTAATAAATGCGTTTCATAATTAAACTAGAAAAGATTAGTGTATTATTACTACTAATATGTATATACAATATGTAATCAATTCCTTAATAATTGCATATGAACTTTTATCCAAACACAAACAAACATCCAAAAATACCAAGAGGTAACTTACTAAAAATTGCACTAGAGCAAAAATTAGGAATTTTTTCTTTTTTTGCTTATGTATGTATTTCTATACTACATAAACAGCACTTTGGTAAAGGGTATATAAGATTCGGCACAGCCGAATATAACACTTTTACTTGTTTAGGTTTTTTTTGAACACTTTTCTACTTTAAACTCGTTCTTAGGCAGTATTTTTGTACTGGAACAATAGTGTTTATAACTTTATTTATAAAACATAATTGATTATTTATCTCATAATTCTTATGAGAACTAAGTATCAAAATGAAACCGAAATCCAGCGTTGTTTGGAAATATTTTGAAAAAGAAAAGACAGTGTAAGTATTTCCGGCAGCAGTATTTTCTACTATACTCAAAAAAAAGTTAACTAAATTTAAGTAAATTGAACTTAACTTAAAGAAATTCGAAAATTTAACTTAAATCAAGTATACAATTTTGATAAAAGCTAGTAAAAAAAATATTCGTTCATAATCTAGAAACGAATAAACTTTTACTAGAAATTAGTTAAAATGAAATATTTACTGATCAGAAGTTCCTGCATATGGGTGATTCCAATCTGGCGTTACGTGACATTTGTACTACAAAATGTTGGGAAAAAAATTTAAAATCATGTTTGATAAAAGTTTTTTTCTTACATTTGAGGAGCGGTTAAATAACTTTATATTCAGTGAAAAAATGATAAAAATCAAACTAAAGGATTTCAAGATATACCCAAAATATGACCTGGCGTTACGTTACAAAAAACAGAAGTGGGGTTTGACTTGACTAACAAAATTGCTAAATTCTGCGAACTGGGCAAGTCTTTTTAGACAAAATTTTTTTTGTTAGGATTTGGGCTAATATACATTTATTTTACAGGCATGTAGATTAAAAAAAAACGTTTCCCCTTCTTTTTTCTATCGCTCTTAGTATCTGCCGTTACGTTATATGGCGTTACGTTACTTAAATTTCCACTTGATATTTTTTTGGTTAAAAATTAAGAAAAAGATGCACAAAGTGTAATGAAACTATATTTGTTATTTATATATACTTATTAGCTTTATCCGCAGCTCCGCTCACATTGTATTTTGGAAAATATAATAAAAATTTATGGATGTATTGTTAATTGTTAGTCGCTGATAAAGGCGATAAAATAAAGTAAAAAAACAGAATGAAAACCGGTTTTAAGACTGGTTAAATAATCCAAACCGTATCGAAAGTTACCCTTACCAGCCCAAAAATTTATTTTTCGGAATAAATTCACACCATACACAAAACAAACCGGTTCCGAACCGGATGCAAAAAATATGCTTTGTTTTACGCTGGTAATGTAGCTTTCCATTGGTGAAATAATTTAAAAATATGTTTGGTCGTGAAAGCGAAGAAAACAAACAAATAAACTCAAAGCCAAAATTTCAAGTAAATTTTAAACAAACATTGTTCCAGGCAATAAATACTCACAATCTGGCGTTACATTACACATTTATGAATATTAATATTATATTAAATATTTGTTTTATAAACGATTTTTTATTACTATCACATAAGCTAATAACAATTTGTTAACATGCAAAATTTCACGCACTTCCGATCGTCAGCGTAGAGATAATAAAAATAATTGCTACTTTTTCTGGCGTTACGTTACATTGAAATATCATTTTAGGGAAACCTAAATTTTACGTTTAATTGATATATAATGGCTTTCTCTTCAATTGTCTATGATTAGTTGTTTTTGTAGCAATAGTTTTGCAATAAAAGTATTACTGTGCAATTGCTCCTAGAACTATAAAAAGTAAAGAGAAAATGCTCATGAAATTAAGTAAAACTTACAAAAATGAGAAGCCTAACTTTGTAGCCCATTATTTTGCCATCACAACTAAGGAAAGCTTCGAACTCTTAAATTTAGTTGATTTCAAATATTTCTAATTTATAATACAAGAAACCAAATCTGTTGGTAAACTTTAATTTTTTTCGTCATGGTGGACTTTTTTCTGGAAGTGCCCATATACATAAGTAAATTTGCTACTATTTTTCTCCTCAAAACAAATAAATTTTTCTTAACATGAAGTATTTCTATTTCTATTTGTAAGTTAATTTTCTACGTGTTTTCAAACTTTTGAAAAAAAAAGTTGAGCACCATTCATTACTTCGTAAAAAAAATTTTAAATGCAAACAATATTAACTAGTCCCTGTTTTCACGCAAAACAAGTACCACTCATATTATTTCACATAAACACTTAAAATGTTGAAGATATGTTTATGTCTATTTCATATGTTTCTTCCAAGATGAACAGAGTACAACTTCTGGAAAATTTTTTCATGAACAATTCATTTAAATTTTTCTTAATATGTTTGTACCAGGCTTTAGGACCAAAGTAGGAATGGAGTAATTTCCTAACATTTTGTATATTTATTATATTTATATAATTAAGAAAAGTAATAAAATAAAATAAAAAATTCGTTAAAAATTAATTTTCCATCTAGTATGTATGCACATACATATCTATGTATGTATGTAAGTATTTATGTGTGCATTTTAGAAAATTAATAAATATCACATATGTAAACAAAAATACATTGAAGTTTTTACATACCCAGTGAAAAAAAAGGAAGTCATTCTAGTGGAAGTACATTTTCATTGCTTCCAAAAAATCGATATTTTTAATTTGCCGAGAGTGAGCAAAAAACCATGTAGAAGCTTATTTTAGTCACACAAAACCTTTTAACTCCTCCATAGTGTTAGAAAATACTCACCAGAATTTTAAAAAAATTTATTTTTTTTAAGAAATTTATGAACTATTTTTTGTCTAAAATTTAAAAGTTATTTGCTTAAATTTAAATGAAAACACTCTTTCCGGCTTAAATTCGTATAAAAAGAAACGAATTGTTAAAAAAGGGAACTATTTACCATTTTTCCTAGATGAAAATATTATCATAGAACACAAAATAGGGAATTTTTCTTAATATCGCTTCCAATTCAGTGACCAGGCATCGAAAAAGAGAACTTCTTGCAATGACAACCCTATGTAAAAATCATTAGATCGGATCGAAATTTGCACTACTTCCGCATCGTAAACTCTACATTTTCATGACTTTTTTGGAGTCTATTTTTTTACTGGGATAATTTAAAAAATACTCACATTGAATAAATACATACGAAAAAAAAATCTTTTCAGGTTAAAGTTTTAAAATCTGGAACAAAGATGCATATGTAATTTAAAAAAGCTTTAAGCACAAGCATAACATTTTTTTTTTAAATATTTTTAAATGTTGTGATTGCAAAACTCACGTTTTTTTGTACTATCGATTTTCAATGAAAAATTATGTAAATTTTATGTACATAAGTATTTACAAATGTACTCGTATGTGTACATACATACATATTTAGTGATCGAAACACTTTTTCTTTCTTAACAATATTTAGCCATTTTCTTTGTTCTGTATTTTCCCCGAAAATTTTTTGAAAACATTTAATAAAATCAAATCTTTGGCGCAAAAATAATTAGAGCAAAAACCAATCAACAAATCGAAATTTTAAAAACGAGTAATTAAAATGAAAGCAACAAGCAACAACAAAAATTTAATTGTAAAAGTCCACAAGATAATTAAACAAGGTAAAAAACAAAAAGTCGTTGTGATATTTTTTGTAATAACGATCGATCGCTTTTTCTTTCTTCACTGTTCAGTTTTATGTAGTTCGGTTCACTTTGCAGACTTTGGAACGACTCGTTACAAATCTTAATAACGCAAACTCAGATGGTAGACTAAAATTTATTTTTTGTTTTCTTGGTTTTAGGTAAGTGAATTGCAAGCAGCGAATCTTTTATACCAGGCAGCAGCAGTAAAAGTGAATTCAGTTCAGTTGTTCAGTTATTTAGACGGATAGAAGATACGAGTAGAATAGGCAGGCAGTCAGGCAGGCAGACAAACATTCGAAGTTGTACACACAACACACACGTCTCACATTAAAATAATGAATACTTCATAATATAAAGTTTTTATTTGTACGAACGAACGTTTGCATACTAGGTATACACATTTATGTACTTACATATGCATGTTTAATACGTGTGTATGGATGTAGATACATACATAAGCATGTGCATATGCATGCATAGAAAAGATCTTTTAATGAAAGTTTGCTTATAAGTACGTATGTAAAAAATATTGTATGTATTTACTATTGTTATACACTCGTCCAACGTTCGCCGATGCAGCACTAACGATGAAAACAACAACAGCTGTTTTTAGCACGTTTTTGTTTTGTTTTATTACGTTCAAATGTTTATTTTTTTTTTAATTTTCTATTTTGTTTTGTTTAATAACGTCTTTGTTGTCGTAGTTGTTGCTTACATTGATGTGTTGTTGTTTCTTTATTCTGGACTTTTGTATGGACAGAGGATCCCAGATTTTTCCATAGTGATGTGCCCAAAACTGATAATTTTCTTCGCCAAAATTCCTCAATAGTTGCTTTTCTTATCCACAAAATTTCTTACAAAAAATTAACTTAAATTCGTGTACTAACCTGAAAACATTTTAATTGTATTGCTTTTTATCTCTTATTATTTCATTTATACCTCAAAATATGCAAAATAAATACTTCCAATAGCTATCTTTATCACAATTTTAAAATTTTTAGTATACATACATATGTATATTTCAATGGTATATGTACCTGAATTCAGTAACTTTTATTGCGATAATCGTATCGCTATAACGAACATAAAGAACATTTATTCAGTAATATATTTTAACGATATTCGATGTGTCGGTTCAATTAAAAAAATTAAGATAACAAGCTCAAATTCATTTAGTTTTGTTTTAATTATTCTTTGTGCTTTTCGCTTATTTTCCCATTTTGTATGCAGGGATGCCACATTATACATATATACAATTAAAGGGCGAGTAAAACACAGATGTACACTATCGTAAATAACAAAAATTAAACATTTTAAAACGCCCGATATATCAAGAAAATATGTGATATCTTATAAACGGCTGAACAGATTTTTGTTAAACATAGCTAAGAACACTCAAAATCGGTCCAGCTGTTTGGTCTGTACGTGGACTAGTACATACACACAGATACACAGACACACACTAAAAACATATAACACCCCGCTTTTTGGTTGGAGGTTAAAAAGAAATTACAGAATCACATTATCGTTACCGCAAGCGAATAAACATATCAGTTTTCGGTTCGCTAAAAGTTACTGGACAAATTTCTGGCAACGCTGACTGTGTATGGCAGCAATATGTTGTTGTCTTTATTACTCACAATCAGTTGGGAGATATTATTATTATTATTGCTATAGTTGTTGTTGTTGCCGTTTATCTTTTCTACGATGCAACAAATATCTAACTACCCAGCTAGCCAAGAGCTGTTTAATATGTGATGGTATTTAATATACAACTCCTAAACGTATCTTCTGGTGATTATTTGGAGAGTGATATTGTACAATTTCTCTAAGCAGCGCTAAAAGCTTTGAAGGGACACAATGTCAAATCGAAACTTGTTAGTGACTGTAGGAAAGCCCTCAACTTGCGTATGGATAAGTATAGTGTCAGACTATGTTGGGTTCCTGGCCACAGCAGTGTTGAGGGAAATGAAATTGCCGATGAGCTGGCAAGAATAGGTTCAGATCGGTGAAATTACCGACATGTCATTACTATAAGGAACTCAGTAATTGGGTAGAAAGCAGGACCAACAGTTCATGGGGAAGTAGGGAGGATTGTAGTCTCGAGGGGGTTTTTGGGCAAAAGTAGACTCAGGAAAATCTAAACTACTACTGGACATGAATAGGAAGGCGATGCGAATCATGCTAGGCGTGTTAACAGGTTACTGCTCGGTCAGAGCAAGAACCAGCATTTGGAAAACTGGTACTCCAGATTTTTGTAGGATGTGCGGCGATGAAGAGGAACCAGAAACCATCGAACATATTATCTGTCATAGGCAGAAGCTGCAACGTCGTAGGCTTAGATGGATGAGCAGACGTTTCCATGAAAGCGTTACTGATGTTGGGAAGTGTAAACTAGAGGATATAAATAATATGGTCACTTCTGGCTGCAAATGGGAGGGTAAATATTACTTTTTTGGCAACAGAAGAGAATCACAATGGACCCAATTGGGTCTCCGAATGGAGACTATCTTATGAATCTTGTAATGTCTAATCGATGATACATTTAGCCATAATATGCTTTTTATTTTTTATAAGAATTAAAGATAAATTAAGGTGAAGTATAAATTGAATATGTTTGGTATTTTTCATCAAATGTTTATTCAATTAAATCCAAAATATTACCCCTATTGATATTTATATAATAATTTTAAGATGAAAATTAAAAATTAGCAAAATTTTATATAAGGCAGAAATCTACATCAACTGACACCACACACAGTGGACCAACACAAAAGAACGCTGATGATGAAGGTTTAGTGGCCTTCGAAAACGACCACGGTAAAAATTACAAACGGAATGACAAACCCTTTTACCATTTTTTGGTAAAGGCTATAAAAATGATCTGCATACGATTCACAGTATTGAATATTGTACGCTTATGCGATTGAAAAGGCTAATTGGGTATGTATGTACATATATTCACACAGGGGTATTCAACTGTTTATGCATGTGTGTATATGTAAAATACAAATTGCTGATAAATTGTTATTGTTGTTAGATTCTTTTGTTAGTCTGGTCAAGAAACGCACCCACTCTTTCTCATTCTGGGTTGTTCTTTGTTATGCTTTAAATCTAGTTAAATAAATGTCTTTGTCCAGCAGCAGGAACTGCATTTTGTTTTTCTGGAAAGAAAATTTATCCATTCATTTTACAAAACAGTTCTTTCGGGCCAACAACCGGCAGGTCTAACTGTGTCTTTGTATTAGTTCATTTTGATAAAAGAAACCTAAGGTACGATAAAGAAAGACACTTTATTTACCTCCTGCTAGGTACATACATATGCACTGAACGCAGATTGTATGTATGTTGCAAATTTGTTCATATTTTGTATTTTTACACCATTCTTTTATGGTTTTTATGCAAAACAGCATATCTCTGTATATAAATTTTGTTTAAGAGAGAAAATGTGGACTCATTAGGGGCTATTCACATATTGCGTACCGCTACTTTCGGAGTTTTTATATTGCCGCCCGCCTCCCCTCTTAGTAACGCTTTTTACAAGATGTTCAACGTAGATTTTCTAAACCGTAACAAATCTAAGTTTTGGTTAAGATTTATTTTTCCGGACGAGCATACATAAGTTCAACCTATTTGGAAACGAGGGACGACGAAAAAGATAATATTGACGTAACGTATGCAGTGCTGTAAAACATGCTGGCTCCATATCGGTGTGGGAATGTACAAGTGCAGATGGGGTTGGTCTTACAAACTAAATTTACCATAATAAAATAAAAAAAAACCCCTGGAATTTCCGCACAAATTTCCCAGTAAAAAATTTTCGGGAAATCACGTATGAAAAACACTATTAACAATACATCGTACACAGAAAAAAATCTCGTAGGTAATAATGAAGAAAATGGTTCGTAATTTATCAAATAAAAAAATTGTTGAATCAGCCGGGTTTTTATTCAAATCTACTTAAAAGCTCTTCAAATAGAATATTTTTTAGTTAAATAAACATAAAATTTTTGTAGAAAATGAATTTTAGATTTACATGTTGGTTTGAATAAAATATCTTAAAATATACCCAAAAAATTAGTCAAATTAACACATATATAGTTAAATGGGTAGTAAGTTTTCGTAATCGACTTTAGTAGAAACAACAGAAACATTTATTCAAATATACAACCTTCGAGGATGTTAAATTGAATAATTTGATTGTTAAGTTGACAATATTTTGTCAAGTTCACTGCTTCAGATGAAGAAGAAGAAGAGGAGTTTTTTTTGGTGATATTTATAGACATACATATTTATATCTGTATATGTACATATGTTTTAATACTAATTAATGGCATGTTGAAATGAAGAAAATTCGTAAACATTAACAATTCTCTTTTATTGGAATTGAATAAAATTCTTCATTGTTAATAAATTTATTCATATTGAAGAAAAAACCGTAGAAATGAAGAAATTTCGTTAAAATAAACTGAACTATGTTAGTATAATTGAATAAAATTCTTCGTTTTGAAGAAATATATTCAAATGTACTAAAGTAATGTAGATTTGAAGAAAGTTATTCATTGTGATGAAAAAACGTTGGTCAAAAACAGTTATTTTCTCTTAAACGATTGTTGTTAATATCACTTGATATTGTGTGGGCTTAGAATTAAGTGCGTCTTTTAAGAAACAAATAAGAATAAATATAAATAAATAAGAATATATATAAAAAAACAAAGTAGTATTTAAACAAATATAGATACATAGGTATATATGTAATTATGAAGTGTTTTATATGCAAAAATCAGTTTCCTTTAATTGAAACCTTAATTGTTCACTTGAAAATATATGAAAACATAGCAGAAAATATAGTACAAGTTTTCCAAACCGAATTTTTGGTAAATAGTTGTATGAATTTGAGTTCTTGTCGAAAAATTAATAAATTAATATATATACAGGGATATTACTACTTAAGGCAACCTGGTAAGAAGCCACAAGGAAAACTTTACGACAAGTATTTTAACCTGGTGCGAAAACTAAAAAAAAATGGTGCTCTTCAAAAAAGATCATATTCAGATAAATCTTCCTCGAATGATAAAAAAAGATCTTTAAATCTAAGTAATAGCTTTATAAATATATTTTGAATAGTTATTGATTTTTATATATAAATTTTTCATAAGATCTGCCAGAAGTAGATATCGATGATAGCATTGAAGCGTTATTAAATGACAACTGTTCTTGGGCTGAAGTTGAAAAACATTGGGCTGCATCTAAAAACTACAGGCTAAATGAAATGGTGAAGGCTAAATGTACATCTGATATAATTAGCAAATGGGTGCAGTATAAAAAGCCATTAGGATTTCAACTGGTGCGGTATAAAATTAGTTTGCTTGTTTTTAATAAATTTATTAATGAATTTACGTATTTACAATTTTATAGATCGATATGGACTTTAAGCACTTATACTCAAATGCCGATAGTTTTCATAATGGTTTTGAACCGTTCGCAGCAAAAATTATTTCTGAGTTTCATGAACGTATCAAAGACCAAGCAAGCAAACTATTATTGCAAAGCATGGATAAAATGAATAATATAACAGAAAGTAAGATTTGTTATAAATTTTCTAATTTATTAACAACAAATAATGAAATAATTTTATATATTTTCAGATGGTCGATGCATTGGAATCTTTTACCTACTACATAGCATTTTAGTGCCATCTTCAAAAATTGTGAATGTAGTCAATGGAAAAAAAATATGCACTAGATACTCTATACGAGACTCACAAAAAAGCTTTATTATTGATGGAAGCACAGTTGCAGCCTGCGAAGAAGAGCTATTGAGAAGGCAGGAAGCAAAAACGAAAATCCAACCAACTATATTAGTGTCGGGTTCAATTTTAGAGCCGCAAGAAATAATAGTGTACTTTGAGGGGATAAAATATAGAATGCATTCAGCGGTTAATGCTATAGATACATGTTTTAAAATATTTTTTACATTTAATTTAGAATATCCAAAGGAATCTATATTAGTTTGGTCATTCGTTCAAAAATATTTTTATAAAATCGAAACAAGTTCTGATTATAGTAGTCCACAAATAAACTCTCTAATATCTAACTTAAAATAGTATATTACAAATTTCAAAATATCAAATTACACTTTGATTTACAAATTTTATAAATTCGATTTATATATATATATTTCTTTTTCAAAATTGCAATCGGCCGTGTTCTGTAAAACGAGTCGATTTGAAACACAACTAATAATTGTCCTGCTTACGTTCTTAAAAGAATAAAACAAATAAAAAAATATTGGAAAAATTAAAAATCGCACGATTTCAAACCGATTCGATTTACAGACAGGCCATACATATAGTTTTAATAATAAGAATGAATAAATGTACAATTTTTAGTTTATATTAAATTTTTTTATAATAAATATAGCGTTAAGATTTTCCAGCTTTACGTTTTTAGTTTTATTTCATTATATTTTTCAGAAAATTTTAAATTATTCTATGTATTATTTAGTACAATTTTGTATCCTTTAGTATCAAAACTGCTTAAAATAATATACATATATATCTATATTATGTTAGCAATTTTGAATAATTTGTTGTTCAATTTAATTATTTTGATACCAAAGGGTCCTAATTTGTATTAAATAATACATATATAATAATATAAATAATACATATATAAATTCTATAGAATAATTTAAAATTTTCCCTACTGGGGTTTTGAAACGCTTTAGAAATTTACGATATTTTGTCGAATTGAATAAAATAGTGTAGTTGAAATGAAGAAACATTCTTATATATGAAAGTTACTATTCGTTATTTTGACAAATTTTTTTATTTCATTTAACTAAATTTTCGTCAAATTAACACCATGAAAAATAACGATTGAAATTATTCAAATAGAGTAATTTTCTTCAAATTGACTATTTTACTAAAATTTCGAAGTTTACTAAAAAATGTGTGTTAAATAAACGGAAAAATTTGTTAGTTGTATAATGACCTACTTTTCTTCAAATCTACATGCCATTTTGCGCTATTTACCTACCACTTTTGGTTCTGTGTATGTACACTGCTGCCCGGTTAAATATTAAATTTTATTTTTTTTCTTGTTCAATATTTTTTACTGAAATGAAATGTGAGATTATTAAATTACTTCTATTTTTAACCCCCGACTAAAAAAAAGGGGGGTTATAAGTTTGTAGCGTGCGTCTGTGTATCTGTGTGTGTCTGTCCGTGTCCACGTACAGACCAAGCGGCTGAACCGATTTTGATTTAGTTTTTTCTGTTTAAAAGGTGACTTGATCGAGAGGGTTCTTAGCCATGTTTGAAGAAAATCGGTTCAGCCGTTTAGAAGATATCACATCTTCTCTAGATATATTCGGGGGTTTTTAAAATTTTGAACTTTTGTTATAAAATAAAAAAATTTAAAATTTAATGCTTCTTCCTTAAAAACTATTTTTTTTAATATTAGGTCGTATGTAGAGTTTTGCGTCTAACTGTACATAGACAGATTTCTGTTGAAAATCGTATGAGAACATAACTGGTTCTTACAAATAACAAAGCGGGTGGCCTTGTGTTGAAACAAACATATCGTACATTTAGTTCAATAGTGTCATAACTCAAAAAATTCGGTTTTGAGTTAATAATGCAGAATAATTATGCATTTCGTATTTTATCTTGTGTACAAATTTCATATAAATAGCTTGTACTATCCCTTCCTGAAGGGATGACACTATTGCACTGATTGTGCGATACGTATGTATTTACATAGTTACTTACGTCGTAACTGCTAAAATAGTTTTAATAACCATAGAAGTTACATTGCTTTCAATTTAAAAAAATTATAGAAATCTGTTTACGGTTTGCTTTACTACACCCTTTCCAATTGTAATTCAGAAAGCGTTAATTGTAATTCACATTAGTCAGTTTAATCTCAGTAAGCATTAATTGTAATTCAGATTAGTAAATTTAATTTCAGAAAATGTAAATTGTAATTCAGATTGGTCAGTTATAATTCAGAAAGTATTAGTTAATATTCAGAAAGTGTCAATTGTAATTAAGAAAGCGTTAGTTAATATTTAGAAAGCGTCAAATGTAATTCCGAAAATGTTAATTGTAATTCAGAAAATGAATTCATTGATAAAAAAGTTATTCAAAATCTTTTTGGACGAGTAAGTGTGGTATTATATATTAAATACTCAGCAATTATGTATTAAACAGGGTCTCTTCTGGAAGGTGATGGGCACAGGATAGACCTCCGTTCGTCATAAAATTTGAACATTTTATTTTTATGGGTATTATGTAGCTTATTTAAGGAGTTGTACACATGCAACATAGAAGAAGTTCATTTACTGCTCAGTTAGCCAATGAGTGGGTGACCATTTTAATGCAAATATGGAAAGATGCAGGAAATAATCTGGAGGATTTAGTGATTGTTTCAGATAACGCACCTTCTCACTCCAAGTTAGAAAGAGTTATAGATAATACGCCAGCCTCTCTTTTGCGACTAGGGCCCTATTCTCCAATGTCAAACCCCATCAAGAGTATTTGGTCTAAAATAAAAACTTACGCCAAAAACAATATTCGTGTTCCAAACGTTTCAGGCCCTGGCATAATAGAACAAAGATTGGTCTACTTAGAAGATATTAGAACGTAGAACGTGCAATGAACACCATAACTGGGAGTTATTGTACTCGTGCTGTACAACACTGTACAGTTCATCAAGCCAATGCTCTGGCTATTAATGACATGGTGGTCGGTCAATAATTTTTCTTTAATTTTGCGCATTTACATACATATATATTGTATTAATGACACTTTTAATAATTAAAACGAAAAATAATAAGAATAAAACTTATTTTATTTCTGAATTACAATTGACGCTTTCTAAATTACAATTAACATTTTCTGAATTACAATTGACGCTTTCTGAATATAAACTTACGCTTTCTGAATTATAATTGAGTAATCTGAATTACAATTAACACTTTCTGAATTACAACTGACTAATCTGAATTACAATTAACATTTTTTGAATTACAACTGACTAATCTGAATTACAATTAACATTTTCTGAATTACAATTGGAAAACGTGTAGAGTCTCATGAACTATATTTTTAAAGGGTATAGACGCTCTGCCGTTTTTTTCCAAACGAAATCCCATGACGTATAAAAAATTTCATAGGAATCAGTTCGACCTGAAATACGAGTATATTAGATATTAATATACGTTAGGTTACCAGGTTTCTGAGAAGAGAGAACAAGTTTTCAGTTCACTTGGGTCCAACTCATTATGTGTTTGTTACCTGAGCAAAAGACAAGCATAGCACAAGTTTAGATGGTGAAGTGTCAGATAGATAGAGTTTTGTTCATTTTTATAGGATCTTTGCAGCACCTCTGATGTTAAGTAGGCGTGTTAGTTTAAGCTAACTAACCATATTATTAGTCATTTCACTTCGCATTGCTGCTTAAGCATTTCCAAGCATTTCCTCAGTTTCGTTATTTTAAAACATTCATTTACAAAATACATCTACATATAATAATTTCTATTTTAGGGCTCATTGCAAAATTTTCTAGTTTTTCATACAAACTAAAACAGCTGCTGTACAGTTTGTCAAATAAGTGTTATAAAAAGGGAGAAAAAAGTAGAACAATATACATATATACTTATTTTTATAGCAGATTTATTTTATTTTGAAAAAATTTATTAGACAACCTGTTTTATCAAACCTGTGTTTTTAAACCTGTATTTATTAAACTTGTAGCGTGAACGCAAAATCAGCTGTTTATGGTTTTGATGTTAAAATTAGATTTTAAATTTAGGTGTTAAAACTCTCTCGAGTTAAATTTCGATCTTTGGTGTATTCAAAAACTTATAATAAAATTTTATGTTATAAATATTTCTCTACGACATTTTAGTCCATTATATTCCCCATTTAAAGGAACATTTCGATGGTTGGTTAGAGTGCAAATAAAATGGTAATTTAAACTAGCAAATACTAGTAACCACAGGAGGGCCTACATTCATTTTCATATGAACAGCGCTTGAAGGTAGATGAATAAATCTACCGTTCAAAGATTTTAAGCATTTATACTTTTTAATGCACGTAAGAGGGTGCAGTTTGCTGAAGAAGTTAGCACGTTCACTACCAAAACTAAGGTCCTGGGTTCGAGCCCGGTATCCAACAGTCAATAAATAACAACAACACGCATTTTTATGATGAGCATTTTTCTGCATTATTAAAAATGTCAAAAAAGCAGAGTTGCAAAAGAATGAAGTCCGATCTATTCCTTCACCACATATCTTCTCTATCACTATCTCTTCCCTATCACCCTCTCACACTATCTTCTCTTTAACTCACGGGTAGCACAGAGGTATCATTGTATTGGACCCAAGTGAGCTGGACTTTAAATTTCACCATTCCTTACTAGAAGCTTGTTAACATATCGGCACTATTACATTAAACTCGCGAAACCCAACGTTTTTGACACGAAAAAAAATCCCAGGTTTATTTCATCACATCAAAATTATTTTGGGATGGTTGACATTTTTACCTTTTTC